>WAAF01001522.1:205379-226818 GCA_013400475.1 Tricholaema leucomelas
CCTGCAGGGAGGCTGTAGCCAGGTGGGGTTGGGCTCTGCTGCCAGGCAGCCAGGGACAGAAGAAGGGGACACAGCCTCAAGCTGTGGCAGGGCAGGTTCAGGCTGGCTGTGATGAGGAAGTTGTTGTCAGAGAGAGTGATTGGCATTGGAATGGGCTGCCCAGGGAGGTGGTGGAGTCCCCATCCCTGGAGGTGTTGAAGCCAAGCCTGGCTGGGGCACTGAGTGCCATGGTCTGGTTGGTTGGGCAGGGCTGGGTGCTAGGTTGGGCTGTTTGAGCTTGGAGCTCTCTTCCAACCTGCCTGATCCTGTGATTCTATGCCTCAGTGACCTCTTTGGTTCCCTTCCAACCCCTAACATCCTGTCAGCCTGTGATTAGGAACAATTTTCTCATCAAAATGGTCGTTTTCACCCCAAAAGGGTCATTGGGCACTGGAACAGGCTGCCCAGAGCAGTGGTGGAGTCCCCATCCCTGGAGGTCTGAAAAGACATTTGAGTGAGGAGCTTGGGGACATGATTAGGTAGGTTGGACATGATAGGGGACATTGATAGGTTGGACTGGATCATGCTGGAGGGCTCTTCCAACCTGGTTGGTTCTGTGGTGTAGGAGCAGTGTACAGGGAGGTGTGGTCCTGTGGCTGGACTCAGTGATCTTAGGATCCATTCCAAGCAGGTGGTTCTGTGATTGTCCTCATGAGAGCAGATTGGCTTTGCTGTGTGCTCGGCACCTGTGAGCTCTCCCACCCAGAAAGCAGCCCAGAAGGGTTTGGGGTGACCAAGGGGATGCTGTGCATCACTTGTCAAGAGCCATCAGCAGCTCAGAGCCTTGTCCTCAAGAGGAGAAGCTCACTCTGAGACTCTCTGACAAATTATTTGGGTCTTTCCAGGCTCTAAACCAAACACTTCAGCTCAGTTCTTCTTCCCTTTGATCTGGGGAAGGGATGCTGCTGACTGCTGTGGGCTTGCTCTATGAAGGAGCCTACTCGGGGAAGTTTATTATCTCTGAGAGCCTGTTCCAGTGGTGTTTGATGTTGCTGGAGCCTTTCACTCTTCCTCTGAGCGGGCTGGGGCAGGGGCTGGGAGGATAAGTGGCTCAGCAGGTGGTTTGTGGTGATGGAGTGGAAAACAAATTGTGGTGCTTAACGGAGGCTATTAAATCCGAGGCGTTTCTGCAGCTGAATGGCCATGAGCTGGCATCGCTGCAGACCTGTTGGGCTTCAGTGGGCTCTGTCTGCTCCTTAGCTGTTGGGGATTCCCAGCTGGAACCGTGTGTGAAGTTGCAATGCTCCCAGAGATCAAGGTGGGAGGGTTTCCCAGGGGATCCAAAGCTTTTAGTCCCCTTCCAATGCTTCTGCTCTCGTTGATTTTCCTTAAATCGTGGCACAGAAACTGGTCCCCAGCAGTGCAGCAGCTCCTGGCTGGGAAATGTGCAGAGCATGGCCCAACCTGTGCTGCACATAAAGCTTTTGGGTAATCACAGCATGGCAGGGATCTCTGGAGATCATCCAGTCCAATGCCCTGCTCCAGCAGGGCACCCCCAGCAGCTTGCCCAGCAGCACAGTGCCCAGCTGGGCTTGGAAGCTCTTCACACAAGGAGACTCCACAACCTCTCTGGGCAGCCTGTTTGACCAGAGGAGGCTTTCTCCTGCAGGAGCAGTGGTGGAGGGAAGCAGAAGGAGATGGTTCTGCTTTCCCCACCCTAGGGATTAAGGTAGGACCCCACCTGGCACTGCACAGCTCCCTGGGGGCACTTGGTTGGGTGAATAAGTGACATTGGTTGCACTCCAGGCAAAGACAGGGAGGTCAGCTCAGCACCCTGGGCTGCAGTGTCCCTTGCACTGCAACAGATCCCAGAATCCCAACACGATGGGGTTGGAAGAGACCTCTGGAGATGATCCATCTAAGCCCCTGCTCAAGCAGGGCACCCCCAGCAGCTTGCCCAGCAGCACAATGGCCAGGTGGGGTTGGAAGTTGTCCACAGAAGACTCCACAACCTCTCTGGGCAGCTCTGTCCATGCTTAGGTTATCCCAATGGATTTCCATCTTGCCTCTGCCTTATAGTTGGGCTGTTCCAGCAGGTTTGGAAGCTCTGCAGGGAAGGAGACTGCACAACCTCTCTGGGCAGCCTGCTCCAGGCCTCCAGCAGCCTCATACCAACCAAGTTACTCCTCCTGGTCAGATGGAACCTCCTGGGTTCCACTTTGTGCCCCTTGGCCCTTGTCCTGTTGCTGGGCACTACTGACAAGAGCCTGGCCCCAGCCTCTTGCCCCTCACCTTGCTGAGCATTGCTCAGATCCCCTCAGGGATGAGCAAGAACCTTTTGAGGAAGAACCTTTTGAGCAAGAGCTGCCCAAAGCCCTTGGTGGCACAGTCCCAGCCCTGGGTGACTTCTGCTGCAGGCTGGGGGCTGGAGGAGCACAGGACAGGTGCTTCTTAGCTCCTGTGGGCTTGCAGAGGGGCAGAGGAACCAGGCTGGAGCATGAAACCATCCTGCTGTGTGCTGGGCTCACCTCAGCTCTCCTCCCTGCTGGGCTCACCTCCTGGCTGTGGGTTTAATTGAGCTCCCTGCCGGTCTGAGCAGGAGTTCAGGACACTTGGTCCATAGCTGCTGATGGAAGGAAGGTGAAGTGTAGCCAGGAGGGACAGCAAATGCGTGCTGGAGAGGGGATCCGAAGATAGCAGGCTGAGGGGTAGCCAGGCCATGCAGCAACTCCTGCAGGAGAGCTGCTCTGCTGTCAAACAGGGAGGGCAGGAGGGGAGAGGAGGAAACGACTCTTGGGGGCAGTTAAGAGTTCATCTGCATCCAGGCTTGCTCCCATGGGCACCCCCCAGCTGCCATCACTGCGGTGCCCTTGGGGGCAGCCCCAGCTGCCATGGCACATGCCATGTTCCCAGAGCTCTGTGCCCACCAGGAGCCCCCCACAACCCTCCTCACAAGGTGCACCCAGCCCAGGCTGGCCTCCTGCCAGCGCTCCTAGGCTTGAATTCGAGCAGTGTTTTTCATCTCCTCCATGCATTATTTGCTTACGACTCCAGAATGAGCTGAGGAATTCCTGCATTTCCCTCCCCACTCCCTCCCTCCTCTCTCTTTTAATCTTCTCTCTGCCCTTTGGGTGTCCTTCCCCTTAGCCCCAGGCTGTGATCTTTGTTCAGCTCTCACAAAGGTGTGGATCTGAAAGGGCTCCTTTGTTCTGCTGGGCATAGGCTGAGGTGCTGTTGGGATGCAGCTTGGCATGTCCTGCTCAAGCAAGGAAGGAGCTGACAGGTAGAAAGGCTCCATCGTGACTGGAGCAGAGAGTTTATCTCTGCCTCAACAAGTCCAACATCAGACTTAGAATCATAGAATGGAATCATAGAATGGTTTAGGTTGGAAGGGACCTCAAGGATCATCCAGCTCCAAGCCCCTGCCATAGGCAGGGACACCTCCCACTAGAGCAGGCTGCTCAAGGCCTCATCCAGCCTGGCCTTAAACGCCTCCAGGGAGGAAGCATCCACAACCTCCCTGGGCAACCTGTGCCAGTGTCTCACCACCCTCACTGGAAAGAACTTCCTCCTAACATCCAGTCTAAATCTCCCCTCTGCCAGTTCAAACCCATTCCCCCTCATCCTGTCATTCCCAGGCCTTGTCAATAGTCCCTCCCCAGCCTTCCTGTAGGCTCCCTTCAGATACTGCAAAGCCACTCTAAGGTCTCCTGGAAGCCTTCTCTTCTCCAGGCTGCAGAGCCCCAACTCTCTTCAAGCACAGGGGAACCTCATGAAGTTCAGCAAGGATAAGTGCAGAGTCCTGCACCTGGGGAGGAGCAATAAAGGGCAGCAGTACAGGTTGGGAGGTGATCTGCTGGAGAGCAGCCCTGTGGAGAGGGACCTGGGGGTGCTCACCACCTTCTCTCTTCTTCCCTGCCATGCCAGCGGTGCCCAGGAGAAGCAGCTGAGATGGCAGTGGACTGAGAGCTGATGCAATGAATACTTTGTCCCAGAACACCTCCTGCCCCACAGGGTGCCTGGGGGACACAGTCTCAAGTTGTGTCGGGGCAGGTTCAGGCTGGCTGTTAGGAGGAAGCTGTTGGCAGAGAGAGTGATTGGCATTGGAATGGGCTGCCCAGGGAGGTGGTGGAGTCTTGGTGCCTGGAGGTGTTGAAGCCAAGCCTGGCTGGGGCACTTAGTGCCATGGTCTGGTTGGTTGGGCAGGGCTGGGTGCTAGGTTGGGCTGGCTGAGCTTGGAGCTCTCTTCCAACCTGCTTGATTCTATGATTCTAGGGGCTGCAGGGAGTGTGCTGCAGGGGTGAGACACCACTAACCTTGGCCTTCCTCTCTCCTTCCCCAGGCCCTTCCCGTCAGAGGAGACCACGGAAAATGATGATGATGTGTACAGGAGCCTGGAGGAGCTGGCAGAGTAAGTGGCCTTGTCCTGCCCTGGGGAGGGGACACAAGGAGGGGAAGGTGGCAGTGGAGTTCCAGCAAAGGCAGGCTGGCTGCTGCCATTGTCCTGCCAGGCTGGTTACTGCCATTGTCCTGCCAGGCAGGCTGCTGCCACTGTCTTACCAGGCTGGTTACTGCCATTGTCCTGCCAGGCTGGCTGCTGCTGGCATCTTGCCAGGATGGATCTTTGGATGGATCTTCAATCACATTCTGTGTTTCTGTGCTCCACAACCTCCCTGGAGCTGTTCAGGCCCAGGTTGGATGGAAACTCAGCCCCCCAAGTTGTTTACAGTGAGGGTGGTTGAGGCTCTATCCCTGGAGATATTCAAGGTGAGGCTGGACAGGGATCTGGGTGACCTGATCTAGTTGAGGATGTCCCTGCTGAGTGCAGGGGAAGGGAGTTGGACTGGTTGAGCTTTGGAGGTCCCTTCCACCTCAGCTGATTCTATGATTCAATAGCTGAAGGGTGAACAGAATCCACCCACAGCTATAAAGCCCCAGAAAGACCCCAGAGAGCCTCTCAGCATCACTGCTGCTGCTCCTTCTGACACAGCAGGAGCAGGCTGCCCAGAGAGGTTGTGGAATCATAGACTCAAACAGGTTGGAAGAGAGCTCCAAGCTCAGCCAGCCCAACCTAGCACCCAGCCCTGCCCAACCAACCAGACCATGGCACTAAGTGCCCCAGCCAGGCTTGGCTTCAACACCTCCAGGGAGTCTCCTTCTCTGTCGGCTTTCAAGCCCCATCTGGATGTGTTCCTCTGTGACCTGCCCTAAGGGACCCTGGGGTTGAATTCAATGATCTCTGGAGGTCCCTTCCAACCCCCACCATGCCCTGATTCTCCTCCCTTTGCCAAGGAGCATCTCTTTCCATGCTGGACAAGGAAACTTTGAGTGGGAATGTGCTGGTGACAATGGGCAGCGATGCTGGGTGCTGGCAAACTGCAGGGCTGCATGAGAAAGCTCTTTCTTAGCTGCTGCTGATCCTCCAACAGCTGAACAAGGACATCATTCATCTGCTGGGAATGATTCAGTCCACCCAGCATCTTGGCATTGAATATTGCTGATGATCCAGCAGCCTTGGGAAGATCCCAGTGAATCCAAACCGCTTTGTTAGAGGCCAGGAGCTGATTGGTTTTGTTCTTTGGGTCATCTTGGAGTGATGCAGAGCTCCATACCAGGTGGATTTGGAAGCTCTCCAGAGAAGGAGACTCCACAACCTCTCTGGGCAGCCTGCTCCGGGCCTCCAGCACCCTCACACCAGACAACTTTCTCCTCCTGGTCAGATGGAACTTTCTGGGCTCCGCTTTGTGCCCTGGGGGCAGTTGGTTGGGTGAATAAGTGACATTGGTTGCACCTCCAGGCAGCCCTCTGAGCATCCTCCTGGCCCTGCTCTGGACACACTCCAGCATCTCCACAGCCCTCTTGTCCCAGGGGCTCCAGAGCTGGATGCAGTACTCCAGGTGGGGTCTCAGCAGAGCAAAGCAGAGGAGGAGAATCCCCTCCCTGGCCCTGCTGGCCACACTTCTGCTGCTGCAGCCCAGGCTCTGCTTGGCTTTCTGGGCTGCAAGTGCACACTGCTGGCTCCTGCTGAGCTTCTCCTCCAGCAGCACCCCCAAGTCCCTCTCCTCAGGGCTGCTCTCAAACCTGGCACTGCCCAGCCTGGATTTGTGCTTGGCATTGCCTTGACCCAGCTGCAGAACCTTGCACTTGGTCTTGTTGAACCTCCTGAGGTTGGCTTGTGCCCACCTCTGCAGCCTGTCCAGGTCCCTCTGGATGGATCCCTGCCCTCCAGCCTGGCTGCTGCAGCACACAGCTTGGTGTGGGCAGCAAACCTGCTGAGGCTGCACTCAGTGCCTCTGTCCATGGCACCCACAAGATGTGCAGCTCCCCAGTGCTGGCTCAGCCATCCAGCAGAGCCAGGCAGATGCTTGCCTGGAAACAGCAAACCTCCCTCCCAGGAAAAAAAAAACCCTCAGAAAGAGCTCTTGGTAATGAAAAGGGAGAGGGGAAGTGAAAAGGGTATCAGGGGAGCTAGAAAGTGCTCAGATTCCCTGTCCTCAAGCCCTTGGCCCCAAGGTTTGCTTGGCCAGATGGTAGCTTGCAGAGGGACTGGGCAGATGGTGAGGGCTGGGCAGGGTGCAAGTGGTGCCCGACCCATGCTAGGAGCAGCAGTAAATGGATGCTTGGCCTCTGCTGCCTGATTTATTTCTGCAGGCCCTAATGGCACAGCCTGGAGCAGCAGCTGCATTTTGGGGGGGGGTGGGGGAGGGGAATTGCCCTAGAAACATGCAGGGCTTAGTAATTGGCTGGAGCCTGCCCCCCCTCCAGAATCAAAAGCAGTCTCGTCCTGAGGATGCTCCTGTGGGTCCACAGGGCTGTGAGTTGCTGCTTCCCTCTTGGCAGTTACCTACCTGCTGCTGAGCATCTTCCCTGCCAACTCCTTTTCCACCTCTCTTGCTGGCTGTGTCAGCTGCCCCAGACCACAACTAGAGCAGGGAGAAGGCTTTGAGGAGACCTTAGAGTGGCTTTGCAGTATCTGAAGGGAGCCTACAGGAAGGCTGGGGAGGGACTATTGACAAGGTCTGGGAATGTCAGGACGAGGGGGAATGGGTTTGAACTGGCAGAGGGGAGATTTAGACTGGATGTTANTTGGATGAGCTTTAAGGTCTTTCCCAACTCAAGCCAGTCTATGACTCCATGGTGACTTCAAACAGAGATTTCTCTCTTGCATGAGGCTGTTTGTGCCAACTGCTTAAAGCTACCCTGAGGGGAGTGGAACATTGGAACAGGTTGCCCAGAGAGGTAGTTGAGGTCCTATCCCTGGAGATCACAGAATCAAGCAGGTTGGAGAAGACCTCTAGGATCATTCAGTCCAACCTAACACCTTCTAATTAACTAAGCCATGGCACTAAGTGCCTCATGCAGCCTCCTCTTAAACACCTCCAGAAATGGGGACTCCACCACCCTGGGCAGCCCATTCCAATGCCAATCACTCTCTCTGCCAACAACTTCCTCCTAACATCCAGCCTAGACCTCCTCTGGCACAGCTTGAGGCTGTGTCCCCTTGTCCTGTTGCTGGCTGCCTGGCAGCAGAGCCCAACCCCAGCTGGCTACAGCCTCCCTGCAGGGAGCTGCAGACAGCAATGAGCTCTGCCCTGAGCCTCCTCTTCCACAGGCTGATATTGTGAGAGGCTGGAATGGGTTGCCCAGGGAGGTGGTTGAGGCCCCATGGCTGGAGGTGTTTCAGGCCAGGCTGGCTGAGGCTGTGTGCAGCCTGCTCTAGGGTAGGGTGTCCCTGGGCATGGCAGGGGGGTAGGAACTGCCTGCTCCTTGTGGTCCCTTCCAACCCTGACTGATTCTGTGATACTCAAGATGAGGCTGGACAGGGCTCAGGGCAACCTGATCTAGTGGAGGATGCTGAGTGCAGAGAGGGTTGGACTGGAGGAGCTTCCAACCCAGAGCATTCTGTGATTCTATGGCATGGTCCAGGAGTTGTGTACAGGGAGATGTTAAGATGTGGTTAGACTCAGTGATCCTGAGGTCTCTTCCACCTGTCTGATCCTGTCTGATTCTGGTATCAAAGATGTGTTCAGCAGAATCCCTCAGGTGATGGATAGAGGAGCCCAGGGGAGATGATGACTTAGCTGCCATGTTTCTCATTATTTCTGCAGTGCTGGAGAAGCCAGGTCCTGGCAGGTAAATAAATGGCTCCAGGGTGCAGGGCACTGGAGCCAGAGCACTGCTCAAAGCTACTTTTCTTCTTTGTCACCACTGATGATTTTTACTCATCCTGCTTGTGCCATTTCAAGGACCTCTCTTGGGCTCATCCTTTAATTCTTGGGGCAGGCCCAAACTCACTGACTTCCCACAGCCTTGGAGTGCCATTTATGGATGAAGAGATCCCTCAGTGGCTCTTGGGATCCTCAGAGCTTCCTCGCTTACCCTCCTCACCCTTGGTGCTGTTGCAAGTGTGAAGTGCAGCTTTGCTTGAGCAGAGTGGACCTGCTGCAGGTTATTTATTGGGGCATCATGGTGGGTCTGTGCCCACCCCTGATGTGGGCAGCCCAGTTGAGAGCTCTTCTTCCCCTAAAGAAGTGCTGTGTCTGTGCTCTCTGTGTTTTAGCCCAGTGCTGAGCTCTGGAGAGCTGGAGTCTCCAGGAGTCTCCTTCTCTGGAGACTCTCAGGGCCTGTCTGGATGTGTTCCTGTGTGACCTGAGCTATACTGGATGGTCCTGCTCTGGCAGGGGGGGTTGGAGTTGATGATCTCTTTGGGTCCCTTCCAGCCCCTGACATCCTGGGAGCCTGTGATTCTCAGTGATGGGAACAGTTGTGTACCAGTGTCTCACCCAGGGCACTGAGGTTCTTCCTCAAACTAACTCAACTTTGCCATCCTATCCAGGGAGGTGGCACCTGGGGGTGCCAGGGGTCATGGAAGGAGCCTTCCCTTTCCCTCAGCTCACTTCTTCCACACCCCTGTTTGTCCCTTATGCCAAAGCAGCAGCCTGGCATTGATCTCTCTGTGAAGTGAGCTCCTCCTTAGCATGGCTGATGCCTGTCTGGGGAGATGCTTGCACAGAGTGGGCATTGCCAGGGAGGAAGAGCTCACACAAAGGTCGAGGGAGGTGATTCTCCCCCTCTGCTCTGCCAAGATCCTACCTGGAGTACTGCATCCAGCTCTGGAGCCCCTGGGACAAGAGGGCTGTGGAGATGCTGGAGTGTGTCCAGAGCAGGGCCAGGAGGATGCTGAGAGGGCTGCAGCAGCTCTGCTGTGAGCACAGACTGAAAGAGTTGGGGCTGTGCAGGCTGGAGCAGAGGAGGCTCCCAGGGGACCTTCTTGTGGCCTTCCAGGATCTGAAGGGGGCTATAAAAAAGCTGGGGAGGGACTTTTGAGGTTGTCAGGGAGTGACAGGACTGGGGGGAATGGAGCAAAGCTGGAGGTGGGGAGAGTGAGGCTGGAGGTGAGGAGGAAGTTGTTGAGCAGGAGAGTGGTGAGAGGCTGGAATGGGTTGCCCAGGGAGGTGGTTGAGGCCCCATGGCTGGAGGTGTTTCAGGCCAGGCTGGCTGAGGCTGTGTGCAGCCTGCTCTAGGGTAGGGTGTCCCTGGGCATGGCAGGGGGGTTGGAACTGCCTGCTCCTTGTGCTCCCTTCCAACCCTGACTGATTCTGTGATCCAAACCCAGTGCTTTTGCCTGCCATTGCCTTTAGGTCTGAAAAGCTTTCTCCTTTTTTTGCTGGCTGGGCACGGTGCTGCCAGCCCAAAGCTGGTTACATCCATCCTAATAAGAGTAATTGCAAATGCTGGTGTTAAGTCTGGAGGGTGGAGAAAATCCTCCTCCTAAAGCCAGAGCTGTCAGTAAATCTCCTAATCCCAGCAGCAGATTGGAGGCTCTGATACCCACAGGGAGCTCACAGGCTCTGCTGCTCCTGCTGGAGGAGTAAACTGCTTCTCTCTGTGACAAACAAGGTGAGGATCTGGCCAGCCTTGCTCAGGTTGTTCAGTCACAGGCTTGGGATGCTCAATTTATTGCCTTCCGCAGCAGAGGACTTGTGCTGCACGTGGCAGATCCCTGCCCTGCTTTCCCTCCCCTCCTGGCAGTCAGGATTTAGTGTCTTCAGAGGTTGCCACTGACTGAAATCAGCCCAGCAGCTGCTTCTTGCTGGGCAGGGGGCACCTTTCCAGCTCTGCCAGACAAAGTGCAGAGACCCATGAAAAGCAAATCTGTGTCAAGCAGCAGCAGCAGCCCTGACACAACAGCAGCAGAGGCTGAGCTGCACCTTGTGCTGCTCCCCATCGAGCTGACAGCCTCTGCTCTCCCTCAGAGGTGCACTGGGGATGCCTGCAATAAATAAGGGTCCAGTGGGCAAAGGGTTTTGTTGTTTCAGCCCCACCAAGGCTGTTGCCTTTGAGCATCTCTGCTGCTTCTCCCCTGAGCTCTGCAAGGCAGGGGTCAGGATGCCCTCATGGTAAGGGAGTTGTCCTCTCTACGCTGCCCTGCTGAGCCTACCTCTGGAGTACTGGGGCCAGGGCTGGGATCTCCAGCTAAAGGGAGGTAGGGAACTGCTGGAGAGAGTCCAGAGGAGGCTGCAAAGCTGCTGAGGGGCCTGGAGCAGATTTGTGAGGAGCAAAGGCTGAGAGCCTGCAGAAGAGCAGCGCCAGAGGGGAGCTGAGCAATGCTCAGCAAGAGCTAAAGGCTGAGGGGCAAGAGGCCAGAGCCAGGCTCTTGTTAGTGATGTCCAGGGACAGGCCAAAGGGCAGTGGGCACAAACTGGAAGCCAGGAGGCTCCATCTGAATGGAGCTTGAGGCTGTGTCCCCTTCTTCTGTTGCTGGCTGCCTGGCAGCAGAGCCCAACCCCACCTGGCTACAGCCTCCCTTCAGGCAGCTGCAGACAGCAATGAGCTCTGCCCTGAGCCTCCTCTGCTGCAGGCTGCACACCCCCAGCTCCCTCAGCCTCTCCTCACAGGGCTGTGCTCCAGGCCCCTCCCCAGCCTTGCTGCCCTTCTGTGGGCACCTTCCAGCACCTCAACATCTCTCTGCAATGGAGGAGCCCACAACTGGACACAGCACTCCAGGTGTGTCCTGACCAGTGCTGAGCACAGGGGCAGAAGAACCTCCCTTGTCCTGCTGCCCACATTGCTCCTGAGCCAGCCCAGGATGCCATTGGCTCTGCTGCCCACCTGGGCACTGCTGCCTCATCTTCAGCTCCTCTCTCCCAGCACCTCCAGCTCCCTCTCTGCCTGGCTGCTCTCAGCCACTCACTCAGAATGTGAGATGTCCCAGAACCCCCTCTAAATGCTCCTCCTTCTGTACCTACCCCAAACCCCAGGCTCTTGTTGCTGGTGGTGAGCAGCCAGCAGGCAGAGCAGGTTCTGCTCCAGCTCTCCCCACGCTCCTGTCGTACCCAACCGGGCTCATCCTCATAGCATTAACCCAACCATACATTTCCTAAGGACCCTGGAGCCAGGGGAATGATGTATAGAGAGGCAGGCAGCAGTCTGAGAGGTGTGGGGAGGGAAGATTAATCAGGAAAGCAGGAGTTGGTAGCTCTGGATAAGGAGTGGAGGAGAGAGTATAAATATTGGTGCAGATAATAACGGCGGCGGCAGCGCATGGGAAGGGGAAGATGGATCACCAGCTATTAGTGGGCATTATTAGAGCAGCTGGAATGCATCACTCTGCAAGAATTGGGGATGGAGAGATCCTGCCAAGGTGTTTGTTTAAAATCCACACACACACATCCCCCCAGAAGCAGAAGATTTGATTCAGCAGAGCTGGTTTGAAGAGTAGAAAGAACTGCGCATGGAAGAGAAAGCGAAGCTGGTGGCACCGCCTGATGCTCTCCCTGCCAAGCCCAAGGGTCCCTGTGGGATGGAGCAGAGTTTGGGCAGCTCACAGCATCCCAGAATGGCAGGGGCTGGAAGGGACCTCCGAAGCTCAGCCAGTCCAACCCCACTGCCAGAGCAGCATCACCCAGAGCAGATCACACAGGAACCAGGCAGGTTTGAATAGCTCCAGAGAGGGAGACTCCACAGCCCCCCTGGGCAGCCTGTGCCAGGGCTCTGTCACCCTCACAGGGAGAAAATTCCTCCTCATGTCTAAGTGAAACTTCATCTGCCCCCAGTGCCCCTTGTGCTGGCACTGGGCATCACCCAGCAGAGCCTGGCTCCAGCCTCTGCCACTCACCTGCACACATTGATAACCACTGCTGAGGTCACCTCTCAGTCTCCTCTCTCCCAGCAGCACAGCCCCAGCTCCCTCAGGCTCTCCTCCTAACAGAGCTGTTCCATTCCCCTCAGCATCTTTGTGGCTCTGTGCTGGACTCTCTCCAGCAGTTCTGTGTCCCTTTTGAACTGGGGGGCCCAGAACTGGACACAGTTCTGCAGATGTGGCCTCAGCAGGGCAGAGCAGAGGGGCAGGAGAACCTCTCTCAACCTACTAACCACAGCCCTTCTAATCCAGCCCAGAATGGCATTGCCCCTCCTGGCCTCCAGAGCACTTTGCTGCCTCTGGGTCACCCTCCCATCAACTAAGACCCCCCCCAGAGCCTTTTACCCTTCACTGCCTTCCAACAGCTCAGTCCCCAACCTCTGCTGCTCCTTGGGGTTGTTCTTTCCCAGGTGCCAGACTCTCCCCTTGCCCTTGTTGTTGAGCAGGGGTTGTGCTGTATGGGATCTGGTGGATCACCAATACAAAAGGAATCCAGAACTTCTAAGCCTGAATGTGGTGCCTGTGGGGCCATGGCTGGAGGTGACTGCCTGAGCCAGGCTGAGCTTTGTGTCTGCAAGAAGAGAGGCAGGAGATGCCCAGGAGGCTGTGGGCACCCTGTGGGGGCAGGTGGAGCTGCAGTTGGTTCATGTGGTGGCTCAGGTGGTCCTGCTGTGGCTCTTGGCTGTCAGATGCCTCTCGGCTGAGCCGATTAGCAGTGAGCAGAACCTCTGCAGGGGCAGAGCATGGCAGAGTGGGCATCACAGGCACACTTGGCATGAGGCTTGGAGCAGATCTTGGCTGGAATCCCTGCTCATGGCAGGCAGTGTTTGGACTTTTCCAGCCTCTAGCAAACAGGAGGAGATGGGCAGCAAGTGGGAAAAGCAGAGACTCCTGATGCAGGGGGAGGAGGTGGATTGACCACTCTGGAGAGATCTCATCTTGAGTGCTGCCCTCAGGGTTGGGCTCCCCAGTTGAAGGGGACAGGGATCTGCTGGGGAGTGTCCAAGAGAGGGCTATGAAGATGATGAGGGGACTGATGAGGAGAGGCTGAGGGCCCTGGGGCTGCTTAGCTTGGAGAAGAGAAGACTGAGAGGGGATTGAATCAATGTCTATAACTGTCTGAGGGATGGGGGTGAGGAGGGGGGGGACAGGCTCTGCTCACTGCTGCCTGGGATAGGACAAGGAGCAATGGATGGAAGCTGCAGCACAGGAGGTTGCAGCTCAACACAAGGGGGAATTTCTTGCCTGGAAGGGTCCCAGAGCACTGGCACAGGCTGCCCAGAGAGGTTGTGGAGTCTCCTTCTGTGGAGCCTTTCCAGGCCTGTCTGGATGTGTTCCTGTGTGACCTGAGCTGGATTGTGTGGTCCTGCTCTGGCAGGGGGGTTGGACTGGATGCTCTCTTTGGGTCCTTTCCAACCCCTGCCATCCTGTAAGCCCATGCCAGTGCTGTGGGGCAGGAGAGCTTCCTCACTGTGGTGGTTGTCCTTGGTGTGAGGGCAGTGCTGGGTTCCAGTGGGGGTTGTCACCACTAAATGCCTCTCTCCTTCTCCTTGCAGCGAGCATGACCTGGGGGAGGACATTTACGACTGCGTCCCCTGTGAAGATGAAGGTGATGATATCTATGAAGATATCATCAGAGTGGAAGTTCAGCAGCCCATGGTAACCATTTCTGTGCAGCTCTGGGGCTGCACCTCGAGGGGAGGGGATGGGGTGGGGGGAGAGAGGAAGGGCGACAAAGCTGGGAAGGGGCCTGGAGCACAGCCCTGTGAGGAGAGGCTGAGGGAGCTGGGGGTGTGCAGCCTGCAGCAGAGGAGGCTCAGGGCAGAGCTCATTGCTGTCTGCAGCTCCCTGCAGGGAGGCTGTAGCCAGGTGGGGTTGGGCTCTGCTGCCAGGCAGCCAGGGACAGAAGAAGGGGACACAGCCTCAAGCTGTGCCAGGGCAGGTTCAGGCTGGATGTTAGGAGGAAGTTGTTGTCAGAGAGAGTGATTGGCATTGGAATGGGCTGCCCAGGGAGGTGGTGGAGTTGCTGTGCCTGGAGGTGTTGAAGCCAATCCTGGCTGGGGCACTTAGTGCCATGGTCTGGTTGGTTGGGCAGGGCTGGGTGCTAGGTTGGGCTGGATGAGCTTGGAGCTCTCTTCCAACCTGCTTCATTCTATGACCTCTGTGTGCAGGATGCAGCACTTGGCTATGCCTGCTGCTGCTCCAAACCTGCCCCTCTGAGCAGGTAGATGTTGACAGTGAAGCTTTCTGGGGCAGCAGTGGAGGCTCATGTGGCTTTAGGGCCAAGCAGCTGAGCCCATTCCTCATCCCTAATTGCCTTTTGGTGATAGGGAAATCCTCCATGAGGAGCATTAACTCCAAAGCAAGCTCTGGTGCAAGATTCATGCTGCATGGATGAGGCAGGAGGATGCTGGTGGCCCTTAAATCTTCTCAGAGGTGCCCACAGCCACCCCTTGCTCTCTGTGTCTCCAGTGCTGTGGAGCTGAGCTGCCCTGGCTTCTGCAGGGACCTTTCCACCAGAGCATGACCTTCTACATGTTCTCCTGGCCTGCTCTTTGCCACCCCTCAGGCTTTGTGCAGGGCCTAATGCCAGCCTCCTGGCTGCAGACAGCTCTGGCACTGGTCCATACCTCCCCACAGCAAAGAAGGATCAATGGATAAGCTCAGTGATGAGTGAAACCCCTCTGGCAGGGTGCATGGCTGTGCTGGATGAGGAGCTGGGAAGCTGGCAAGGCAAAGCTTCACCCCATGCTGAACAAGCCAAGCAGTGCAGCTCTGTTGCCCCTGTGCTGCTTTCTCACCCATCCTGGCTGCCTATGGTCCCCAGCTTGGCTGCAAGTGGTCCCCAGACCACCATGATGGTGCTGGAGATGTTTGCTCCCTTCCTCTCTTGTCTGCAGCCTGAGCTGCTCCCAGTGCACCAAAATCCTGCCTGGATCAAGGAATCAGGCACAGACTATTCCCACTGATCCTGCCAAAGGGCTTGGAGCTGTCTACAGACACTGGTGGCAGTGCCAAAGTCAACACAGCTCCCTGGCCACCAGCTTCTCTGCTGTGTGCCATCAGTTGCAGAAGCCATTTGGCCCCAAACCTGCCCCTTGGGAAGGGTTTGGGTAGGAATTCCTGGCATCAGTGCCAAAAACAGGGGGGAAAACTCCCACCACGTGGGTGTCCAGCAGCTGGGAAGGGCAGGGCAGGGCAGGGCAGGATATTGGGGTCAGTGGAGTTGGCATTTTTGCACTGCCCCTCCACAGTGTTTCCTGTGTTCTTGGATGTGCTGGGAAGTGATGGAGCTGATGGCTCTGACTCCTTTTCCTCCACTGCCCTGGGCCAAAGGCTTTTCATGCAAGCACTAAATGTGTGCTGGCAGCCCAGAAGCCAAGAATGTCCTGGGCTGCATCAAAACTGGTGAGAGCAGCAGGACAGGGAGGGGATTCTGCCCCTCTGCTCTGCTCAGACCTCACCTGCAGTGCTGCATCCACTTCTGGTGTCCACAGCACAAGGAGGACCTGGAACTGTTGGAGCAGGTCCAGAGGAGGCCACAAAGATGATCACAGCAGCTCTGCTGTGGGGTCAGGCTGAAAGAGTTGGGGCTGTTCAGCCTGGAGAAGAGAAGGCTCTGGGGAGACCTTAGAGCAGCCTTCCAGGACCTGAAGGGGCTACAGGAGAGCTGGGGAGGGGCTTTTGGCCATAGAATGAGAGTGAATGGATTGATCTTGTTCAGCCTGGAGAAGGCTCTGGGGAGACCTTAGAGCAGCCTTCCAGGACCTGAAGGGGCTCACAGGAGAGCTGGGGAGGGACTTTTGGCCAGGGCTGGGAGTGATAGGATGAGAGTGAATGGATTGATCCTGTTCAGCCTGGAGAAGGCTCTGGGGAGACCTTAGAGCAGCTTTCCAGTACCTGAAGGGGCTACAGGAGAGTTGGGGAGAGGCTTCTGACAAGGGCTGGGAGTGCCAGGACATGGGACTATGGCTTTGAGCTGGAAGAGGGGAGACTGAGAGTGGAGCTGAGGAAGAAATTCTTTAGAATGAGAGTGGGGAGACACTGGCACAGGTTGCCCAAGGAGGCTGTGGATGCCTCCTCCCTGGAGGTGTTCAAGGCCAGCTTGGATGAGGCCTTGAGCAACCTGGGCTGGTGTGAGGTGTCCCTGCCCTTGGCAGGGGAGTTGGAACTGGATGATCTTGAAGATCTCTTCCAACCCAGCCCATTCTGTGAGTCTAAAAGGTGCCTAAAGGTTGGGATTTCTCTGCACAGTATCAAAGTGTTTGATGCTAATTGGTTTGTTGTATTCCTGCATGCTGCAGATCAGATACATGCAGGTAAGAGCCATTGCTTTCAAACCCTGATCTCCTCTCCAGCTGACAGAGCCTCTGAGCTGAGAGGGCTCTGAGGGGCTGCTGAGGGTGTCCATGGCTGTGCATGATAACTCAGCCTCCATCTGGGAGTCCCCTGCCAAGTGCAGAGCCACTGATCTAGAACCCTGATCTCCTCTCCAGCTGGCAGAGCCTTTGAGCTGAGATGGCTCTGAGGGGCTGCTAAGGTGTCCATGGCTGTGCATGATAACTCAGCCTCCATCTGGGAGTCCCCTGCCAAGTGCAGAGCCTGCCCTGACCGAGTGCAGCTCTCCCCAGTGCTTGCTCTCAGCTCTACCTTCCAGACCCCAAAGCAAGAGTAGTGACTGCAGGAGTTAAGCACTATCAGCTCCGACCTAAAGCCAGGCAACCCTAGCAGGGCATTTGGGGGAGTCTAACATATTATTTGTGACCCATTTTAGGCTCTGTTGTGAATTTCATCACAAGCAAAAGCAAAAAAGCCTTTGGGGGAAGCCAGCAGCTGGCTCTGGTTTGTGCTTCTGGAGCTGCTGGTGCTTGGCTGGGATGGCTGCAGGGCTTGAGGGGTTGAAGCAGGTTGAACAGTCCAGCACCAAAGCAGGTTTGGGCCTGATTGTGGAGGCTGAAAATAGCTCTCTGGAACATAAACTAGGAATGTCTAGGGAGAAATGAAGACATTTCTAGGAAGGAGCAAAGAATTCCTAGGAAGGAGCTGAGAATTTCTTAGGAGGAAGCTGAAGAATTTCTAGGAAGCAGTGAAGAAATTCCAAGAAGGAGCTAAGAATTCCTAGGAAGAAGCTAAGAATCTCTAGGAAGCAATGAAGAAAATCCAAGAAGGAGCTAAGAATTTCTGGGAAGAAGCTAAGAATTTCCAGGAAGGAGATAAGAATTCCTAGGAAGAAGCTAAGAAGTCCTAGAAAGCAGTGAAGAATTCCCAGGAAGCAGCTAAGAATTCCTAGAAAGCAGTGAAGAATTCCTAGGAAGGAGCTAAGAATTCCCAGGAAGCAGCTAAGAAATTCCAGGAAGCAGCTAAGAATTTCTAGGAAGAAGCTAAGAAGTCCTAGAAAGCAGTGAAGAATTCCTAGGAAGCAGCTAAGAATTTCCAGGAAGGAGCTAAGAATTCCTAGCAAGCAGTGAAGAATTCCTAGGAAGAAGCTAAGAATTTCCAGGAAGCAGCTAAGAATTCCTAGGAAGAAGCTAAGAATTCCTAGAAAGCAGTGAAGAATTCCCAGGAAGCAGCTAAGAATTTCCAGGAAGGAGCTAAGAATTCCTAGGCAGAAATTCTTCACAGTGAGGGTAGGGAGAGCCTGGCACAGGTTGCCCAGGCAGGTTGTGGCTGCTCCCTCCCTGGAGGTGTTCAAGGCCAGGCTGGATGAGGCCTTGAGCAGCCTGGGCTGGTGGAAGTGTCCTTGCCCACGGATCTGGATGCCCTTTAAGGTCCCTTTCCAACCCAAACCATTCCATGACTCTGCACCAACCCAACATCAGCCCTCTCCTGCCTTTCCAGACTGCTTCTTGCTCCCAGCTTGCTGTCTCCAGAAGCAGAGCTGGAGCTCTGCAGGTTGCTGCATCACTAAGCAGCATCTGACCAGGATCATTTTTCCCCCTCCCTGCCTTTCTAGAAAATGGGAATGACAGAAGATGACAAAAGAAACTGCTGCTTGCTGGAGATCCAAGAGACAGAGGCCAAATACTACAAGACACTTGAAGACATAGAGAAGGTAAGCACCCAGCCAGCATTTGTGCCCCAGCACCTTCCACCTCCTCACTCCAGCTTGGTCCTCCCTGCCAGAGCTGAGGCAGGATCAGTGCACTCAGATGTGAGAGCTTTGGGAGATCTCACTGCTGTCTGCAGCTACCTGAAGGGAGGTTGTAGCCAGGTGGGGTTGGGCTCTTCTGCCAGGCACCCAGGGACGGGACAAGAGGGCACAGCCTCGAGCTGTGGGCATCACCCAGCAGAGCCTGGCTCAGTCCTCCTGGCACTCACCCTGCACATCTTTATCACTGTGAATGAGGTCACTCCTCAGGCTCCTCTGCTCCAAGCTAAAGAGCTCAGGTCCCTCTGCATCTCCTTGTAGGGAAGATGTTCCACTGCCTTCAGCATCTGGGGGGGCTGGAGCACAATCCCTACGAGGAGAGGGACTGGGGGTGTGCAGCCTGCAGAAGAGGAGGCTCAGGGCAGAGCTCATTGCTGTCTGCAGCTCCCTGCAGGGAGGCTGTAGCCAGCTGGGGTTGGGCTCTGCTGCCAGGCAGCCAGGGACAGAAGAAGGGGACACAGCCTCAAGCTGTGCCAGGGCAGGTCTAGGCTGGATGTTAGGAGGAAGTTGTTGGCAGAGAGAGTGATTGGCATTGGAATGGGCTGCCCAGGGAGGTGGTGGAGTCCCCATCCCCGGGGGTGTTCCAGAAGAGGCTGCATGAGGCACTTGGTGCCAGGGATTAGTTGATTAGAAGCTGTTAGGTGACAGATTGGACTCGATGGTCTGAGAGGTCTTTTCCGACCTGGTTGAGTGAAGTTGAAGTGAGTGAGTTTGAGAGTGAAGTGAGGCTGTGGGTGAGGTAGGTCTGTGAGTGAGTCTGTGAGTGAGGTTGAAGTGAGGCTGTGAGTGAAGGGAGTCTGTGAGTCTGTGAGTGAAGTGAGGCTGTGAGTGAAGGGACTCTTTGAGTGAGTCTGAATGAAGCTGGAGTGAGTCTGTGAGTGGAGTGAGTCCGTGAGTGAGTCTGAGTGAAGTCGGAGTGAGGCTGTGAGTGGAGTGAAGCTGTGAGTCTGTGAGTGAAGTTGGAGTGAGGCTGTGAGTGAGTCTGAGTGAAGTTGGAGTGAGTCTGTGAGTGGAGTGAGGCTGTGAGTTAGTCTGTGAGTGCAGTTGGAGTGAGGCTGTGAGTGGCAGGAGCCTGTGCCAGCTGCAGGGCAGGATGCTCCAGCAGGGCCAGAGAGCCAAGCAGAGAGGTGCAGCTGCCAGAGGAGCCAGTGCTGGGGGGCAGCTGGGGTCCAAGCCAGCTTGCTGTGCTCCCCCTCCCCAAGCCCCAGGCTGAGAAGCTGCCAGTCTGGGCCAGTCTCCCTGCTAAGAGCTGTGCCTGCAGATCACTTTGATGGCTTTGGAATCCTTTCTCTAGCCTGGCTGTGATTGCTGCTGCAGAATTCCTTTCTTCTGGCCTTTGGGTTGGTTTGTTTGGTGGTTTTCTTTTCCCCTCGGCTCTGCTGAGTTGTCATTGAGACTAATTGGATTAAAAGGAGCATTTTGCTGCTTGAATTCCAGGGTGTTTAATTGCTTTTGATGGTTTATTGTGGTGCCTTTTGCTTTCCAAGAAGAAATAAAACAAGCACCTGAGCAAAGACAGCAGAGCAGTGGCCAGGGGCTGGGAGCCTGGAGGTGGTTTCTGCCCCGAGGAAAAGCAGCAGGAATAAAAGACAGCAGTGAAAATGCAGCTGAAAAGGCAGCTGCCATTTCTAATCACCCCAAAGCTTTTGTTTCCTCCCCTTCTGCAGTCATTTCCCTCTGTCTGCTGAGAAAAAAACACCCCAAGGAAGCTGTGATGGGATAACATTCCCTGTCTCCCATGGAATTGTCCCTAGTGTGCATATGGGGGGCAAAAAAGCCTCAGGTTGGGAAAAAAACAGCCTCAAGTTGTGGAAAAACAGCCTCAAGCTGTGGAAAAACAGCCTCAAGTTGTGGGAAAACAGCCTCAAGCTGTGGAAAAACAGCCTCAAGTTGTGCCAAGGGAGGTTCAGGTTGGACAGTGAGGGTCGGGAGACTCTGGAACAGGTTGCCCAGGAAGGATGAGGATGTCTGTTCCCTGGGGGTGCTCAGAGGTTGTGGATGTCTCTTCTCTGGAGAGGTTCAGAGGTTGTGGATGTCTCTTCTCTGGAGGTGCTCAGAGGTTGTGGATGTCTCTTCCCTGGGGGTGCTCAGAGGTTGTGGATGTCTCTTCCCTGGAGGTGCTCAGAGGTTGTGGATGTCTCTTCCTGGAGGTGCTCAGAGGTTGTGGATGTCTCTTCCCTGGGGGTGCTCAGAGGTTGTGGATGTCTCTTCCCTGGAGGTGTTCAAGGCTAGATTAGAACCTGGGCTGGTAGGAGGTGCCCCTGCCCCTTGCCAACAGAGTTGGAGCTGGATGATCTTGAAGATCTCTTCCAAGAGACTCTTGCAGGTCCCTTCCTGCCCAAACCATTCCATGGATCTCTGAAATATCCAAGGGGTGGGTGTCAGGAAGGTGGGGGCCAGACTCTTTTCAGTGGTTCCCAGTGACAGGAGCATAGGTGATGGTCCCAGAGTGGAAGTTCCATCTACACACGAGCAGGAACTTCCCTCAGAGGGTGGCAGAGCACTGGGGCAGGCTGCACAGAGAGGTGGTGAAGTTGGAGCCTCTCAGTGCCCACCTGGGGCACTGAATTGGGCACACCCAATGCCTGGGGGTGTTCCTGTGTGACCTGCTTTAGGTGATGCTCCTCTGGCAGGGGTGAAGGGACTGGGGGGGGTTGGGCTTGGAGGATCTCCAGAGGTCTTTTCCAACCCTTAGCTGCCATGCTGTGATTTGAACCTTCTCCTCTCTCTCATCTCCCTCCCTTTCCCCTTCCCCTCCTGCAGAACTACATGAACCCACTGCGCCTGGTGCTGACTCCCCAGGACATGGAAGCTATTTTCATCAATCTGGAGGTACCAGCCCAGACTCTGAGGCTTCAGCCTTTGTTCTTCTCCTGGCAGCTCAGCTGCCCTCCTGCTTGACAGCAAAGCCACATTGCCCTTCAAATTGGTCACATTGCCCTTTAAATTGGCCACATTGCCCTTTAAATTGGCCACATTGCCCTTTAAATTGGTCACATTGCCCTTTAAATTGGCCACATTGCCCTTCAGATTGGCCACATTGCCCTTTAAATTGGCCACATTGCCCTTCAGATTGGCCACATTGCCCTTTAAATTGGCCACATTGCCTTCAAATTGGCTACATTGCCCTTCAGATTGGCCACATTGCCCTTTAAATTGGCCACATTGCC
>WAAF01001522.1:227016-250920 GCA_013400475.1 Tricholaema leucomelas
TCACACTGCGCCCTAAATAGGCCACACTGCCCTTTCAAATGGCCCACATGCCCCTTTAAATTGGCCACATTGCCTTCAGATTGGCCACATTGCCCTTCAGATTGGCCACATTGCCCTTTAAATTGGCCACATTGCCCTTTAAATTGGTCACATTGCCTTCAGATTGGCCACATTGCCCTTTAAATTGGCTACATTGCCCTTCAGATATAGCCTGGGTTTGGGGGAAAGAGGGGAAAATGTGGGGTAGGGTGGGAAAGGGGCAGATAGGGTGGGAAAGGGGAGGTGATGCTGATAGGAGGTGTCTTTGGGCTCCCTGAGAGGTTCAGCCCTTCGTGTGCTGAGGAGCTTGAAGGAGATGCTCTTTGAGAGTCAGTTTTAGAGCTGGGGATTAGATGAACTCTAGGTAGGAAAAAAAAAACCAGTTCCCTTGTGGAGGCTGCTGCAGGGGCTGGAGCCAGTTTAGCTGCACTTGAGAGGTGGTTTGGGCACACTGTGTTGAAGAGATTCGTTGTGGTCACTTTTTGGCTCCTCACTCCAAGGACACTGAGGGGCTGGTGTCCAGAGAAGGGCAGCAAAGCCTGGGGAACAGGGCTGGGGTGGTTTAGTCTGGAGAAGAGGAGGCTGAGGGGAGACCTTGTTGCTCTCTACAGCTCCCTGAGAGGAGGTTGGAAAGAGGATGGGAGTTGGGCTCTCTTCTCTAGTCTCAGGTGATAGGAGAGGAAATGGCTTGAAACTGTGCCAGGGGAGGGTTAGGTTGGGCATGAGGATAAGTTTCTTAGCTGCAGGAATGGTCAGGGATTGGCACAGGCTGCCCAGGGAGGGTTAGGTTAGAGATGAGGAAACATTTCTTACCTGCAGGAATGGTCAGGGATTGGCACAGGCTGCCCAAGGAGGGTTAGGTTGGGCATGAGGATAAGTTACTTAGCTGCAGGAATGGTCAGGGATTGGCACAGGCTGCCCAGGGAGGGTTAGGTAGGAGATGAGGAAACATTTCTTAGCTGCAGGAATGGTCAGGGGTTGGCACAGGCTGCCCAGGAGGGTTAGGTTGGGCATGAGGAAACATTTCTTAGCTGCAGGAATGGTCAGGGATTGGCACAGGCTGCCCAGGGAGCAGAGTCCCCAGCCCTGGAAGTATCCAAGAAACCTGTGACCACGGCACCTGGGGCCATGGTTTGGTGGCCATGGTGGTGCTGGGTTGGGCTGGATGACCTCAAAGGGCTTTTCCAACCCAAATCATTCTGTGGTTCTATTTCCCTGCTGGGTTGCAGGGACTGGGTCAAAGCTTGGTCTCTGCCTCCACAGCTGCAAAAGGGACTTGAACTTCCATGGCAATCCCAGAGCATTTATCCCTGTGGAACTCACACCTGATGGAATTCCAGCCCTATACTCGCTGGGCATTTGGGGCTGCATCTCTCTAGAGTGCCTGATTTTTAGCTGGAGGGGAAAAGAGAGAGGTGGAGAAAGGAAGAGCAAATGAGTGCTTGATGAGGTGGTGAATGTGTCTTTGTCTTGGCTTTGTTTGCCCTCCCGCTTGGGCTGTGTTTAAAGTATTGATTGTTTCTTGCTTTTAGGACCTAATTAAAGTGCACTTCAGTTTCCTGAGAGCCATTGACGTCTCGATGATGTCTGGAGGAAGCAGCCTGGCCAAGGTGTTTCTGGAATTCAAAGAGAGGTAACAGACTACCTGGAAGTGAAGCAGCTGCAGCTGGAGCAGATGTGGCTTCGCACTCGGCACAGAAATGCCTGTCACAGCTGATCACTTTGGGAGGGCGGGAAGGGGGGGGGGAATCTTCCACAGCTAAATGTCCTCAGGCAGCTGAAACATCGCTCAGGGCCAACACTTGAGCAGCCAAAACCAGCCACAGCCATGCCAGGCTGCCCTGGGGCAGAGGCTGAGCATCTCTGGGACCAGCTTGGCTAAATCGGTGTGACTGCTGGGGGGGGCTGCTTCCTGCAAGGGCATGGATGCACCTGAGCTCTGCTGGGCTCAGGCTCCCTTGAGCTGCTGGAGGGTCAGGAGGGCTCTGCAGAGAGCTCTGGGCAGGCTGGGCTGATGGACTGAGCTTCAACAAGGCCAAGTGCCAGGTTCTGCAGTGGGATCACAACAACCCTATCAACGCTCCAGGCTTGGAAACTGCCTGGAAGGAAAGGCCCTGGGGGTGCTGGTTGACAGCAGATGAAGATGAACCAGCTGTGTGCCCAGGTGGGCAAGAAGGGCACCAGCAGCCTGGCTTGGATCAGCAATAGTGTGGCCAGCAGGAGTTGGGGAGTGATTGTGCCCCTGTGCTGGGCACAGAGGAGGCCACACCTGGAATAATGGGTTCAGTTTTGGGCCCCTTGCTCCAAGGTCGTTGAGGGGCTGGAGTGGATCCAAAGAAGGGCAACAAAGCTGGTGAAGGGTCTGGAGAACAGGGCTGGGGGACCTGAGGCTGAGGGACCTGAGGGTGTTCAGTGTGGAGAGGAAGAGGCTAAGGGGAGACCTCATTGCTCTCTACAGCTCCCTGAGAGAAGGCTGCAGTGAGGTGGGGCTTGGGCTCTGCTCCCAGGCAACAAGCATCAGGACCAGAGGAAACAGCCTCAAGTTGCTCCAGGGGAGCTTTAGGTTGGCCATGAGGAACAATTTCTACCCCAGAAGGGTTGTCAAGCCCTGGCCCAGGCTGCCCAGGGCAGTGGTGGAGTCCCCAGCCCTGAAGGGCTTGCAAAGCCCTGGAGATGTGGTGCTGAGGGCCATGGGTTGGTGGTGCCCTGGCAGTGCTGGGTTGATTGTTGGACTTGGTGACCTGAAAGATCTCTTCCAACCAAACCCATTCCCTGGCTGCATGTGAGACTGGCTGCTGGCTGTGTTCCATCCTCTGTGTTCACAGGGATGGCTCAGAGGGGACAAAGATGAGATCAGTGCAGTCGTGGTGAGTCAGAATGAAGTCAAACCTCCCTCTCCTTCAGGGGCTCATTCAATGTTGTCCTCTGAGGCAAGCAGCAGGGGGGCTCTGAGGACCCAGAATGTGGGAGGATGACTCCTTTGCAGGGCAGGCTTTGCTCTGCTTACATCAAAGTGATGGCTCAGGCTTAAAAACTCTCCTCCTTGGCACAACTCCTGCCCCTCACCTACTGCATGAGGAGGAAACCTCCAAGTCCCTTCAACAGCCATCAGCCAGTCTGTGTTTTGGCAGCTGCAAAGCAGGAGAACCCCCAGCAGCAGAAGGGTAGAAGGTTAATAAGAGCCTTTAATATCCTGAATAGTAATCAAAGGCCTGATTCAGAGTGGAATGGTGCCAGGCTGTGATTTCACTGGGATTAAACCAGTGTCTAGACACAGGAATGCCAGGCAGGAGCTCCAGGGATGCCACCTGCATGAATAAGGCAGTGTGAGGTCTGCTGGCCCAGCAGCCATGGTGCCTCCTGGAGAATGGGGAGGGGGTTCTGGGTTCAAAACCTCAACAAAAGAATGCAGCTCATGAAAAAAAACCATCCCTAAAGGTCACCCAGGGGAGTTGGAGCCAAAGTCCTGACTTGGCCCCATGCATGCTGGGGGCAATCCCTGTGCACACAGGGAGCAGGGAAGGGATGTGGGAGGGTCGTGGAGGTGGCATTGATCCCCTGGAAGGTCTTTCCCCTTTACTCACCTCCAATCCTGCCCCCAGGTCTGGTGTCCCCTCCACCTGCTCCTAGCTTGGTGTCATCTGCAAACTCACTGCTGCTGGACTCAATTCCCTGCTCCAGATCATCAGTAGAGATACTGAACAGGACTGTGCCCAGCACTGATCCCTGGGGCACACCACCAGTGCCAGCTGGATGTGGCACCATTCACCACCACTCTCTGGGCTCAGTTCTTCAGCCAGTTCTTGACCCATACCAGAGTGAATCTGTCCAAGCCAGGAGCTGCCAGCTTGGCCAGGAGCTGCTTGTGGCAGACAGTGCCAAAGGCTTTGCTGCAGTCCAGGCAGACTCCATCCACAGCCTGCCCCACATGTACCAGGCAGGAACCTGAGCATCCTTTCAGCAGTCCATGGTTGCTCCTGGGCTTTGCAGCTTGGCTTGGGGTTGCCTTTCTTTGCCTTGGAAGGTGGAACCATTTGTAAATCTCTTCCTCCTGAAAGCCAAGGTTTGAATTTCTGCTCCTGAAGCCTCTTTGCTGTTGCCTGAGTGCTGGCAAGGTAGATACTGTTGTGCACCTCCAGAAGCTGTCAAGGGGGAACAAAGGCAGAAGGAAGAAGCTGAGTTGGCTGCTGCTGGGCTGGGGACTGCAGCTCCCATAAATCTTCCCTCTTCAGCTTCCCAGTGGCAGCTGAGAGTCCCACATTGATGGAGTGACACCAGGTCAGCTGCTTCCAGGTTGTCTGCATCCAGAATAATGGATGAGCTGCAGCTCCTGGTGGGCTCTGTGTCTTATCAGCAGCAGGCCAGGGAGTGGTGGGGAAGGGGAGGGGGAAAGCCTGCCCTGCCGGGCAGGATTAATGAGGGGCAGTGGAGGGAAAAGGGGGAAACTCCAGAGCAAAGCAGCTCTGCCTGGGGTAGGTGGTGCAGTGCACAGCCCGAGGCTTCCAAAGGCTCTTGTGACAACCTGCTGGTGCCACATTCCTCCTGGGTGCCTCTGGGCCATCTTGCACTTGAGCCTTTTGGAGCCTCTTGTGACTGCTGTGGCAGTTGCAGCTCTTGGAGAGCCTGCTTGTATCCTGCTCTGGGAAGGAGCTTTCCATGTGGAGCTGCCTTGTATCCTGCTCTGGGAAGGAGCTTTCCATGTGGAACTGCCTTGTATCCTGCTCTGGGAGGGAGCTTTTCACGTGGAGCTGTCTTGTAACCTGCTCTGGGAAAGAGGTTTCCATATGGAGCTGCCTTGTATCCTGCTCTGGGAAGGAGCTTTTCTTGTGGAACTGCCTTGTAACCTCTGGGAAAGAGGTTGCCATGTGGTGCTGCTTGTATCCTGCTCTGGGAAGGAGCTTTCCATGTGGAGCTGTCTTGTAACCTCCTCTGGGAAAGAGCTTTCCATATGGAGCTGCCTTGTGGTGATGCTCTCAAGGCTGAGCTCCTGGGCAGTGGTGGTTGCCTATGGCACACTTGGCACTGGAGGGATGAGCCTCTGCACCTCCAGAAGAGGCTCCTCTGACCACTCAGCTCCTTCTGCTCATCTTGAGCTGAGATCCACCTCGATGAGGACCCAGTTCTGAAAACTGGGAATGGCAGAAGTGCTTCAGAGCCAAGCAGCCAAAGGCTGTCAGTGCTTTGCTGGGCACTCCCTGGGGGGTGGCTGGTGGAGGAGCTGCTTGCTGCGTCCTTATCCCTGGATATCAATGTCTAGATCTTTCCCAACAGGTTCTCCAGAACTGCCAGCAAGGGTCTCTGCTGAACTCTGTGATTTCCCTCTTGCAGGCTGCTGATCTATGGCAAGTACTGCAGCCACATGGAGTATGCCCAGAACACACTCAACCACCTCCTCGCCAACCGGGAGGACGTCAGGCAGAAGGTGGAGGTGAGTGGGCTGGGAGGGTGCAGGATGAGAGCCTCTTGTCCCCTCCTTCTTCTGGGCTTGGGAGTTGCCTCAATCCCATCCTGATCATGGCTTTGGAAAGGACTTGCTGGAGCTGGGAATGGTAGAATGGTTTAGGTTGGAAAGGATCTCAAAGCTCAGCCAGTTCCAACTCCTCTGCCATAGGTAGGGACAGCTCCTACTAGAACAGGTTCCTTGAGACCTTATCCAAACTGGTCCTGAACACCTCCCTGGGCAACCTGTGCCAGTCTCTCACCACCCTCATTGCAAACAACTTCTTCCTAACATCCCCTTTCAGTCTCCCCTCTGCCACTTCAAACCCATTCCTCCTCCTCCTGGCATTACCAGACCTTGTCAGTAGTCCCTCCCCAGCCCTCCTGGAGCCCCTTCCAAGGCCACTCCAAGGTCTCCTCCAAGCCTTCTCTTCTCCAGGCTGCACAGCCCCAACTCTCTCAGCCTGTCCTCATAGCAGAGCTGCTGCAGCCCTCTCAGCATCTTGGTGACCTCCTCTGGACTGGCTCCAACACTTCCATGTCCTGCTTGTGCTGGGGGCTCCAGAACCGCACCCAGGACTGCAGGTGGGGTCTGAGGAGAGCAGAGCCAAGGGGCAGAATCCCCTCCCTTGCCCTGTGCCCACACTGCTCTTGCTGCAGCCCAGCACAGGGTTGCTGTCTGGGCTGCACTCACCCTGCAGGCTCATGTTGAGCTTTTCATCACCTCAGACCCCCAGGTCTCAGGGCTGCTCTCAGCCATTCCCCACCCAGCCTGGAGTTGTGCTTGGGATTGATATGTTGGAGATGTTTGATTCAGTGGGAGGGAGCCTGTGGTGACCAGAGAAGGAGCAGTGCTGGGGGTTGTGTTGTCCTGATATGGTGTAGTAGTGGCCCTGGTAGAGGGAAATGATGGTTGGATTTGAGGAGTCTTCTCAGAGCAGCTGAGGGAGGTGGAGGTGTTTAATCTGGAGAAGAAGAGGCTGAGGGAGACCTCATTGCTCTCTACAGCTTGGAGGGAGGTAGGGGTTGGGCTCTTCTCCCTAGTCTCAGGTGATAGAAGGAAGGATGATGATGAGGGGAAACTTTCTCCCTGAAAAGAGGTTGGATTGAGGTGGGGCTTGACCTCTTCTCTCAAGGAACAAGGGATAGGGTGAGAGGAAATGGCATCAAGTTGCACCAGAGGAGGGTTAGGTTGGAAATGAGGAACAGTTTCTTTGCAGGAGTGGTCAGGGATTGGCACAGGCTGCCCAGGGAGGTGGTGAAGTCCTCATCCCTGGAAGCATTCAAGAAACCTGTGGCCATGGCACTTGGGGACGTGGTTTAGTGGCCATGGTGGGGTTGGGTTGATGGTTGGACTCAATCATCTTAGGGAGCTCTTTTCCAACCAAATCATCTGATTCTATGTTCTCAGTTTCTCTGATTCTGTGTTCTCAGTTTCTCTGGTTCTGTGTTCTCAAAGGGCTTTGCCAGCCACAGTGATTCTGTGGTGCCCTGCTTGGCTCTTCCCCTCCCCCCCCCACACACTTTCCCTTCTCCTCCCAGTTAAACAAGCCAGGTGGCTTTAGTAGAGTGGTAAAACACTCCTCAACGAGTGGTACAGGGAGACCCCAAAGCACCAAACATCCCTGTGCCAGCAGCCTGCTGGCTTCCCAAGGTCAGGCACAGCGCTGGGGACAGGCAGAAGCCAGCCGCAGGTCCCCAGGGAACGCCTGGATTAGTGCCCTGTGTCCTCCCCCAGCACCAAGGCTTAGTGTAAATAGAGGCTGAGCCTGATATTAAGGAAGTCAAAGGAGCCCTGGAAGGGAGCATTGTTGGAGCTGCTGCTTTTCCCCAGCTTGGGCTCCTGCTTTGCTCTTGATGCTAATCTGGATTTGCTGGGCTGTCTGTCTGCGTTACCTTGGCTGCTGCAATCCCTCCTTGATTTCCCTGCAGCAGCCCAGTCCAGGGAGCAAACTGCATTTAATGATCTTTTCAGCTATGTTTTCTGCCTCTCACATCAAGCCAGTGCCTGCAGCAGCCAATTGCTGCTGTGGTTTTTACCTTTCTTTTAGCTGTCAAGCTTTGGGACAGGCTGCGCAGGGCAGCGGTGGAGTCCCCATGGCTGGAGGGGTTTGGAGGCTGTGGAGGTGTGGTGCTGAGGGTCCTGGTTTCATGGAAGCACTGAATGGGTTGGGTTGGAAGTGACACAGAATCACAGGATGTCAGGGCCTGGAGGGGACCTTGAAAGGTCATCTAATCCACCCCCTCTGCCAGAGCAGGACCAACTCTTTTGGTTTGGGTTTTTTACAGTCCATGTTTCAGTTCTAGGATATTTTTAATCCTCCTTCTCCATCTCCTTCTTTTCCTCTCCATCTATTCCCCCTCCCCCCATCTTCCTCCTTTTCTTTCTATCCCCTTCCTTTCCTCTTGTGCCAGGGGAGGTTCAGGCTGGATGCTAGGAGGAATTGTTGGCAGAGAGAGTGATTGGCATTGGAATGGGCTGCCCAGGGAGGTGTTGAAGCCAAGCCTGGCTGGGGCACTTAGTGCCATGGTCTGGTTGGTTGGGCAGGGCTGGGTGCTAGGTTGCGCTGGCTGAGCTTGGAGCTCTCTTCCAACCTGGCTGATTCTATGATTCTTAATCATCTTCTTTCCCTCACATCTTCCTCTTCTCCTTTCCTTCCCTCTCCATTACCTTCCTTTCCTCCACCTTCCTGTTTTCATCTCTATCCTTTTCCTATCCATAGAACCATAGATAACTCATGGAAAGCTCCAACCACACTGCCCCAAGCCTGTAGCATTGCTTGATGTTCTCTCACCTTCTCTCTAGGAATGCACCCTGAAGGTCCAGGAGGGGAAATTCAAGCTGCAAGATCTGTTGGTGGTTCCCATGCAAAGAGTCTTGAAGTACCACCTGCTGTTAAAAGTAAGTCTGCAGCTGCCAGCTTTGCTTGTGGCATCTTTCATCTTTTCTAGTGCAGAGGGAATCAGTGCCAAATGCAGAGCAAGAAGCCCTTTTTTTTTCCTCTCTCCCTCTCTTTTTTTTCCTCCTTCCCCTCCTCTTTCAAATGAAATAATGACAAGAGCTACTTGACAGGACACAATATTTGTGCTGTCTCCTAAAGCAGGCTGACCTGGGGTAATTCTCTACTCCTTAGCCACAAGAGGCAGTTAATGAGTAGAAAATAAGCCTGCATATCATCTGATGACTTGTGAAGTTCCTTCCCTCAGCTCCTTGGAACAGAGCAGCACCAGCCACAGCCACCTGCTCTGGCATCCCCCTGGCAGCAGCCATCCCTTTTGCCCCACCGCTCTGGCATCCCCCTGGCAGCAGCCATCCCTTTTGCCCCAAGGGTCAGAGCTTGCCCAGTCTAGGCAGGGGCTGGGCAGCTTTCCCAGCAGCATTTCCACCTTCTTTTGGCTTTGATTTGTTCTTTCTTTAAGCTGTGGTGTGTTCCTTCCAGGAGCTGCTCAGCCATTCCTCAGAGCGACCAGAGAAGCAGCAGCTGAAGGAGGCTCTGGAAGCGATGCAGGTATGGGAGGGTGGTGAGGATGTGCTGGGGTTTGGGATGCAGCAAGGCCAGAAATAAGGATGGATGGATGGATGGATGGGAAACTCAGGCAGCAAAGCCCAAGGGAAGGCAGCATCTCCTCTGGGTGTTTGTTGATGGAATCACAGAGTTCTTTGGGTTGGAAAGGACCTTTAAAGTTCATCCAGCTCTGCAGTCAGCAAGGACATCACAGGATGTTAGGGGTTGGTAGGGACAAGGAGATCATCCAGTCCAACCCCTCCTGCCAGAGCAGGACCACACAGTCTAGCACAGATCAGAGAAACACATCCAGACAGGCCTTGAAAGTCTCCAGCCCATCTGTGACCAGAGCAGGCTGCTCAGAGCCCCAAACAACCTGCCCTAGGATGGTTTCTCAGGGAAACCATCAACAGAAGTTTAGTGACTCAAACGTTTTCTGACTTGGATGCATCACACAGAGTCCTTGGGACCACCAGCAGCAGAATCTGACTTGAGGATGCTCAGAGAGTTGCAGCAGCTCTGCTGTGAGGACAGGCTGAGAGAGTTGGGGCTCTGCAGCCTGGAGAAGGCTTCCAGGAGACCTTGGAGTGGCCTTCCAGGATCTGAAGCCTCCAGGAGGGCTGGGGAGGGACTACTGACAAGGTCTGGGAATGATAGGAGGAGGAGGAATGGGTTTGAAGTGGCAGAGGGAGATTGAAAGTGGATGTTAGGAAGAAGTTGTTTGCAGTGAGGGTGGTGAGAGACTGGCACAGGTTGCCCAGGGAGGTGTTCAGGACCGGGATGGATGAGGCCTTGAGCAACCTGTTCTAGTGGGAGGTGTCCCTGCCTATTGGAAGGGGTTGGAACTGGAGGAGCTTTGAGGTCCCTTCCAACCTAAACCATTATCTGATTCCCTGATTTTGCATGTGCCATGCTGGAAGACCTGAGGTGGGGAGGAAGAATGGGTTTGAACTGGCAGAGGGGAGATTGAAACTGGAAGAAGTTGTTTGCAGTGAGGGTGCTGAGACACTGGCACAGGCTGAGGGTGCTGAGACACTGGCACAGGTTGCCCAGGGAGGTTGTGGGGCACAGAAGCACAGAATGTGATCAAAGCAAGTTCCCAGCTCCACAGCCCGAGTTTGCTGCTGCTTTACATCATAGAATCACAACTGTTGTGATTGGGAAAAGCCCTCTGAGATCATCCAGTCCAAGCCTCCACCCAATACCACCAGGGCCACCAAACCACGTCCCCAGGTGCCAAGTCTAGAGGTTTTATGTACACCTCCTGGACTGGGCACTCCACCACCTCCCTGGGCAGCCTGTTCCAACCCCTGACTACTCTTGCAGTGAAGAAATCGTTCCTCATCTCCACCCTACACCTCTCCTGCCTCGGTCAGTTTGGGGCTGGTTTCCCCTCTGCAGAGGAGGTGAACTATTCAGCAGGAGGGAACAAAAGCTCAGGAGGATGCAGCTTCACAAAGCTCTTGGTCTTGTCAGTCTCCATCACCATCCCTGCCAGCCTCCTGCTGGGCTGTTCTGTGATGTTATCAATATTGTCATGCAGATTTGTGATTATCATCTGTGATTAACTCTTCTGCTGTTGGGAAGCTGAGGAAGGGCTGACCTAGAGGGGATGTCTTACAAAAATCCCCTGTTCAGCTTTAATCCAAGCTGACAAGAGCTGTTCTAGAGGACAAGGAGGCAGGGGAAGAGGTAAGAAGCAAACAGGCAGAGAAAATCCTCTTGGAGAGTATAGGAGGTTGTTTTCATGGCAGGGGTGGAGGTCCCTGGCTTTGGGGGGGGTGTCAGAGCCTGGGCAAGCAGGGAATCTTTCAGGGCAGGACAGGCCCCATGGAGTGTGTCCTTGTTTTACAATGCAGCCTTTGTGTGTGGGGAGATCAGAGGATCACAGAATTGGGTCTGAGATCATTGAGCCCAACCTCCAGCCCAGCCACTAAACCCTGTCCCCAAGTGCCGTGGCCACACAGTTCTTGAACCCCTCCAGGGATGGGGACTCCACCACCTCCTTGGGCAGCCTGTGCCAGCCCCTGACCATTCCTGCAGGAAAGAAATCGTTCCTAATCTCCAACCTAACCCTCCCCTGGCACAATTTCAGGCCATCTCCTCCCCTTTTATCACCTGAGGTGAGGGAGAAGAGCAACCTCCACATCCCTCCAACCTCCTCTGAGGAAGCTGTGGAGAGCAGTGAGGTCTCCTCTCAGCCTCCTCCACACTAAACACCCCCAGGTCTTTCAGCTGCTCCTCCCCAGCCCTGATCCCCAGACCCTCCCCCAGCTTTGTTGCCCTTCTCTGGACACACTTCAGCCCCTCAATGTCCTTCTTGGAGCGAACCCAGGATTTGAAGTGTGCCCTCACCAGTGCTGATGTTGGAGGCCCAGAGGTGTTGGAGCTGGGCTGTCACCTGGGAGGACAGAGCATGAGTATCCCATTGGTCTTACCTGCTCAGAAGTGATCCAGAACACCTGGGCAGGTCAGCTGGAAGCAAGCAGGACAGAGTGAAGTCCAAAATGTTGTTCAGGGATCCAGCAGTGTATCCAGAGCAGTGATTTCACAAGAATGGATGTTCTGCCAGCAGAGGCTGGTGCAGAGGCCTTTGTATCTGGCAGGGGAGGCTGAAGGGAGTATGGTGATGAGAGCTGGGAAGGAAGGAGGCTGTGGGACAGAGGTGCAGAGGCTGGAGCTGGCTGCTTGGGCTGGACTGCCCCACCCTGGTTCTGCTGGGCTGCCCTAAGCTGCTGTGGCTCTCAGGGGCTGCTCTCTGTAGGCTGTGCTTGGGCTGCTCTGGGTTCGTTTATTGCCATCTTCTGGGAGATGCTCACAACTGCAGCTCTTGCCTGGCTCAGCAGAGCAGGCACCAAACGATGTGTGCGGAGTCTCCTGGGCTGCTCCTCGAGCCTCGGTCTGACTCCCGAGGGCAGCTTTGGGAAGCAGGGCCCTGCGTTTCCAGCTTTGACAAGGGGCCAGTTCCCTTTGGGACATAAAACTCAGCCTTGCCTTTGCTTTTCAGGACTTGGCCATGTACATCAATGAAGTGAAGAGGGACAAAGAGACTCTGAAGAAAATCAGTGAATTTCAGAGCTCCATAGAGAATCTGGTGAGTTGCAAGATCCTTTTGCTCCCAGCTTGGCTTTTATTCACATCTTGGCTTTACTTTTTGGTGAGCAACTGCTACCCAAGAAGGTTTCCCTGAGTGTTTGGACCCTCCTTGATCATGGACAATAGTTCTGCTGATGGTCCAGAAATGGTTGCTGCCTCACAAAGACTATTTGGCCATGCTGGAGGAAGGCTTCTTTTGGGGGCTGGTAACACTGGAAGTGTTTCTCCAGCTTCTTCTCGTGGTATTAGTGTGGGGAGGACCCAAGAATTCCCCAGTCAGATACCTCTTTGCTGTTTCAAGTGAGGTTCCTTTTGCTGTTGAGAGGTTACCTGAATGTTCTTGCACTTGGAAGTGTCCCCAGCCCACCTGGAAGGGAAGGGCACAGAGGCTAAGCACCTCATGCCCCCAAATCCCAACTAGCTTTTTTAAGGAGCACCTCATCCTCCAAACTCCACAGGTATCAGACACTTGGTCCCTTTACTGTGTATCATCCTACCCTGGGCAGCCCATGGCTCACTTCAGCATTGAAGAAGCTCATTAATTAATACTGAGAGGTCAGGTTGGAGCTAATGAGCTATTTTCCAGGCTGGCTGGAGGGTGGAAGGGGGAGGGCAGGTCAGCTGTGGGTGCAGCTGCTCCTCTGTCAGCCTTTGTGCTGGGGGAATGCAAGTTGGAAGCTGACACCTGAGATGGTTCAGAAGGGCTGATGGAGAGAGATCACAGAATGGTGGGGGAGGGAAAGGGACACCTTGAAGATCATCCAGGCCAACCTCCTGCTCAAGCAGGGCACCCACAGCAGCTTGCCCAGGAGCACAATACCCGGCTGGGGTTGGAAGCTCTCCACACAAGGAGACTCCACAGCCTCTCTGGGCAGCCTGCTCCAGGCCTCCAGCACCCTCACACCAAACAACTTTCTCCTCCTGGTCAGAGGGAACTTCCTGGGTTCCAGTTTGTGCCCTGTGCTCCTTGTCCTGTCCCTGGGCACCACTGACAAATTCTGGCCCCATCCTCTTGCCCCTCACCCTTTAGCTCTTACTGAGCATTGCTCAGCTCCCCTCTGGGGCTGCTCTTCTGCAGGCTCTCAGCCCCAGGGCTCTCAGCCTTTGCTCCTCACAGATTCTCCAGGGGCCCCCCAGAAGCTTTGTAGCCTCTTGTGGACTCCCTCCAGCAGTTCCCTGTCTCTTTTAAACTGGAGACCCCAGAACTGGACCCAGTCCTCCAGGTGTGGCCTGAGCAGGGCAGAGCGGAGTGGGAGGAGAACCTCCCTCGACCTGCTGGCCACACTTTTCTCTATGCAGCATTGGTTCAGGATGGGAATGAAAACTCTGAAGCTCTGGTTCTGGTGCTGTAGAAACCCCTGGGAAGAAGCTTATTTTTAGGGATCCCATTTGGGATCTGCACCCCAAACTTTGCAAGAAGCACCCTGACTGCTGAGGTTTGCCCTGGGAAGCCAATGCTGGAGCTCCAGGGGACCTCCCACGGTCCCGTTCCCGATGCCAGAGCCATGCTCAAGTCCAGGCATCCCTTGCTGAGGATGATGCTGTGCCCAGGAGCTCAAGGCAGGGCTGGAGGGGATGCCCCTATTGATGTGGGCAGGTTTGGGTTGCCTCTCTCCAAAGCATCATCCCAGCCCTGGCTGCAGATCTCAGCCCTGCTTTGCTCCCTGCAGCAAGTGAAGCTGGAGGAGTTTGGGAGGCCGAAGATCGACGGCGAGCTGAAGGTCCGCTCCATAGTCAACCACACCAAGCAGGACAGGTGAGCAAGCAGCAGCACTCAGACCTCTTCCCAACCTCACTGCCCCTTCGTTTGGTGCTGCCTCCTTGTGCTCCTTCATTTAACCATCACCTAGAAGCCAGCACCAGTGTGAAATGGGAGGTGAGGGCAGAGCGTGGGGGCCGTGCCGGTCGGGGGAGCTCTGCAGAGCTTCCCCCTGAGCCAGGGCTTGCAGGAGATGTTTGAGTTGGGTTCCTTGTTGCTTTGCTTGCTTTGGGCAGGTATTTGTTTTTGTTTGATAAAGTGGTGATCGTCTGCAAAAGGAAAGGCTACAGCTATGAGCTGAAGGAAATCATTGAGCTGCTCTTCCACAAGATGACCGACGACCCCATGAACAACAAGGACATCAAGAAGGTAGGTGGAGCAGGGCTGAGCTCTGCTGGAGGGCATTTTGGGGGCCTGGCCCTTGGGTTGTGCATTCTCAGTAGCCTTTAAAAAGCAGAAAGAGGGCTTGGTAAGAAAAGCTGGAAAGTAACTGCCCAGCTCTCGGGGCAGCCTTACGGAGCGCTGGGGGATGTTTATTAACCTGGGGCTGGGCTCGATCCTTGGCCTTGGGAAACAGCCCTGAAGAAGCTGGGATGGTTGGATTGAGGAGAGAGGAATCAGAGAATGGTTTAGGTTGGAAGGGACCTCAAGGATCATCCAGTTCCAATGCCCTGCCATAGGCAAGGACACCTCCCACTAGAACAGGTCACATCCAACCTGGCCTTCACAGGGTCATTCCCTTTGGAAGAGACCCCCAGGATCACCAAGTCCAACTGTTATCCCAGCTCTGTAAGGTTCACCCTTACACCATATCCCCAAGCACCACATCCACAGGACTTTTACACACATCCAGGGTTGGTGATTCCACCACCTCCCTGGGCAGCTCATTCCTCCAGGGAGGGAGCAGCCACAACCAACCTGGGCAACCTGTTCCCTGTGTTCTGGTCTACCAGCAAGGAGCAAATATCGGTTGGGAGGAGGAGGTGAGGGAGGGAAGGTGCATTTGGATGCTCCTGGTGCCATGAGGTGTGGGGTGAAGGAACCTGGCAGGGCAGGCAGAGTGAGAGCTGTCAGCCAGGAGCAGCATCTCTGTGCTGCTGCTGCAGCATCTCTGTGCTGCTGCTGCTTTCAGGCTTGGCCTGCAGCCCTGAGGGAAATCCTCCCACTTAGCAGAGAGCCATCATCTTAAGCATAGAACTCTTTGGGTTGGAAAAGAGCTCTAAGATCATCCAGTCCAAGCATCATCAACTCAAGACTACCATTGGCCCAAAGTGCCATGGCCACGGTCTTGAGCACCTCCAGGGATGGAGACTCCACCACCTCCCTGGGCAGCCTGTGCCAATCCCTGAGCACTCTTACAGCAACTGAACTTGTCCTAATCTCCAACCTAAACCCCCCTGGCACAATTTCAAGCCATTTCCTCTCATCCTATCACCTCATATTAGAATCACAGAACCAGTCAGGGTTGGAAGGGACCACGAGGATCATCTAGTTCCAACCTCCCTGCCATGGGCAGGGACATCCTAGATCAGGGTAGAGGATTAGAGAGATTAGATTAGAGAGAAGAGCCCAACCCCCAGCTGGCTCCAAATGCCTTTCAGGGAGCAGTAGAGAGAGCAGTGAGGTCTCCCTTCAGCCTCCTCCAAATGAAACACCTCCACTTCCTCAGCTGCTCCTCACCAGCCCTGTTCTCCAGACCCTTCACCCTCCTCTGGACCTGCTGCAGCTCCTCCATGTCCCAGTAACCCACTGATAACCCACTTAGATGTCATGGGAAGAGCTGTTGTGATGGGTGACAGTGGGGTAAGAGTGGCCCAGTTTGCCACTTGGGTGCTGCAGAAGTGCTGCTGCCTTTGTGTTCTAACCAAATATGTTTCCACTTTGCTCTCCTCTGCTTTCCAGTCTCATGGGAAGATGGTAAGCAGAGCACTCCCTTTCCTCTCCCCTTTATGCTGTGTGGGGTGGTAATGAGCCAGGCAGAACATATGTGCAGTGGGCAGGTCAGATGTTCCTCCTGGGCTGTCAGCTGCTGTCAAGGAGAGAGAGAATGGCCAAGGGGGGGATCCAGTGGAGCAGAAAAAATGTAGGCTCTCTCATCTGCCACCATGAAATCCTGGCTGGCCTTAGAGAGCAGCACCAAGCATCATTAGCTGTGATGTGCTGGACACACATGGAGGTCTCCATCCTCCCTCCCTGCTGCTCTTACCTTTGCAAAGGGTCAGTGGTGCTGCAGAAGCGGGGATGGGGCAGGCACTGAGAGCAGTTATTCAGTGCTGTGTTTTGCTGCCCAGGTGCCACCAGCTCTCTCCTGTTCTCTTGCAGTGGTCCTATGGCTTCTACCTGATTCACCTTCAGGGCAAGCAGGGCTTCCAGTTCTTCTGCAAGACAGAGGAGATGAAGAGGAAATGGATGGAGCAGTTTGAAATGGCAATGTGAGCCCCAGCAGGTTGCCAAACCCCAGGGGGGAACAGTGCCCTGTGCCAGCAGGTTGCTGGAGGGCAGCACTGATAGCAAAGCCTCTGGTGGGGGAGCTCAGGTGGGCTTGTAGGATTGGGTCCCTGTGCAAAGGGAGCTTGAGTCCAGCATGAAATCCTCTACCCTGAGCATCTGCCCCAAAGCATGGGTGGGACAGCCCTGCAGCAGTGTCAGGCCTCAGTGTGGATCACCTGGGGCTGGAGGAAGGGGATGCTGCTGCCTCTGCAGGGAGCTGAGCAGAGCAGGACTTGGCCCCCACGCAGCAGCAGGTCTGGGCTGTTGATTGGCTCAAGCAAGGGCCAAATCCAGGAAGGCTGTCCCAGGGGAAGGTTGATGAGCAAAATCCTTCCTCTGCAGAGTCAAGCCCTGAGTCTGCTGTCACACTTGATTGTGTTTCTGTCCCTCTGGTGACCGAAATGCAGGCAGCAGCTGCTGTGGCAGGGCAGGAGCAGAGTGTGGCTGGCAAGGACAGGTTGATAACTCCCCCCCTGGTCCTTTCCCTTAGGTCCAACATCAAACCAGAGAAAGCCAATGCAAATCATCACAACTTTCAGATGTACACCTTTGAGAAGACTACCAACTGCAAAGCCTGCAGGATGTTCCTGAGGTGAGCAACCTCCCTCCAGCTTTTCCATCTCTCCCCTTGAAACACAGCAAGGAAAAAAATCTCCAAAGCTGAGGCTGAATTAGGACTTTTCTGACTTCTTTCCTGCAGAGGAACCTTCTACCAGGGCTACCTTTGCCCCAAGTGTGGAGCAGGTGCTCACAAGGAGTGCTTGGAGATCATTCCTCCCTGCAAGATGGGTGAGTTACTCCTCCCCACGAGCAGCTTATGCCCAGGAGGTGAAGGCCTGGGGATGAGCTGAGGGCTTTGCTCTGCAGAGCACTGACAGTTGGCAATGCACAGCAACATCCAAGTGCAGAGCCAGAGAATGGGTTGGGCTGGAAGGGATCTTTAAGAGCTCATCCAGTCCAAACCCCCTGCAGCTAACACAGCAGGTTGCTGAAAGCCCCAAACAAGCTGACCTGGGATGGTTGCAGGGATGGGGCAGCTCTCACCTCTCTGGGCAACCTGGGCCAGGGTCTCACCACTCTCAGTGTGAAGGATCTCTTCCTTCTCTCTTTTAGTGTCAAACCATCACCCCTTGGCCTGTCACAACAGGCACTGCTCAGAAGTCTGTCCCCAGCTTTATAAGAAAGACCTCAGAGCTGGGCCAGTCCCGAAAGGGAGACCTCAGAGCTGGGCCAGTCCTGAAAGGGAGAGCTCAGAGCTGGGCCAGTCCCGNATCACCCCTTGGCCTGTCACAACAGGCACTGCTCAGAAGTCTGTCCCCAGCTTTATAAGAAAGACCTCAGAGCTGGGCCAGTCCCAAAAGGGAGAGCTCAGAGCTGGGCCAGTCCCAAAATGGGGAGAGCTCAGAGCTGGGCCAGTCCCAAAAGGGAGAGCTCAGAGCTGGGCCAGTCCCAAAATGGGGAGAGCTCAGAGCTGGGCCAGTCCCAAAAGGGAGAGCTCAGAGCTGGGCCAGTCCCAACCCCCTGCCATAGGCAGGGACACCTCCCACTAGAACAGGTTGCTCAAGGCCTCATCCAGCCTGGCCTTGAACACCTCCAGGGAGAGGGCATCCACAGCCTCCCTGGGCTACCTGTTCTTCCTCAGGAGGTGTTGGTTACTGAAAGCCTGAAGGTCAATGCCAGGAATTAGGTTTCCAGTGAGGAGACCTCTCACCCCCAGACCCCTCATAGTACAGCAACAGATGATGTCTGTGGTCTACACTGGGCAAACCTCTGCTCTCCTGGGTCTGAGTCCAGACCCTGCTTGGTGCAGGCAACTGTCACAAGGAGGATTTGGGTGGGGAAGGGAGGGAGGAAGAAACAAAATCACAGAACTTCATGCAGATGTGTAAAACATCCTTGTCTGGCTCCAGCCCATCCAGTTCTTGCCCAGCCACTGCAGGGTGATGACTTTGTGCTTCCTCCATCACGTCCAAGCACTGCTGCTGGTTTCTTGATGCTCACAGCCTCAAGAGAAGCAGGCACTGGGGTCTGTGGGCTGTTAAATTAACCTCTTACTTCACCATTTCTCTTGCAGGTTCTTCAGCAGACCAGGTATGCTGTTGGAAGGCACTTTCCTGCTTCTCTCCCTCCCTGCCTTGGGCAGAACCTGCTTCCTTGACCAGTCTGGGTGTGAGCAGCTCTTGGGAAGACCCAGCACTGACCTTGGGGGTCCTAACAACCTGGGGTGGGAACAGAACTGGAGACCAGAGGCTGCTCCAGTATAAAACTGGCCCAGTTTGGCACCACAGCCAGCACCCAGCTGGGATAAGTACCTTGGGATGGGGAGGTACCAGGGAGGTTTCAGGACAGGGTTTCTCATCCCAGTGGCTTCAGGTGGGGGTTCATGGAGAGTGCTGAGACTGCCATGTCCTCATGGAGACTTCTTCCTCTCTCTTTGCAGGATTCCCTGGGTGCTGGACCTGGTAAGGACATCACTGTGTTGGAGGGGGGCAAATAGAGTCAGCATCTTGACTGTACCTGCTGTTGGCCCTGGCACTGAGCAGGTTGCAGGGTGGGGAAGCTCCTTCTGAAACCAGAAAGGAGCATTAGCAAACAATGGGACATTGAGGTCCCTTCTGTCCCTGCAGAAAGACTCAGCTCCTCTCTAGGCAAAACCCTCACCCACCTTGTGCCTGTGGGTGTTCTCTTGCCCCTGGTCTGCCCTGCCCTGTGACTAAAGTTTCTGGACACCACAGGAGCAAGAAAAGAGAGCCTGGCAAATCCCCTCAGGCAGGTTCATCCTTCAAAGCAGACCAAGCCCCTCCTGGCAGAGTGGTTTGTGGCTGATGGGGAGCATCTTCCTGCCCCTGTCCTTCCCTCTGCTGGGGCCACTGGGTGTGATGATTACCACAAGATCTGGTTTGGGTTGAGGTTTTTTTTTGCTTCAAAAGTAGCCTGGACAGAGTGCAAGACCTGCCCTGCCCATGCTATGCCCGAGAGGAGAAGGAACAGTTTGGGTTTGTGCCTCTTCCAAGGAGAGGGAAGCCAAACCTGGCAGCAAGAGAGCAGCAGGACAAGGGAGGTTCTTCTGCCCCTGTGCTCAGCACTGCTCAGGCCACAGCTTGAGTGCTGTGTCCAGTTCAGGGCTCCTCAAGTCAAGAGATGTTGAGGTGCTGGAGGATGGCCAGAGAAGGGCAGGAAGGCTGGGGAGGGGCCTGGAGCACAGCCCTGTGAGGAGAGGCTGAGGGTTCAGTGCAGCTGGAGAAGGTTATTTCATGTGCAGTCCTTGGCCAGGCAGCTGGACTTTGCCCATGAGCTTCCAGGGCTGTTTGAGTCCCAGGTCCAGCTGAAGCTCAGTGGACGCCAAGAGTTCACTGATCCCTTTGTGCAATCGTGGGGGTCACTGAACCTGGCTACCCTGGCAGGGTTCAAGTCCAGGGGCAGAGCTGGGAGCTTCAGCTTGGCTCCTGAGTCTTTCAGGCCTTTGTTTTTTACTTGGAGAACTCAACCATGCATGGAACTGCAGGAGCCAAGGCTGTGGGCACTGAAGCCTTTCGGCTTTCATGCTCCCTGCTCCCATTCACTGCCTGCTGGAGCTGTTGGGTTGGTGGCTCAGGGCATGAGGCTCAAGAGGCTGCAGGAGGGGAGGGCTGAGGTTGGGATCTCTCCTGAGAGGGGCTAAGGGCTGCAATCTCTGCTTCTCTCCCAGGGCCCAAGATGGTGGCTGTGCAGAACTACCATGGGAACCCAGCCCCCCCCGGGAAGCCAGTGCTGACCTTTCAAATCGGGGACGTGATCGAGCTGCTGAGGGGGGACCCTGACTCCCCGTGGTGGGAGGTGAGAGCAACTCCCAGGGAGTCTCAAACCAGTGACTTCTACACCACCAGGCACTGCAACAGGCTGCCCAGGGAGGTGGTGGAGTCCCCATCCCTGGGGGTGTTCAAGCAGTGTGTGCCCATGGCCCCTGGGGACATGGTGTAGTGGCCACAGTGGGGTTGGGTTGATGACCTGGGAGGGCTTTTCCAACCCAAACAATTCCATGATCCTGTGATCCCTTTTTATGGGTTTGGAGCTGAGGGTGGGGGATGACCGTGAGGGAGTTTGGAGCCTGTCCCAATGGCTGTGTGACCCCAAACCTTTGGTGCCAGTGCACAGCCCAGACTGACCCCCTGCTTGGCTTTGCAGGGCAGGCTGCTGCAGACCAAGAAGTCAGGTTACTTCCCCAGCAACTCAGTAAAGCCCTGCCCTGTGGATGCAAGGGTGAGTGCCAAGGAGGAGATGCAACTGGGAGCACTGGGGGCTGCCAAGGGAGGTGCTGCTCTGTTGGTACCAAGCATCCTGGCCTGGCTCAGGAGCAGTGTGGGCAGCAGGTCAAGGGAGGTTCTTTTGCCCCTGTGCTCAGCACTGCTCAGGCCACAGCTTGAGTGCTGTGTCCAGTTGTGGGCTCCTCAATTCAAGAGATCTTTGATCACATTCTGTGCTCCACAGCCTCCCTGGAGGTGTTCAGGACCAGGCTGGATGAGGTCTCGAGCACCCTGTTCTAAGTGGGAGGTTTCCCTGCCTGTGACGGGGGTTGGAACTGGATGATCTTTGAGCTCCCTTCCAACCTAAACCATTCTGTGACCCATTCTGTCCCACAGCTGCTCTGCAGCCTGGTGGGGTGCTGCTGGGTGGCCATCAGTAGTAACCAAGGCTCTCTTTGCAGCCCCCCAACAGCCGTCCACCCTCGCGGGAGATCGACTACACAGCCTACCCATGGTGAGTCCCCTGCCCACCGCTGGGCACAACCCTTCTCTGCCCCAGAAAGGTCAGAGGAGCTCTGGAGCAGGCTGCCCAGAGAGCCTGTGGAGGTCTCCTTCTCTGGAGACATTCAACACTCACCTGGGTGCCTTCCTGTGTGACCTGTCCTAGGTGATCCTGCTCTGGCCTGGAGCGGGGTTGGATTTTGGATGGTCTCTGGAGGTCCCTTCCAATCTTGAACCAGTCTGGCATGTGTCAGCCTTGTGCCTGGGGCAGGAATCCACTCTGATGCTGAATGCAGAGTAGCCATGATTCATGCCCCACCTGCCCCATGGCCATGATGATCTGAAAGGTCTCTTCCAACCAGCCTTGATTCTGTGGGAGGTTTAGGTTGGGCATGAGGAACAATTTCTTCTCCTAAAAAGAGTTTGTCAAGCTCTGGGACAGGCTGCCCAGGGCAGTCCCCATCCTTGCAGGGGTTCCAAAGCTGTGGAGATGTGGTGCTGAGGAACCTGGTTTAGTGCAGGATTAATGGTTGGAGCTGAGGAGCTTAAAGGTCTCTTCCAACCAACCTTGATTCTGTGGCCGTGGGGCAGTGGCATTTGGGTGTTGAATCCTGGTGTAGCCCTCGCAGCATCAGTAGGGATGGAGAAGATCAGAGGCAAAATAAAGTGAGGGTTGCTGTTTCCCTTCCCATTTTCTGTGCCCAGAAAAGTGGTTTGAGTGCTGTGTCCAGTTCTGGGCTCCTCAATTCCAGAGAGATGCTGAGGTGCTGGAAGGTGTCCAGAGAAGGGCAGCAAGGCTGGGGAGGGGCCTGGAGCACAGCCCTGTGAGGAGAGGCTGAGGGAGCTGGGGGTGTGCAGCCTGCAGCAGAGGAGGCTCAGGGCAGAGCTCATTGCTGTCTGCAGCTCCCTGAAGGGAGGCTGTAGCCAGGTGGGGTTGGGCTCTGCTGCCAGGCAAGCAGCAACAGAAGAAGGGGACACAGCCTCAAGCTGTGCCAGGGCAGGTCTGGGCTGGATGTGAGGAGGAAGTTGTTGGCAGAGAGAGTGATTGGCATTGGAATGGGCTGCCCAGGGAGGTGGTGGAGTGGCTGTGCCTGGAGGTGTTGAAGCCAATCCTGGCTGGGGCACTTAGTGCCATGGTCTGGTTGGTTGGGCAGGGCTGGGTGCTAGGTTGGGCTGGAGGAGCTTGGAGCTCTCTTCCAACCTGCTGGATCCTATGATCTCAGGGCACTTTTCCTTTCTGCTCAGGAGGGTTTGGGATGAGACCTGGAGGAGGCTTTTCCTTCTCGCCCTTCACCCCTCAAAACCAAAAAGCATCCTGTTGTGTGGCTGCCCCATGCCTGTTTTAATGCCAGACACTGATTGTTTTAGTGGCTTGGACTAATTCCTCAACCTCTGGGCTCAGGTTTGCAGGGAACATGGAGAGGCAGCAGACAGACAACCTGCTCAAGTCTCACGTCAGTGGCACCTACCTGATCAGGGAGCGGCCAGCCGAGGCCGAGCGCTTTGCCATCAGCATTAAGTGAGTTGCACCTTGGCAGTAAGAGGCTTCATTTGCCACCTGGGGACCATGGAAGGCAAGATGAGGCTGGAGCACACAGCTACGTTTTCTTGACTGCCTTTGCTCCCATTGGCAGGTTCAACGAGGAGGTGAAGCACATCAAGGTGGTGGAGAAGGACAACTGGATCCACATCACGGAAGCCAAGAAGTTTGAAAGCTTGCTGGTAGGTTTCTGTGGCCTCCTTCTGAGGGTGGGCATCACCCTTGTAGGTCTTGCAGAGGGTGGCAGAGACAGCCAAGAGCCTCTCCATCCTTTCCCAGGAGCTGGTTGAGTACTACCAGAGCCATTCGCTGAAGGAGAGCTTCAAGCAGCTGGACACTACCCTCAAGTACCCCTACAAGTCCCGAGAGCGTTCCACATCCAGGACCTTCACCCGCTCCCCAGGTAAAAAACTGCCCAGCACTGCAGGTGGGCAACTCCTGAGGGCCCTGGAGGCATCTCTCAGCCTCTCAGCAAGCTGTAGTAGGGGTCTTAGGAGCTCTGCTGTAGGGCTGGAGCCTCCCAGTTGGCAAATGAACCTTCTGCTGGTGGTGTTGTGGAGATGGATCTTAGAGCAGGGCTCTGGAGGGGTCCAACCCTGGGAGGTTGTGGACTGTCAGGCTCTGGAGGCATTCAACCCCCTCCTGGAGGCATCTCTCAGCAAGCTGTAGGAGAGATTTTAGGAGCTCTGCTGTAGGGCTGGAGCCTCCCAGTTGGCAAATGAACCTTCTGCTGGTGGCCTTTCAGGGATGGGTCTTAGAGAAGGGCTCTAGGGGGGGTCCAACCCAGAGAGGTTGTGGAGTCTCAGGCTCTGGAGGCATTCAAACCCCCCTTGGACATGTTCCTGAGTGATCTAGTCTATGTGATCCTGCTCTAGCAGAGATGTTGGACTAGAAGATCTTCAGAGGTCCTTTCCAACCCCTGTGATTCTGTGAGCTGAGCCTTGCCATGGCTGCTCTGAGCCCCTGCAGCTCCACAGGCTGGGTGCAGCCACTCAGAGAGAGCTTTTGCTGGAGGGGTAGGAGGAGGATGGTGTCCTTCCTTCTCTGCTCTGGGGGTGGTTTTCCACCCCCTGGTCCTGCTGGGAGAAGAGCTGTGGCTGGAGGAGCAGCCCAAGGGGCAGTGAGCTCTGTATGGTGTCTTCCTGCCCACCTGAGCCTCTGTGCCTGTGTTTTGATGGATCCAGTGCCAGTGGGACTTGGGATGGTTGCTTTGAATCCCAGCAGGACTCCTCAATGGAGAGGATGGGAGAAAGGGAAGTCTGGACCCCAGAGTGAGAGTCTGAGAAGGGAATAGGGATCAGGTTTGTGGGG
>WAAF01001523.1:0-20125 GCA_013400475.1 Tricholaema leucomelas
ATAAGGGCAGAATTCCCCTCCGCCACACCAATGAGCCTTGGTCCTTGGCTCTCACCTGCCCAGATCCCCTGTAAAGCTTCCTTACCCTCTAGCAGGTGGGCACAGCCACCCAGCTTGGTGCCATCTGCAGACCTGCTGAGGGTGTCCCAATGACCTCACCCAGAGCATTGATAAAGATATTAAAGAGGACAGGGTCCAGTGCTGAGCCCTAGGGACTCCACTGGTGCCTGGCACCAACCAGGTTCAACTCAATTTACTTACTGTGGGCTTTGAGGGAAGAATTTCCACATCCAATTCTTTGTGTTATCCAGGAACAGTACAGCTGCTGGTGCAGACACCTTCTCTGTGCTATGGCAATGTGTCTGTGCTTATTTATCTACTTCTCAAAACATCTAATGATGTTTTTTTAATGACACAGCTAATTAAAGCTGCCTCATCTTGTGTTTGTTGATGAGGCATTGCAGCCACTGAAGTGAAAGCTACAAAAGAAAAAAAGGCTGATGGATTATTGGTCCACAAGCCATACTCCTGTTAAAAAGACAGGCACTGGAAAAGTGAAAACGGAGTAAAGAAGCATAGAATCACAGAACTTCAGGAACTGGAAGTGATCTTGAAAGCTCATCTGGTCCAGCTCCCCTGAAACACATCCAGACAGTTCTTGAGTATCTCCAGAAAGGGAGTCTCCACAACCTCCCTGGGCAGCCTGTTCCAATGCTCTGTCACCCTCTCAGGGAAAAAAACTTCTTGCCCAGGTTCACATGGAGCCTCAGGGAACCAATGGAACCTCATGGAACCAATTTCATCCCATGGCATCTTGAGATGATGGCAAAGGCTTTTTGTTGGTTTTTTTTTTTTTTTAAATCAAGGAGGCTTTTAGTTGATTTTATTGCTTATATGGGGACTGTTTTGCGCCCCTCCCTACAAGAAACACATTTTGGTCGTGGAGTGGATCCAAAGATGGGCAATGAAGCTGGTGAAGGATCTGGGGCACAACTGTTGTGAGGAGCATCTGAGAGAGCTGAGGGTGTTCAAAGTGGAGAAAAGGAGGTTGAGGGGAGACTTCACTGCTCTCTACAGCTCCCTGAGAGGAGGCTGAAGCAGGATGGGGTTGGTCTCTTCTCCCAAGAAATGAATGATAATGACAAGAGGAAATGGCCTCAAGTTGCACCAGGCTGGACATGAGAAGAAACTGCTTGACTGAAAGGATTCTCAAAGACTGGACCAGACTCCACAGTGCAGTGATGAAATCTTTGTCCCTGGAGGTGTTTGCAAGAGGCTGAGGGACATGGTTTGGACATGGCAGAGTTAGAGAATGGCTGTGCTCAGTGATTCTTTGATTCCCTTGTGTGCGGGAAGGCTCAGCTCAGTCTGCTTGTGTGGCTTCAGTCTGGTAGCCCTGTGTGTGTAAATACCTCATGTTGAAGCTTCAAACACTTCTCAGAGAAGCAGCCAGATGTGTGTCCAGAGAGCAATGGGGAAACATTTCCTTTGAATAACCAAACCCAAACAGGCTGCAGAAATCTATGAAATATTGAACCTGCTCAGGCTGGCCTGTGAATTAATGCTAATCTGCTTCACACAGGTAAAGAGTGTTCCACAAATTCATTAAAAATAGCATCAGAGCTGCAGCAGGCACTAAAGGTGATGAATATGGACCATTTAAAATAATATACTGCAGTTTACACAGCCTGAATTACACATGAGGAGAGCAGTAGCATCTAATGGAAAGAAGAATAAATGAAGGACTAAGGTAAAAAGTAATTTTCTAAATGTTGCTCAACATACAGCATTACCTCCTCATTTCCAGTTGCTTGGTCTTCATCTTCACAGAACCACAGAACTGCTGAAGTTGAAGGCAGCTCTGGATACCACTTAGTCTAACTCTGCTGTTCAAGGAGAGTTACACAGACCAGATGGACCAGGACTGTGTCCAATAGAATTTTGAGTATCTGCAAGGATGATGGGGACTTGAGACCATCTCTGGACAACCTCTTCCAGTTCTTGATAACCTTCAAAACTAAAAGCTCCTTCCTGAGGGCTAAGTGGAATTTCCTGTACTTCAGTTTTTGGACATTAAATCTGGTTCTGCCATTGAGAACCGCTGAGAAGAGCCTGGCCCTGATTTTCTTGCACCCTCCTGTCAGCTATTTATACACAGTGATAAATTTCCCCCCCACCAAGATCTTCTCCAGTCTGAACAGTCCCGTCTCCCACAGCCTCTCTTTGTATGAAAGTGTCTGCCATCCCATAATCATCTTATCAGCTCTTTGCTGGACCCCTGCTCCCACGACAGTCAGCAAATGTGCCAAAGGAGCTGCAGCCAAAGGAGCTGAAGCAGAGAAGTCTGTGGCACTGAGCTCCTCTGGAGCCAGGACAGACTACTCCTGTCAAGGGTTTTGAATCCAGTCTGGGGTCTCGAGATAGCCATGAACCTCAATAAGATGCAGTAAGAGGGGAGAGCTTCCCTCTGCTGTCCCCAGTGCACCTCTCCATCCCAGCCAGTGCTGTGTCACCACGCACAGGGTGACATCTCCCTGATGGAGCTGCAGCAGCCCAGGCTGCATTTCTCACTTGTGCAGCCACCTCCAGGAGCTGTTAGGAGAAAATGGAGAAAGAAGTCCCCCACTAGCCCCTGGGAACCCCCTGAGACAGGACTCCAAGCATCTCTTGTGGAGATGGACAGTTTTAATAGCAGGCAGAGCCCAGGGCTGCTGGCCCAGCCCTGTGTGCTCACCTGGCTGGCTCAGGCCTGCTCTCACCTCTTGATGTTTTCATTACTTTGCTGACAGTTTTTCTTTCCACCTGTTTTATGAGCCAGACTTTTCATTTTGGTTAAAGCCCACAAAGCATCAGAGACGAGGTTAAAGGATGTCAAAGGAGGAGGCAGGAACTGCAGCCTGCAGCTAGGATGCTTTATGTCCTCTTTAGAGCCAGCTGCCAGCCTCTCCTGCATTGCCACCTGATGGATTTGCTCTCAGCTCCTCACCAGATGCCTTGCACAGCAGAAGCACTGGGAAAGAGCTAAGACTCCAGTCTGGAGCACAAGCTGACCACCACTCCTAACACAGCAGCATCTCACAATGCTGAGCACTTCAGTGGGGGTGCAGAGGAGAGGCTGGGAGAACACAGACACTGTGCTGCTGGCTGTGGTTGTGTAGCTCAGGCAGGTTCCTTGCTCTGGAGTGTGAAGCTGGTAGGATGGCAGAAGGTCAGAGCTTTCCCTCTCTAGCCAATGTAGGATGGAGCTGTCACTCACTGATGCTCTGGACTATCTCCTCCTCTAAATTGGGAGTAGTGCAGCAGTGACGTTCCTGTAGGAAGTGCATCCCAAGGCCAGCAGGGCCAGCTGCACTGCATCCACCCAGACCAGCCTCCTGGACTGGGAGGAACAAGACCAACCCTCCCCTCAGGTGCAGGGGAACTGCCAGATTCATCTGTGGATTGAGCACTAGAGGTGGACATTGTCCAAGATCCTGAGCCCTGGCCTGGCCTGGGCAGGATTCCCCTCTAGATCAGCATTAGCTGATGAGGATGAGGAGGATTCATTGTTTGCTGCCTAGCAGGGAAGAAGGTAATATACAAGGAAGGACACCTTTGAGATCCTGGAGTCTAGCTGCTGGAGACCCAAGCCATCTGCCACAAACACAGAAAGGGACCCAGAGCTCCCATGGGATTTGTTGGTCTAGATCACCTCCTTCTTAGAAAGCACCTGAGAGATGCAGATGACCTCCAACACTGTCAGGTTTGAGTCTCCTCTGCATTCATTATATCTATCAAGAGGAAATGGATGGGAATGATGCTTCCTTTGCCAGAGTTCTCCACTGTGATGGGATCTGAAGCAAACCTCACCCCATGGCAGCAACATCGCACAGGGAGAGTTTCAAGAGCAGATGTTCACATCCTGGAGAGCCAAAGGTTTAGAACCATGCCAGCTGCCAGACACACATCTGCAAGTTTCCATCACTGCTGGTACACAGGAGAGACACAGCAGAATGAGGACTGTCTCAAACAGGCAGAGAGAAGAGGCCTCTCCAGAGGAGCTGCTGGTTTGGAAATGTGCTGCTGCTGAAGCTGATTTGCTGTTTGGATTCCTGTTATGACAGCCTCACAGTCATTAGCACTCCATACTGAGTGGCAATCTCCCTCCTCTGGGGACCACTGTGAGATGAGATTATGAGGCAGAAATGATCTGAGTGCTTCTCAAGGGGACCTCGTGATCTTCTCCAAAGAAACTTCTGACAGTGGTAAAACACAGGCTGGAAAAGCACCACCAGCACCACCAGGATCAAACCCAAGGCTCCACTTGGTTTTGCCAGCCAGATTAGCTCCATGGGCACAGCTGTGGCATGCCATAGAGGAAACAAAACATTTCAGGGTCTCTCTCTGCAGCCCTGGTTGGGTTTCAGCAGGCAAGACAAGAGTTAGGAGAGGCAGTAGGGCAGCCTGGTACTCCAGCATTCATGTGCTCAAGTGTCTGAGCATCTGCTATTGACTAAACCAAATGGTTTCTGCTCCTGAACATGTGTTTGGAGCAAGCCTGGGTGAATAATTGATTTTTCAGTTCAACCACCAAGTTAAAAAGTGAAAAAGGGATCCAGACTAAACCAGATTTGGCTGGCTGGGCGGGGGGAGGGGGGTTTCTTTGGTTTCTTTCAAATTTGCTTTCCAAAAAGAAAAATGGAGCAATTCCACCTCAGTGTTTGAAACCAAAACTGTTCTGCTCCTGTTGGGGCCATTTCAAGGAGGCTGCACCTGCAGCTTGGAAACCAAACTTACAAAATCTTTTTACACATCCAGCACTAGCACAGCCTGGGGCTGGAGCTGCATCTCAGTGCACAGCCTACACAGGAGGGGCAATGTCCCCAGTGCTTCATGGCCCATCTCTTCCACTTTCTTTTGCTTTTTGTTTATCAGGTACTGTGACATGATAAACAGAAAAGAATGACAGGTGCAAAACAGAATCCAGGAGGTTCCACCTCAATGTGTGGACAAACTTTACTGTCAGGGTGCTAGAGGTCTGGAGCAGGCTGCCCAGAGACCTCGTGGAGTCTCCTTCTCTGGAGAGCTTCTGATCCTACATGGTTGTGTTCCTGTGTGACCCTGCTCTGGCAGGGGGGTTGGACTGCATGATCATTTGAGGTCTCTCCCAACCCCTAGCACTCTGAGATTCTGTCGTCCCTGGGGTGCAGAGTCATGCTGGTCCCCAAATTAAGTATGTCTTTGTACAGCTACCTTGAATTTACTAAAGACTTTGACACCGTCTCCCGGTTTCCTCCTGGAGAAGCTGGCTGCTCGTGGCTTGGCTGGGTGGACATTTCCCTGTCTGCCTGATGGCTAGGCCAAGAGAGTGGTGGGGAATGGAGTTAACTGCAGCTGGTGGCCAGTCACAGATGGTGTTCCCCAGGGCTCGGTGTGGGGAGAGCTCCATTTAACATCTTTATCTGAGAGAAGGGATTCAGGAGACCCTCAGTAAGTTTGCAAATGACACCAACATAGGCAGTTGTGTCAGTTTGTTCAAAGGGAGGCTCTAGAGGGGCCTGGACTGGGTTAATGGCTGCAGGCAGTAGGGTTGGGGCTTAACAAGGCCAAGTGTCAGGTCCTGCAATTGGTTGACAGACCCTGTGGATGCTCCAGGCATGGGAAAGAGTAGCTGAAATGGCCCAGAGGAGAAAGGCCTCTGGGTGGTGGTTGACAGCAGATGAGTATGAGACACCAGTGTGCCCAGGTGGCAAAGAAGGCCAACAGAATTCTGGCCTGGTCCAGCAATAGGGTAGGGAAGTGATTGTCTTCCTTTCCTCAGCACTGGTGAGCCTGCATCTCAAATACTGAGCTCAGTTTTGCGCCCCCCTCTCCAAGAAGGACATTGAGGGACTGGAGCAGGTGCAGAGAAGGGCAACATAGCTGAGGAGGGGCTGATGAGGGGTGGCTGAGGGAGCTAGGGGTGTCCAGCCTGGAGAAGAGGAAGCTGATAGGATTGTTGGCTCTCTACTGCTGCCTGAGAGAAGGCTGCAGTTCTTCCAAGTCAGGACAGGCAGGACAAGAGGAAACAGCATCAAGTGTTGCTAGAGAAAGTTTAGGTTGTACAAGAGGAACATTTTCTCCCCTAAAAGGGTTGTTGAGCCCTGGAAAAGGCTGCTGAGGATGCTAGTGGAGTCCCTATCCCTGGAGGGATTTGAAAGCCATGGAGATGTGTTGCTGAGGGCCATGGCTTGGTGGTTAACAAGGTAGTGCTGGGCTCAGGGTTGGTCTGGGTGATCTTGAAGGTCTCTTCTGACCAAAATGAGTCTGTGATTCTTTGATTCTAAAGGGACCAGTCAGCATGTTACACCCAAACCTGGTTCAGGTTGAGAAATGCAGCAGGGGTCAAGCCCCACAGCAAATACTTTGAATCAAACAGAGGGTGGGTTTCAGTTGGAAAGAACACTCTGACTGCCAGTTGAAGGCAGAAAGGGGTTTACCACTTGGAAACATTTTGTCCCTTCACTCTAGCAGCCTGGGCACTGACAGTGCTGGCTCTGAACAGCAGACCAGAGCAGAATGATTCTGAGAGGTTTGTTGAAACACCAATTCTCTCCCATCTGAGCTGCCACTGCATCTCATGGACACAGTCCATCAGGTCACTTTGCCTTTTCTATTTAGAAACTTCCCCAGAGCCCAAAAGGGTTACTATTAGGCATTAATGTAGCCCCAGTAGTAACAAATACCACTAATGCGTCTGTCAAGAAAAACAGACTTGTTTCCTTGGACCACCTTGTAGCAGAGGACAGGACTCAAGTGGATCTTTTGTGTCATTGCAAGGTGGAAACCCTTAACACCTGCAAAAAAAGAGATGTGGAGGGGCAGCTGAGAGACCCATGTGAAAGCAGAAACAGAACAGCAAGAGGCACAGAATCCAGCCTGGAAAGACCATGCCACAGGCTTTGAATGTGCTGGGCAACAAGAGGAGTGGCAGAGAAAGGATTCGTGTCCCAGTCCAGCATCATCTGGTGATGAGGGGATGCCACAGGGAGTGCCTACTCATCCTGGAGGGCTGAATGCTTCAGCACAGAATCACAGAATACCACGGAATAGATCTGCTTGGAATCTGCCCAGTCACTGGTGCTGGCACCAGGCAGTTGTCCCTTCTTTTCAATGGATATTGCCTGACAGGGCAGGTGCAGAAGTTAAGGCCAAGCCCAGATGGCTCAGTCACAGAGTTACAGAGCACATCCAGTGGGCAGAGCCCTGCCAGCTCAGCCAGCCCAGCCCTGCCCCCAGCACTGCAGGAGCACCTCTGAACCCTGCCCCTCAGCACCAGGGACACAGCTGCTGCAACCTCTCCAGGGATGGGCACTGCATCACTGCCCTGGGCAGCCTGGGCCAAGCTTTGAGAACCCTTCCAGGCCAAAAAGAGCTCCTGAGCTGCAGCCTGAGCCTGCCCTGGGCCACCTTGGAACCATTGCCTCTGCTGCTGTGCCTTGGCACCAAGGAGCAGAGGCTGCCCCCTGCTCACTGCCCCCTCCCTGCAGGCAGCTGCAGAGAGCAAGGAGCTCTGCCCTCAGCCTCCTCTGCTGCAGCCTGCACACCCCCAGCTCCCTCAGCCCCTCCTTGTAGGCAATGCTCAGCCACCTTGGGGCAGAGCTGTAACACACAAACTTCCTGAAATCACAAAGATAGCAGTAGTGGGAACGGTTCATCCCAGAGACGATCATCAGGGATGAAGCCATCTCTACCTTCCCTTTACATCACAATCTGTGCTTCTGCTTCAAACCTTGGCCCCACCACATTTGACTGGGAGCATATTTTGCTGTCTCAGTAGGCTCAAGGCTTTCAGCAATGACATATTGTTGTTCTCAGAGCAGCACCATTTCTGCCTCAGATTTTCTGCCCAGAGGCACATGCAGATGTCTCAGAGCAGGCTCAGGCAGACAGATGTAGTGGGAAGAGTCTCACTTTCCCACCAAAACCTCTAAATCTAGAAATGGTGCATCCAGTGCTTCTCCAAGATGTGGGACCTCAGGCCTCTGTGCTCTGCAGCTGAGATGGATGCAAACATGCAGAGGGTGCAGGGGGAATTTCTGCACCTGCACAGCTCAGTTACTGCTGGTTCACAGAAAACACATCTGGTCTGCTCTCGGCCATATGAAACTTGGCCAGGGAGAAGCTGATGGGGACAGTGCTTGCCAACGGCTGGGCTGCAGAAAGTCTCTGCCTAAGACTGGCCCCAAGAGTAGGTAACAGGACAGGGGACACTCAATTGCCCGACAAGAGATTGCAGCCCATGGAGGGTGTCTTCAGGAGGAAGCTGAGGCATCCCCAGGTTCAAGCTTCTTCTTCCCTGGCCAATTGTCTCAGTTCAAATTTAAATTCCCAGAGACTAATAAATTTGATAGAACCAATGACAATTTAAAGTGCCCTTCCCTCTTCCCCCCCTCCTTTCCCAAAGAAAGGAATTCAGAAGTAGAGAGGGAAGGTAAGCAACACCCAAATAAATCAATCTCACTCAATTTGGAAGTAAAAAAAAGGAAAAGTTTAACAATAACTTAAAAGGGTATCAAAGGTAGGGAGGTTACAGAAGTGTAGGGAAGGAAGAATAACAAATACAAAAGGTATGAATACAACCCGAGTGTGTGATGGTGGTGACCACGTGTGTGGAGAGATGCAGGGGTGCAGAGAGAGCTGCAGTGTGGTCCAGAGAGCAATCGAGAGAGGTGCAGAGTGGTCCAGAGAGAGAGAGAGGAACAGGAAGTCCTCCTGCTTTTATGGGACAGGAAGGCGGGAGTGGGCTAACCATCACCTGGTGGTGTCCAGACCCACCCCTGGGGAGGGGTCAAGACCACCTGAGGTCAAGTGTCAAGTTCAGGGACACTCCTCCTGAAGTGTTAACCATATACACCAATGTCCCAGCAGGACTCTGTCCCTGCTGCCTTCCAGCCTCATCCCTGTGCTCCTGGATCCACTTCCAGAATCCAGCTCCTGACCCCAGTTCCCATCCTGTGCTGAGCCCAGTCTGGGACTTGCCCAGCAGCAGTGGTGCCAGTGGTGCCATCAGGGTTTAGGTTCCACAATAGTTTGTGTCTCTACCCCATGGGATTGTTCTCTCCGTCCCAGATGGGTTAGTTTCTTTCCCACTCCATCAGTCTTTAGGAAGCCAGAGGGGTTCAGAAAGAGCCTCTGGCACTCCTGTGGTGGCCTATCCAGCTCTGATCCCTGAAACACAGTAGATAGAAGCTGCCAGGCTGGATAAGGGAGCAGCGCAATGGAGGTGTCCCCCAACCTGCAGGAGAGCAGAATAAGGCAGAAGAAACCAGGGAGAACTGGTCCTGGGAGGGAGAGCTGAGGTTTGCCACTGAGGCCATGCTCTCAGTGTCCCTGAGTGCTGGTGAGCAGTCCTACAGCTGCACCTTCAGAGGGGAGAGCTGGCGCTGGAGCTGAGGCTGTGCTCTGCTCTCTCGGGCAAGATGCTGGCTGCCTCACGAGGCTGCTGCTCAATCACCTTCCAGCAGCACAAAGCATCTCAATAAAGAGTGAAATATGCAAGCTGAGGATAACTGCAGATTGTAGATGGTGATAATGGCTGTAATTTGGGCTGTGGAAGCAATAAACCCCTGCTCAATCACTGCCTGCTTGGCTTGGGAGGGAGTCCAAGCTGCAAACACTAGGAATGAAATTTAGGACAAATCTCTTTGGAGCAGTGAGGAGCATGTGGCTGCTCCAGGAGGAGGGCAGGGAGGGTGCCCAGCTTGTCCTGGCCTAAACCAAGAGGTTTGCTTGAAGCTTAGTGATCTGGGTGGGAGACAAGACAGCTCTCCTGGGCAGCCAGCACTGGGGGATGAATCACTGGAGGTGTGGAGCTGCCATCCCCAGCTCCAAGTCGTGGAGACTGGACCTGGAATTTTCAGGGACGTGGCTAAATCTCACTGTTGTTTGACTGACACTGGGTCATCACAGTGACACTGTGGAGAAGAATCATTCCCACTACGCTTGTATGTTGGTGCCAGTGGACTGTAAAACATCTCTAATTCTGGCTGCTGCTGGCTGACTCATCCTGTGCTGCTCCACTTGATGGCATCTGCTCAGCAGGGCAGGCCATGAGAGGAAGATGAGGAAAATGCTATCTCAGGGGTTTGATTCTGCCTTCCTTTGTCCTTTCTGCTTTTCTTTGGCTGTCTGGAGCTTTTGGGTTTGCTTTTGTATATGGTTAACACTCTAGGAGTGGCCTTGAACTCGACACTTGACCTCAGGTGGTCTGGACCCCTCCCCAGGGGGTGGGTCTGGACACCCCCAGGTGATGGTTAGCCACTGCCCCCTTCCTGTCCCATAAAATCAGGGGGACTTCCTGTCCCTCTTCCTCTCTCTCGACCACTCCGCAGCTCTCTGAACCACACTGCAGCTCGCTCTGCATCTCTCCACACACATGGTCACCACCATCACAGAAATTCGGGTTGTATTTATACCTTTTTGTATTTGTTATCCTTTCCTTCCCTACATCTTTTTTGTAACTTCCCTACCTCTGATACCCCTTTTTAAGTTATTGTTAAACTTTTCCTTTTTAACTTCCAAATCGAGTGAGACTGATTTATTTGGGTGGGCTTATCTTTTCCTCTCACTTCCAATTCCTTTCTCTGGGGAAGGAGGGAGGGGAGAGGGAAGGGCAACTTTATAAATTGTCATCGGTTCTATCAAAATCATTAGAGTCTCTGGGGATTTAAATTAGAACCCCAGACAGCTTTTTATTTGGTATGGGTTTATTTGAGATATTGATGAGCATTGACAAAGCTCCCTTTCAGTTGTAGTTAAACAGCCCCAGGGTTCTCAGCCTTTTCTCCCCACAGAGCTGCTCCAGGCCCCGCAGCAGCTTTGTAGCCTCCCCTGGACTTCCTCTAGCAGCTCTCTGTATCTCTTGAAATGGGAGCCCAGAGCTGGATCCAGGACTCCAGATATGGCCTCCCTGTGGCAGAGTGGATGGGAACACAGCCCCTTCCACCCAGCACAAGTGCTCCATGTTGCCATGTGATGGGCCAGAGTGGATCCTTCCCCCAATAACTTATTGTAGACCTGCTCCAGAGAGAGTAAATTCACTGCAACTCAGAATTTCAGTAGTGAGAAAAAAGAAATTGTATTTATGCAGTCAAAATAAATATAACAGAGTAAACAGAATGAACTATTCCAGAATATAGAACCTTAGAGGAGGTGAGGATGGAACAAAGCAGCAGCAAAGCAGCAAGCAGCTGCAAAATGGTAGCAGGGGAAGAGAGCAGCAGAAGCAGCAGAAGCAGCAAAGAGGCAGACAGAAGCTGTGCTCTCAGACATAAGTTTTCAATGCTCCAATGAAATGATATTAACTTACCCACTGATGCCATTTTATGGACTATCTTGGCATGTTCACCTCTCCACTCAGAGACTCCAGTACTCTGCAATCAGTCTCTTAAGTTTCTCTGTCCCAAATTTTTCATGTCTGTGCTAGGGAAAGGCAAGAAAAGTTTAAATGCTTTTATTTAATTAAATTGTGTCTATTCAGTAGAAAATTGATTAGCATCAAACCAGGAACACCTACACAGATCAGGCAAATGGACCAAAGCTAAGGCAAATCGACCACAACTAAAGCCCAATATTTACCAGATTCCTATGGGAAACATTCCAAACTGACACAAAATCAACTGAGGGGTTCACAGGACCACAGAATGTCAGGGGCTGGGAGGGAGCTCCAGGGAGCAGCCAGTCCAAGCCCTGCCAGAGCAGGGGCACCCAGGGCAGGGCACACACAGCACAGCCAGGGGGGCTTGGCAAGGCTCCAGAGCAGGAGACTCCACAGCCTCTCTGGGCAGCCTGCTCCAGGCTCCAGCACCCTTCCAGGGACAAAGCTTCCCCTCCTCTTGCCCTGGCACCTCCTCTGCTCCAGCTGGCACCCACTGCCCCTTCTGTTGCCCTGGCACCTCCTCTGCTCCAGCTGGCACCCACTGCCCCTTCTGCTGCCCTTGGCCACCCCTGGACAGAGCCTGGCTGTGTCCTGCCCACACTGCCCTGCACATCTCTAGCACAGCACTGAGGGCAGCCCTCAGGCTGCTCTGCTGCCAGCTGCCAGCCCCAGCTGCCTCAGCCTGGCACCACAGGAGCTGTTCAGTGCCTGCAGCAGCTTGGGGGCTCTGGGCTGGGCTCTCTGCAGCACTTCTCTGACCTCCTTTTGCAGCTGAGGGGCCCAGAGCTGAGCACAAGATTGCAACGGTTGCCTCGGCAGGGCAGAGCAGAGGGGTAGGAGAACCTCTCTGACCTGCTCACCACAGCCCTTCTAATCCAGTCCAGGATACTTTTTGGCTTCCTGGACACCAGGACACATTTGTGCCTCATGGGCATCCTGACCACCAGCGCCCCCAGGTCCTTTTCCTATGTCTGGCTTTCCAACAGCTCAGTCTCTAACCTATCCCTTGTCCTTGTTATGTTTGGTTTTGTGGTGGGATTTTTGGTTTTTTTTTTGTTTTTTTTTTTTTTAATTCTGGGCTTGTAACAAGAGAATTCCACCCAAAATAAAATTCCCTGGATTTTTAAGCTTGGTCAAGGCCATGAAGACTCTATTATTTTCCTGGATCATATCTGAGGAGCTGAGGTTTCAATCATCTCCCTCCCAGAAGTTCTTCCCCTGAAAAATTGATCTCTGGGGAGAGTTTCCCTGGCAGTCAGCTGAGCCACCCTCTCTCTCATTTTCATCCCATTGCTCCTAGCATATTACTTTGCTGGAGTTATTGTGATGAGCAGTGGGCATTCAGGAGACCCTTCCTGCTCTGATCTCTGTACTATGGCACAGCAATGAGGTTGGCAAACCTCTCACAACTGATGAATTGTTAATTGGTTTACCTCTAAATATCTCTTCAGTAGAATTTCTCAGGTCTTTCTATTTTTGTTCTGAACTAGATGTGGAACTTGTCTCTCCTGAAATGGAAGCTACTGTAATTAATGGCCCATGTAGGTCATTCACTCTGCTGGGGGGAAGCCAGTCAAGGAATAAAAAAAAACCCAAACAAACACCAAAAAAAGAGAGAGAACTTGTAACTCCTTTGGGTTCTTACAAACAAATAATCAAGTTATTAGATCAAGAATCACAGAGTGACTCAGACAAGAAGAGACCTCAGAGATCATCTACTCCAATTCCCTGCTATGGGCAGGATCACCTCTCAATTAGACTTAGTTGCCCAAGGCCTCATCCTTCCTGGCCTTGAACACCCTAGGGAGGAGGCAGCCACAGCCTCCCTGGGCAGCCTGTTTCAGACTCCAGTCTCACCCTGCTCTGCCTCAGCTTCAAACCATTCCCCCTTGGCCTGTCTCAGACACCCTCAGCAAAAGTTCCTCTGCAGCCTTCCTGCAGGATCCCTTCAGCTCTTGGCAGCAGGTCTGAGGTCCCCCTGGAGCCTTCTCCTCTGCAGGCTGCACCCCCTGAACTCCCTCAGCCTGTGCTCACAGCAGAGCTGCTGCAGCCCTTGGCACATCTTTGTGACCTCCTCTGGCCTCACTCCAACATCTCTGTGTCTTTCTTCTGCTGGGGACAGCAGCATTGGAGGCAGGATTGGAGGTGATCTCTGAGCATAGGAAAGAGGAAGACCAATTGGTTTTCATCTAATTTGACTATGAGAGCAGCAGCCATCTCTGTGGCATGGCTGTGAAGCACAGTCCCTCCACTGTGGCTGTGAGCCCAGACACTGTTTATTTGAACATAAACTTGTTTGAATCCAGATCTGGCATTTCCTGAAGAAGGAGCACACATATAAAAGCATCTTCACACCCATCTGGGACATGCTAGAGGAGACCCAGATACAGTTTCTCTGAACACAAATTAGTCACATTGGAGAAACAGCTGCCAGCATCATCTGGACAGCTGATGGCCTCTTGCAGATTTCTGCCACTTGCGCAAGTGCTGGTGGCTCATGACAGCAGAGCAGGAGGCACAGGCTGTGGGCAGTGGTGCGAAACCTGGGCTTGCAGGGGAGCTTTGCAGACCTTATACTGTCCTGATGCAGGTCTTCCAGCTACTGGAGAGTTCAGGAAGCTGCTGCCTCATGTAGACGCTCTGTGCAGGGTGAGTAAAGGATGCTTCTGCTTTCAGGCATTCGTTCGTGGCAGCAGTGAATGGTCCATACCTGCCTCTTTCTGACACAGCCTTACATAGAATCAGAGACTCATAGAATGGCCTGGGACCTCCAAAGCTCATCCAGTCCAACCCATTGCACTCAGCAGAGACATCCTCCACTAGAACAGGTTGTCCACAGCCCTGTTCAGTCTCATCTTCAGTATCTCCAGGGATATGGAGATACTGAACCTCAACCACATCCCTGGGCAACCTGCTGCAGTGTTCCAACAGCCTCCTGGTGCAGAACTTGTTCCTCACATCCAATCTCATTCTGGTCTGCTCTCATTTCAAACCATTGCCCTCATCCTGTTCCTGCAGGCCTTAGGGCACAGACTCTGCGTCCTGCTTGTAGCAGCTACTGGAGGGTTATTATTAGGTCTCCCTGGAGACCTCCAGTAGTCCAGGTTGAACATCCCCAGCTCCCTCAGTCTACCTTTGTAACAGAGGTGTTCTGGTCCCCTGATCAGTTTTGTGGCCTTCCTCAGGTCCCAATCCTTCAGGTCCTCATCTCCTTCACCACTTGTGCACTTTTGCAGCTTTTTAAGGGTTCACTTCAGCACTGTGTCTGGACCATCACTTGCATCACATAACTTTTCCATGCAGAATAGGAAGAGCTTCAAGATTCCTTGCTCAGGATCTGTCCCTGGTTCTGTAAGAAAGCTGTGTACTAGGTGATGCAATGATTCCCAAACCCCTCCAAGCACTGGAAGATCCAAGGAAGGTACCTGGGAGACATCCTCAGGTAGGACCAGCAGGGAAATCAGTCAGAACAGAGATCAACAAGAATAAGAGTAAAGAGGCTGAGGACTCTGGGGTAGTTGCGGTGCAGATGATACGCTCCAGCATATCTGACGCTCCCTGTTCCACAGGGTCTGCACTGACTTACATTTGCCTGCAAACCTTTGGCTGTTGGGAAGGGACATAATGAGCTAAGGGACTCTTGCCTTTGCATGTCAGTAGGCTGCAATGGCCTTTGTGCACAGCTTGAAGTGCGTGGCCATGGCACACTGACCACTTCCCAGGATTTTGGTTGAGAATCCACCTGGCACCAGGAGGAATGTCTATTGTCCTTGAGCGCCATCCAGCTGAGATCGTCACTTTCCAGAGGACACAGGGAATGAAAACTGGTTGACATCTTCTCCATCGGTGACTTCCTCTGCTTTTAGCGCAGATTTAGTCAGAGGTGCATCACAAGGAGCTCCACAAAAGCAATTCATGACTGATTCAAGGGAAGGGATGAGTGGTTTGGCTGCCATCAGAAAGTTTTCATGGTCAGAATGTCCAAGGCTATTTTTATCATTCCCACTCTGCAAACCAATCCATGCCTAGAGCTCCTCAAGGCATCTCATTTGACTCTAAGTCACCACATTCTCAACCCAGGCCCGGTACCCCTCACTCAGCTGCATAAATGCTCTCCAGGAGAAGGGCAGAGCTGGCATGCAAAAACAGATGCTCAGCCCTAAGGTGTGCTGGTCTAAGACAGGGAGTGCAGCCAGGAGACACAGATCTTAGCCAAGCAGCCATAGGATCTGCATTCACAGCCATTTCCTGGGCCTGGACTCCCAGCCTGAACAGAATCTCACAGCTAAATATGACAGTGGCACTTCCAAAGGGAGCTAGTTGGATCCTGAAGCCCAGTTCTAAATGGCCTTTTTCTAAAGTGCTGCTTCAGCTTTCAGCCCCAGTAACCTGGCAGTTTGGACCCAGGCTGGGAGGGACACCTTCCGGATGCTAATGACACACTGCTGACCTCTGTAAACTTTGGTTACATCACAGCACCAAAATGAGATGTCTCTCTCAGGTCCCGGTTTGTCTGCCAGAGCAGGCTCACCATAAAATGGAGCTGTCACTTTTCCTTATAAAACACAGGGAAAGAAATAGGAAGAGCTTCACGAGTAGAAGCAAGGGTGCCTGCCTGTCTTCAGCACTCCTGACACTAAGAAGCCCTATCAGCAAGATCTCCTCCAGACCTCTGTCCTCACTGAAATCATCGTGCAGTTCTGTAAGCTGAAACACTTCCCCCAGCTCCCCATAACCTCTGGGGGAAGAGGGGTCTCTGAGGGAAAGCATTTTTCTGTCAGGGAAGGCAGGAGGCATGGAGAGCAACCCACATTCCCAGGCATGCCCAGAGGCCAGCTTACACTAGAGAGAGCTTGGCACTTGCATTCCCTTCATATCACCAGGCTGATTCAGCTGCTGGAGCTTCTATATAGGCCATCCCCATTGTTTCATTGTCCTGCAGCCCCTGGCAAAATGACAAGGATCAAACAGCCTCGTTCTGTCTGAGGAAAGCCCTGGGACATGTCAGTTCCTGCTGCACTCAGATCTGAGGGTTCCCGAGGAGGGATGCAGCCTTGGCCCGGAGAGAAGGCTGCTCACAGCTGCCATGGGTGTAGCTGGCCATACAGCATGGCTCTGCTACTGTGCCTTGATGTTCCCTGTCCTGCTCTACTCACACAGCAGCCACTGCTGCAGCCACCTCTACCTCTGCTCTGTCTGCAGTGAGATGGCATCTCCAGCACAGGTACAGCAGTGTGGTACAGCTCAGTGAGCTGAGGACCCAGCTCAGCTCTCCCGAAGCTCTATGTAGTGCTGCCATCCACTGCCTGCACTGGGGACTCTCTCATCACACAGTTCTCAGGAGCTCGGTCTCTGGCACTGTGCCAGTGAAGAAAGCTCTGAAGAGGAGTTGAGATGTTGCTATCTGCAGCCTGGAATTCCAGTTCTTGCAGGCACCAGATCAACCTCAGCCCCTTCCAGTAGCAAACAGGTTTTTCCCAGCTGGGCTCATGTGTGGTGCTTTTCACACCTGCTGATGAAGCAGTTCTCAGATCAGCAGACAGCCAAGCAGTGCTATGGCACCAATGTGGCATCTCCTAGCTCTTGGCAGTAGGCTCAAGAGGAGACAGGGAGCCAGACACTGCTTCTCTCCATACTGCAAAGCCCAGCAAGAAATCATCAGCTTGTGGGCAGCAGAGACAAGGAGGGGATTCTGCCCCTTTGCTAGACTCTGCTGAGACTCCCCTGCAGTGCTGGGGCAGCTCTGGAGCCCTCAGCACAGCACAGACAGGGCTACAGCAGGGCAAGAGGAGGCCACAGCAGTGCTGGCAGGGCTGGAAGGGCTCTGCTGGGAGGCCAGGCTGGAAGAGTTGGGGGTGTGCAGCCTGGAGAGGAGAGGGCTCCAGGGAGACCTTCTGGTGGCCTTGAAGGGCTTAAAAAGGAGATCATAAAGCTGGGGGCAGAGTTTTGAGCAGGGCTTGTGGTGCTAAGCCAAGGGGGGATGGTTTGAAACTCAAAGATGGAGATTGAGAGTGGAGAGAAGGGAGAAGTGTTTGACACTGAGGGTGGCAACACAATAAATATCTGCTTTCCTTTAAATCTGTATTTGTTCTTTGTTTTCTCTTATGAAACAGAGTTGAAGATGCAGGGGCATGAAAGAGAGAAAGAGAGAAGTTCTACCAAGAAGCAAAGTCATCTTTGGAGCTTCAGGTGCTCTGTTGAGCCATAGCCATGAATGACTTTCATGATGGGCTGTCCCAAACACTGAGATTAGTCTGCAAGGAACAGTTCCCTACAGGCTCATGGTATATATACCCAAGGGTATACTAAGGGCTGGTTTCACTGATTGGGTAGAGAAGAAGCATTTACAAATGTAAGCCCATAAACCTGAGGCAGAATCCGCTCTCCTGTCTTGCTGCCCATACTGCTCTGGCTGCAGCCCAGCACACAGCTGCCTGCTGGGCTGCAGGAGGACACTGATGGCTCATGGAGAGCTTCTCAGCACCCAACACCCCAAGGCTCTTCCTTCAGAGCTGCTCTCAGCCCACTCTGCACCTAACCTGTATTTGTGTCTGGGACTGACCCAACCCAGGTGTGTTGTTGAACATCATGCAGTTGGCACTGGCCCCTTCTCAAGCCTGTTAGAACCCTTCTGGATGCCATCCCTGCCCTCAAGTGAGTCCAGCACACCACACAGCTTGGTGACATCAGCAAACCTACTGAGGGTGCCTCAATGCCACTGGATTTTGGCTTTTCATTTTTGAGTGATCCTCATCAGAAAAGCAGGAGAGAGGGAGAAAGGAAGAGAAGATGGACAGTCACAGGGAAAATAAAACAACTTTCTATCAAGTAGTGGGTGAAGCAGAAGGGCAGAGCGCGTTCCATTCGGTGTTTTACATCTTCAAGTGAGCTTGTTGCTTCCAGATGCAAGACACTGCTGGCTGCACAAGGCAGTCTGCTCACTACTGGTGCCACATCCAGTGTCCTTGTGTCTCAGCCCCAGCACACATGCAGAGCATGGTGGCTTGTACACCTGAAAGGGCTCGTTAATTTGAATGACTATCTTAGTTACCTGCTACTTTTATGCAGTATTGCTCAGCACTCAGTCAGGCCTCAGTATACCCCACAGCATCACAGACTGTCTGAGGTTGGAAGGGACCACTGGAGATCACGCAGTCCAACTCTCCTGCTCCAGCAGGGGCACCCACAGCAGCTTGACCAGGAGCACAATGGTATGAAGTGGTTGGAAGCTCACAGGAGACTCCACAACCTCTTTGGGTAGCCTGCTCCAGGCCTGCAACACCCTCACATCAAACAAGTTTCTCCTCCTCTTCAGATGGAACTTCCTGGGTTCCAGTTTGTACCTACTGCCCCTTGTCCTGTGCCTGGGGCCCACCCTCTTGCCCTCCACCTTTTAGCTCTTGCTGAGCATTGATCAGATTCCCACTCCTTTGCTTCTTCTAGGAGGAAACAGTCCAAGTAGCTTTGAGAGTGGTTTGCAAATGTAACTGCTCGGATGACATTCTTGCATTGTGCACAAAAATGATCACAATGGAGAACCTGAGACACATAAATGGTTTGATGTAGTTCTCTTTATATTCCAGCTCCTCTGTAGGAGGGATTGTTTGGGCACAGAGCAGTAAAGAAATCAGCACTGTTAATTTGGTGTGAGCCAGGGTAGCTATACACCTTCAAGAAATGCAACACAATTAATTAGCCTCTAAAAAAAGCATTTGAAGTGTTTATTGCAGGATCAAGCTCCTGGTTTTATAAGCAGATGGGGAAATAAAGTGCTACGAATGACATGGAGAAAACAGCTGCACTGGGACCAGCAGCCTAATTCATAATTCAGCAGACTAATCAGTGAACATCTTCTGCAGTTCCTCAGCTGTAATGGAGGAACGTGAGGAGGCAAATGATTAGGGCTTCTTTAGTTCTTAAAGAGGCTGCTACCAATAAGCTGCTTCCTCTGCTGCCCACATCCAAATCTGGTGATGTGGCCCAGTGCTACGAAAGAGAGAGAAAAGTAGGTCAGCCTAAAAAAGTTGTCCTAATGATAAACACTCCGAGGCACAATTTCAGTACAGTTTGCTGAGAATTAATTAAAAGAGGAAAGATCTGTTCTCACTCTTCTGATCTCTCCCATCCTCCTGCATGAGGAGGAGAGGCTTCCTTGCTGCTGCTGCTTGCTCTGTACTTGCCTTTGAGCAGTGACTGCAGAGCCAGCCCTGGTGGTGGTTCATCTCCATCCAGAACCAAGCGGCACAGCACAGCTTCATGTCCCAGGTGCAGCTTTCTCCTGCCTTAGCTTTGCAGCTGAGACAGCCACTACTCATTGCAAGCACTCTGGGAGGTTCACTTCTTTGCCGAAGGGGACAGCTTTGAGCCAATTGCCTCTTCATGGGGACAGAAGGGGACCCAACTGTGACCAACAGGTCCTGGCTGCAGCAGCAGCTAGACACCTCTGCCTGGGTGAAGAGACAATGCAAGGAGCTCACTGCTGTCAAGGAAAAGTGAGTCCTAGCTGGATCTGTCAGATCTGTCCCTGAATCCAACAGGGAATGCTTGTTCTGGGGAAGACATCAAAGGAGAATTTGTGTCCTACACTGTCCAGCCTCTTAGGAAGAAGATCTTTGCCTAGTTTGGCTTGGAGTTCATCTCGGTCTGTGGCCTAGGCAGAGCTTCTGTGCTTTGCTCAGACTACTCCTCTGAGCTACGATCACAGTATCACAGTCTCACAGTATCACC
>WAAF01001524.1:0-11707 GCA_013400475.1 Tricholaema leucomelas
ACAGAAACCCAACACCCCTCCCAGAAACCAGTCCACAGGACGGGCTCCCAAACACACTTCCACCTCCTTTCCACACTTCTACCTTATCCCAGAACTTGCCTTACATTTAGGTGAGTTTGGAGAATCGGCATGGGGGGTTAGGAAACAGATGGAATAGTTACAGAGACAGCAGGTTAGAGAGAGTAGGGAGGCAGCCAAAGTCAGAGAGCAACTGTGTTATCTGTGCTTATGTTCATGTTTTTATACCTCTCAGCAATCCTATGAGTGAAGTAGACATCACTATTGTTTCCCTTTCACAGCCTGTAATCTAATTCTTCTCACCAAAATATCCCAGCTAGGCTCAAACTAGCACAATCCATCCCTGTCTATTTCACTCAGAGTATTGCTGAGAAATATCTGTCTAATCTAAAACAATATTTACACTAATGAATATTACAAGTTCAGTTCACACTTCATTCTGGCTATCTCAGATGTAGGTGATTCAAAAGCTCAGAAAACAGCAAACAATTTGTCTCCTCACAGATGAGATGACAACAGGGACTCCCAGGTGACACTGAGTTTGTGCTCATGTACAGTAGATTCTCTCGTAGATTCTTTTATTGGACGCTGATGGTACCTAGAACAGAAAACTCCTAACAGCTTGTATGATACACTCTGAATAGAACCTCTTTCAGCTAAAGTTAGATTTCTCTGTGGAATACACTGGTTTTCACTGTTCTCCTGCATTACCCAGTATGTGTGATGAGGACCTTCAGCAGAAACCACCCCTCAGACAGGTTTCCCTTCAGCCAAAGGAGAAAATACCCAGTTTTCCCTAACAGATTTCTTTCATGTACAACAGGAACTTTCTCACCATTCACTGTTTGGACCAAATTGGATTGTGTAGGTCCTTCTCTGTTTACTGAACACCTACTATTTACCAGCCAGGTTGCTTGTGCTAAATGTTTGTGATAGTTTTTTGAAGTTCTACCCCCCATGGCCCTTAGGGTGGTTTTCAGCAAACCTCTACAGTGTTCAATCTTCCCTGAAGCTGGAGCATAGTAGGGTATGTGGTAGATCCACTCAATGCCGTGCTCTTTGGCCCAGTTTTTCACAAGGCTGTTCTTGAAATGAGTGTCATTGTCTGACTCGATTCTCTCTGGAGTTCCATGTCCCACATGATCTGTCTCTCCAAGCCAAGAATGGTGTTAGGTGCAGTAGCATGTGGAACTGGATAGGTTTGCAGCCATCCGGTGCTGGCCTCTACCATCGTTAGCACATACTGCTTGCCAGAACGAGATCGAGGTGAAGTGATGTAGTCAATCTGCCAGGCTTCACCATACTTGTACTTTGACCATCTCTCACCATACCATAAGGGCTTGATTCGCTTAGCCTGCTTAATAGCAGCACAAATGTCACAGTCATGGATGACTTGGGTGATAGCGTCCCTGGATAAGTCAATTGACCTATCGCGTGCCCATCGGTATGTTGCATCTCTGCCTTGATGTCCAGATGAATCATGGGCCCACCGAGCTAGGAACAGTTCACCTCGGTGTTTCCAATCAAGGTCAAGATCAGAGTTGGTATCAACTTGAGAAATCTTAGCAGCTTGGTCTGCCTGCTGGTTGTGTTGGTGTTCCTCAGTGGCTCTGCTCTTGGGCATGTGTGCGTCTACGTGCCGCACCTTCACTGGAGTTCTCTCCAGCCGTGCATCAATGTCCTGCCATAGATCAGCACACCAAATAGGCTTTCCTTTCCTCTGCCAACCATGCTTCTTCCAGTCCTTTAGCCAACCCCATAGAACATTTGCTACCATCCATGAGTCAGTGTAAAGGATAGGCAAATTTTCATGTTCAGCCACATCAAGAGCAATTTGGATAGCTTCTACCTCAGCAAATTGACTGGATTCTCCTTCTCCAATTCTCCTTCTCCATCTCTCACTTCAGTAACTTTCCTGGTGGGACTCCAGACTGCTGGCTTCCATCTTCGCTTGTTCCCAACAAGACGACAGGAACCATCTGTGAACAAAGCATAGTTCTTTTCCTGATCAGAGAGTTCACCACAGGGAGGAGCTTCTTCAACTCAGGTTACTCTCTCCTCTGGAGGTTTCATACAGTCTGTTCCTTCTGGCCAGTTGGTGATGACTTCCAGCAGACCAGAGCCATCCACTCAGATCAGGTTGCATCTGTGGCATGATGCTGTGACAAAATTTGGCTTTGACAATTCAGTTTAGAACTGGCAATCTAGGAGCTAAAAGCAATTGTGACTCAGTTCCAATCACTTCAGAAGCTGCTTTCACTCCTTCATAGGCTGCTAGTTTTTCTTTCTCAGTTGGGGTGTAATTTGCCTTTGAACCTCTGTAGCTACAACCCCAGAAACCAAGTGGACAGCCACGTGTCTCATCTGGAGCTCTCTGCCAAAGACTCCAAGTTGGAGCATTGGCACTGGCAGCTGTGTGCAGAATGTTCTTAATGTCCGGACTAGATCGCACAAGTCCCAAGCCCACTGCATGGACTACTTCTCATATGATCTGATCAAAGACTGTTTGTTCTTCAGGTCCCCACTCAAAATTGTTTCTCTGGCAGGTCCATTGACCTTGTCTCTCTTAATGGCAAAACATGCCATCATGTCAATTATTTTCTTACGTTTCTTGAAGACTTCCTCAGCAGTTTGGCCCCACACAATGATGTCGTTGATGAATTGGATGTGCTCTGAAGCTTTGCCTTTCTCCAGTGCACTGTGGATGACTGAGTGACAGATTGTTGAACTGTGTTTCCACCCCTGAGGCAAATGGTTGAGCTGGTACTGGATTCCTCTCCAGATGAACGCAAACTGAGCCCTGCACTCCTTTGCTATGGGAATAGAGAAGAAAGCATTAGCAATGTCTATGGTAGCATAGCATTTGGCCTCCTTCAATTCCAGCTCATAGTGGAGTTCCAGCATGTTCAACACAGCTGCGCTCATGGGTGAGGTCACCTCATTGAGGGCACGAAAATAAACTGTCAGTCTCCAATCTCCGTTAGGTTTGCGCACAGGCCAGATGGGACTGTTGAAAGGTGAATGAGCTTTCTCGATGACAGCCTGACTCTCCAGTTGACGAATCAGCTGATGAATGGGCAACAAAGAGTCACGGTTAGTTCTGTACTGCCTGTGGTGAACAGTTTGAGTAGAAATTGGCTGTTCCTGATCTTCTATGTCATGGTGCCCCACAACTGCAGATTCATCTGAAAGTTCAGGTCTAATGGACAGTTTCAATTTACCATCCTCAGTCTCTACAGATGCTATTTCAAAAGCCCATTTGTGACCTTTAGGATCTCTGAAACAACCTTGTCTCAAAAAGTCAATTCCCAGAATGCAAGGTGCATCAGGACCAGTTACAATAATATGTTTCTTCCACTCTTTACCAGTTAAATGTATCTCAGCTTGCAACTTAGTTAACTCTTCCACCAGTGATTCCAGAAATAGTGATAGACTCTGTCCCTTTGCAATTGGATGGCAATAAAGTACACTGAGCTCCTGTGTCAACTAAAGCCCTGTATTTCCGAACTTTTGAACTGCCAGGCCACCTAATGAATACATTCCAATAGATTCAGTTTTCTCCACTATCCCTCTCCTCCTCTTGGCTGCAGGCAGGGCACCCCTAATGTGGCATGTGGGGGTGTGTATAATGATTGGTATTGTTGTGAGAATAGAATAATTGCAGTTGCTCTGGGGAGCTGAAGAAGTGACAGCTACTTTTCTGGCATTTCTCCCTCTGTTTCTGCCACTCTGCAGTTCCCTGACTCTCTTCAAAAGAACTGAAGTAGGTTGACCATCCCACTTGTTCATGTTCTCACCAAGTTGCTCATGCAGAATTATCCATAGTGACACATGTGATTGCTGATGTCTAGGTGGCATTTGTCTCCTCTTGGGCCAGAATTGCCTTGTAGGAGGTGGGCGTCTGTTCCTGATGGCAGAAACACGCACCCGTTCAGATGATGCAGGGATGGTATCCTTTACCAAATTGGAAATGGAGGTTTTAAGATCCTGCTTCAGTTCTCTCATGCTATTCTCAATGCCATCTTTCATCCCCTTTATCTCTGTAGTCATAGTTTTCATGGCAGAGACTAGGGCAGAATGTGACAAGCTGTCCTCTATCTGCCTGAGCTGGTCAGTGAATTCACCAACAGTGAAAGACCTTCCATTATCATTCCTTGACAGAAACCTGCTAGTCGAGATGTTAGCACAGGACGAAGGAACAAGCTTAATAAGCTTCTTCATGAGACCTGTTCCAAGAGGAATGTCATCAGGCTCATGTGTGCCATGAGCTCCTTAGAGCACTTTCTTCACAGCAAACTCCTTCAGAAGCTTAATTCCCTGCTCGATGGTGTTCCAGTTCTAGGCTGCCCATGGTAGATCAACTCAGGAAGGATCTCTTATAGCCACAGCCAACAGGAGGCGTGTCCACAAGCTAACCTTACCAAGAGGACTTGCTAGGTATTTGTCCACTCCACTCTCCTTGGTGAGTGGCCCTAGCTGCTTGGCTGACTTGTCTCCTACCTGTAGGGCATTGGCACCAATAGTACGGCACCTCACCAGTCAGCTTAGGATTGGCTCTCCTGATTCTCTTGAGTATTCCTTTCTAACTTCCCTGACCTCTCTGAGGGAATCATTGGAATCCTGGATGTCATCCTTCTCCTCTTCCTCTGGTTGTCCTGGTTGTCCCTGGCCTAGAAACAGAACTTTCCTAAGAGCACTCTTAAACTCATCAAAACCATCCTCTTTCTTGGCAGCCAATCTCACAACACTCCTCTCATCAGAGTACTGGGATCTAAGTATATTTGCCAAATGTCAAAGACTATAGGTCCCCTCTTCCTCCTCTTGTGTACCAGAGGTCCCCTCCCCTAAGTTCTCCTTTGAATTATTCTTTGTCAAATGTCTTGTCTTAGCTTTTGCCTTGGCAGATGCTAAGATGACGTGCACTGAGACAGACTGTGATGATTCCACTAGCTGTTTTGAATTACTGGGGGTCTGACCGGAGGCCTGTGAGTTCAAATATGCTGCCTGAGGTGTTGAACTGGATGAATTAGTGTTGTTAGTCGAAGGAAAATCTTGAGTTTGGGTAGTTCCCTGTGTTCCTAGGCATTGGGCGGAAACATTTGAAGCTTTCCCACAATCTAGGGGAGGATGTGTTGTGGTAGCTTCCCTTGCTCTCCCTCTGAGCTATCTCTGTTTTGATATGGATTGCCATTTATCTCACTCTGTTCTCCTTTTGTCTGGGACACTGGCCACTTCTTTTTACTTCTTAATGGCATCACACTCAAGTTTCTCATGCATAATGTTAAAATTAATATGAAAATTAAAATCACAAGACCTAAGATCATACACAACAGAAATACAACAGTCTGACAGGAATAAAACTCAGAACAGGGATCAGACACCTGAGTCTTAGGTTAGTTTACTCTCATTAAACCTGTAGATAAAGCAGAAGAAGTAACACTTACATTTCCTGTAATGTTACTGGTAAAAGACTCAGTGACTTTAAACCCTATATAGCCAAGGATGAAATCTCCCCCAACTCCAAAAAATGGATGTAAGTTTAGCTTTGATCTTCTTCAAAATTAAATTAAACAAAAAGTAACCAATTCGGGCTTTGATCCAATTATAAACAAGAAAGCAGACGATAGGTCACACAATAACCCCCCACTAAGTAAAATAGCTTCATTCTGATTCCCAGAGTTAATTAACAATCGCTCAAAATCAATTGGCCCCATGTTGGGTGCCAAAATAAAAGATGTGGTGGTTTGGGTGTTACCCACCCCCCACACTTTGGAAATCACCCAGACTCGACTCAACTGGCTCTGGAAATTGAATGAAGCTTGTTAGTTACAACTTAGCAGAATATACAAGCAGATATTTACAGTATATACAGTTATACACAGAAATATACAAGATAAAAGGTAATAGAGAAACACAACACTCCTCCCAGAAACCTGAGTCTGCATGAGGAGCTCCCACCTGCCCTTTCAGCTTCTCCCACCCTCCCCCTCAACCTTACCCCAGTCCCAAGGAAGAATGGAGGTTTGGCCAGAGGGTTAGGAAGGAAAGTGGATTAATCAGAGAAACCGCAGAGAGGCTAGAGAGAGAAATGTAGCTCGAAGCTCCCCAGCAGAAATTACTGGACTCCCTTATCTATGTTTGGATTCTTGGTCTTACACATCTCAGCAAGCCTATGAGTAAAGTAGACATCATTCTGTTTTCCTTTTCACAGCCTGTAATCTAGTTCTTCTCACCAAAACATTCTAGATAGCTTCAAACTAGCACAGTACCTTATTTTCTAATGATGTGGAACAATAGCACACAAAAAGGGTAATTAATGGTAATTAACATAGTATGAGAACTAAAGAAAAGCTCTGATTTAAATGCACAAAAGTCACAAAATGCTAAGAAATATCTATACAAAAATGCTGAACATCTCATATCACTGTATAGGTTTCTAAATGACTAGTGAATAATTGTTGTGGAGGGTTATTCTGCTGACTGCCCCAATTGTGGCAGAGGGGAGAAATTAATTGATGTGAGATGATATTCTATAAAAATATATAATTTATTAATTTCAATATTCTGAACTCTTGCCACTCCCAATCACTGAATTTAATATTAATATGTTCCACAGAGTTATGGAAGACATTCTAGAAATAATACCAAACAATAACTTACTAATAACTAGCAGACATTCAAATTATAAACAGAGAGAGGATTTTCCCCATGGCAAATACCGCTTGGGGTCAATATGTTATTTGCCCAGTAGATGGGCCCAAGCTCTTTCTGCAATAGCAGGAGGCAATAGAAATTACAGAGGCATTAAAGCATTTACTCACAAATCCTTATTAATTATCAATCACCCTCCGGGGCTATGTCACAGCCTATACAAGTGTCCAATCTTCATGGGAGTCTGCCCGTGGATGCTGAGGCTGGAATCCTCCCGGCTTCTGGGGAATGGACAGTCTCTGACCTTGTTCTCCTGGCTTCTTCTGGATGTTTTGTCCAGGGATTCTTAGGCAGGACCTTTGGGTGCAGAAGGAGTATGATGCCATGCAGTCTCAGCACGGTCTCTTGCTGGCCACCCAGGCTGGTCGCGTGCAGACAGGTGGGGTCTGCTCCTGGTAACTCAGCGGCAGTGGCGTGCACCAGGCAATAATAAGGCAGCAGGCATGCAATAGGGTGCATGGCTGCATGGCAGACTGCCGGCGGAGCACCATGGGTAAAAATGACTCTTGTTTCACCAATTTGGTTAGATGGTCATTCTCCACTTTAGTTCTGTGTTACAATAAGTTATATGCTTACTTGGAAGAGGCGTGCACAGCTAACTTAGTTTAGGATTGGTACATGTGGAAAGTACAGATTGGTCCAGGGTTACAGGCATGGTACAGATAGGTCACAATCCTGCAGGGTCAGCCCCCTGGGCTGGCTAACCCAGCCCCCTTGCAAGGGCACTCTACCTCCCACAGCTGCATGTGGGGAGGGTTATCCACTGCCTGGTATCTTAAGCCCAAGATGGACTCAAGAACGCTTCCCAGCATGGGTGCACATATTTATCACTTCATGTCCTGTCAGCAAAAATCTCTCCACAGGAGACTGAGCTCCATAGATATAGGCAATACAGGATCTAGTCCTGGTAACTCACCGCTGTGGTGTGCAAGGGTGCACGGCTGGCTGGGAGTCTATGGGAGATTCTGTCTTTGTGAAGTAGATGTACTGAGGGTGGGTGGGCAGGCAGAGAGGCAGGCATGTACAATGAGCAGTGTGGGTGAGTCTAAGCGAGCAAGCACTTTGTTTACCTGTGTACCTCTATTTATCAAATGTGGGCCAAGATTAATGGCCCTTTGGAGACCATAATGACCAATCAGCTTTTGCCAGTCAGCCAAACCTCACCATAATAGAGGAAACCCACAACCCTGGACTTCCCAAATATGAGAATAGCATGGGCCTAGCACTTGGTGAGCCATAAGCTAGGCTCATGGGCTTATACAATTGCTTATACAATCAGAGGCCCTGGGCAGGCCAGACTTTATGGCCCCAGGTGTATTGTGTCCCTTTATGTGTTTACCTCTGGTGTGGGCAGAAAAACATATCCAGTCAGGACAAGGCATAAATAAGCCTATTTTGGGCCTATGGACCCTCCACTACAATAATAAAGGTAGTCCCTGTATTTCAGAAAGGAAAAAGAATGATATGAGCAATTGGAGATCTTCTTCTGTGCTGTTACTCAATAACACACAAGAATCTAGAAAGAAGTAGTAAGTTTAAAGTAAACACCATAAAAGACAAAAGAAAAACAGAATAAAATACCAAAATTTTACTACATACTAGATGATACACAAAGAAGGAAATTATCTGGCCTTCAAAAAATCATTGGATATGCATCCATAGAAAAAAAAATTTAACATAGAAAAGGTGAATAGAAGTTACCAGTATTTCAACAAACCAAATTACAACTGACGGTATTAAAAAAAAACCACAGCTGAATGACTGGAAGGTTATTAGATGGTCACCTTAAAAAAACACTATTCAAGAGCAGAGTGTACTTAATATTTTCATTAATTACTTTGGTAGCAATCAATAGAAGTGCTCTAATGAGAGTTAGTGATCACATGAACTGGGGAGCCTTGCCCATGATGAGGAAGACAGGAATACTGAAGAAGACCATACTCCTGATGCCAACCAAAACGGAGGTGGGAACCCAGACAGAGCTCCCACAGAAGCAGGCCACAATGCAAACCACAAGCTGCCCAGAATGCCTCAGCCTCTCCCTCATAGCAGGGGACTGTGCAAGGTGTAAGCAGGTAAATTTTCTGCTCAGCCAGGCAGCACAGCTTCAAGGAGAGTTCCAAAAATTAGAAGATGAAGCTGAAAGACCTAGGAACATCAGGGAAGCTTAAAATGAGATCGACTGGTGGAGTCAGGCTCTGCCTGCCCTGATGAAGAGCCAGGGACACCCATTGCTGTGGGAGGGTCATCAGGTGTAGGTGGCACAAAAATCAAGAGTTAGGGACATTTCTTCACTTTCCAACCTGGTGCAACCATCAGATTATTACCTACTGCTGATTATACAGACTGGGGGTGATGAGGCAATGGATAGGAGTACAAAACTAGAAAATACTTCAGGGCTTTGGGGAGATTACTTAAGGGACTGGGAGCATAAGTGGTGTTCTCAGTGTCTCCAGTGACAAGAAGAGCTATAGAAGGAAAGAAAACAAATCATGTGATTAACACGACTTAGAGGTTGGTGCCGTCAATAGAACTTTGGGGTTTTTTGACCATGAGGAAGTTTTCTTGGCACCAAATCTAGTGGTGACAGATGAAGTTCATCTGTCCCAAAAGGGGAAAACTATCCTTGCACATGAGTTGGCTAGATTCACTGACAAGGCTTTAAATTAGTTACAATGGGGATGGAGCTGGCCTTGCCACCAAGAACCCTGGTTGTAGTATCCGTACACTTGTGGAGCAGTGTGGTGGCATCTTAGATAAACAGAGTGTCTACTCCCTTCAAAACTGAAAACTATGTACTCAGCTCCATCCTTGAAATGTTTATACACCAATGCACACACCACGGGCAATAAACAGGTGGAGCTGGAGGCCATTGTAATCCAAGGAAACTACAATGTGGCAGCCATCACGGAAAGCTGGTGGGATGACTCCCACAACTGGAGTGCTGCAATCGATGAGTACCAACTTTTCAGTAGGAATAGGCATGGAACAAGAGGTGGCAGAGTGGCCCTCTGTGTTAGAGACACATGAAACCATATAAATTAATGAAAGTGATGATAGGGTTGGGTCCTGTCTCAGTTCAAATTTAAATTTCCAAGTGTGCTAGTTTGAGCCTAGCTAGCATGTTTTGGTGAGAAGAACTAGATGATAGGCTGAGAAATTAAAACAATGGTGTCTAATTCCCTCACAGTCTTGCTGAGATGTGTAAAGAAGAAAGGCAAAACAAAGATTGGGTCACTTTGCTCTGCACTTGGTGCTGGGCTGTCCTCTTCTGCTTTGCCTGCTGGGGAGAGCTGCGGCTGCTGGCTGAACTCCATTTTGCTTTCTAACCTCACCCTCAATTTACTTTGGCTGATTTCACCTTTGCTTCCTTAATCCTCCTGGCCGAACCTCCATTCTTCCTTGGGACTGGGGTAAGGTTGAGAGGGGTAGGAGGAAGGTGAGGGGTGGTTGAGAGCCCCTCCTGGGGACTCAGGTTTCTGGAAGGGGAGTTGTGTGTCTGTATTACCATTTTACATTGTGTATTTCTGTATATACTGTAACTATCTGCTTGTACGATGTGCCAGCTGTAAATACAAGCTTCATTCAAATTTCCAGAGCCAAATGAGTCTAGTCTGGGTGATTTCTAAAAGTGTGGGGGGTGGGGGACACCCAAGCCATCACACCGAGATACTCAAATATAGTTAATAGAACCAATAACAATTTATGGGATGTCTTTCCCTCTTCCCCCTTCTTTCCCAAAGAGAAGGAATTGGATGTAGAGAGGAAAAGGTAAAGTACAACCAAATAAATAATCTCATTTCAATTTGGAAGTTAAAAGGGAAAACTTTAACAATAAATAAAAGGTATATGAGGTAGGGAAGTTACAAAAGGTATAAAGAAGGGAAAACAAGATACAAAATATGTAAATACAACCAGATTTGATGGCAGTGGTTTTGTCTGTCTTGTGGGTTATGGCTATGAGGTAAAACAAAGAGCAGCAGGAAACAGGATGGTGATGTCAGCAAGTGGGGAAGCAGGGGGAGAGAAACAGGAAGTTCCTCTGTTTTTTATACCAGGGCTAGACAGGAAGTGGGAGTGGGCTAACCACACATCTGGCAATGTTCAGACACACCCCACCCCCCTCAGGGAGGGGTCAGGAGGACCTGGGGTTAGGGTCAAGACCACTCCCACAGGAGGGTTAACTCTTTCCAAGTCCTTATGAGTAAGAATCAGGAGTTAAGGCCAGCAAGAGAGATATCATGGTGGAAAACTGATGTAGATCATCCAAACAGGATGAAGAGGTAGATGAAAATTTTTATGAGCAGTTGAGAGAGGTCTCACAATCGTTCCTCCTAGATCTTGTGGGACACTTCAACTTCCCAGATGTCTGCTGGAAATACAATACAGAAGGGAGAGAATAGTCCTGTAAGTACTTGAAGTGTGTGGAGGATAACTTCCTGACACAACTGGTGGGGCAGCCAACCATGGAAGTGGCCCTCCTGGACCTGCTTCTTATGAACAGGGAAGAACTTGATTAGTGACCATCTGGGAGTCAGTGATCATGAGATGATTTAGTTCTCTGTCCTTGGGGAAATAAGGAGAAGTGTTAGTAAAACTGCCACCTTGAATTTCCAGAGCACTGTTCAGAAGACTGATTGACAAAGTCCCTTGGGAGGCCATCCTGAAGGATATAGGAGTCCAGGAAGGCTGCACATACTTCAAGAGGGAGGTCTTAAGGGCACAGGAGCAGCTGTCCCTGTGTGCTGAAAAATAAGTCAGCAGGGAAGGCATCCAGCCTGGCTGAACAGGGACCTGTGGCTGGACCTCAAAAACAAAAGGAGAGTCTATGGCCTTTGGAAGAGAGGACAGGCCTCTCATGGGGACTATGAAGATGTAGTAAAGCTATGCAAGGAGAAAATTAGGAGAGCTGAAGCACAGCAAAAGCTCACACTAGCTACAGCCATTAACAATAGAATCATAGAATCATAGAATGGTT
>WAAF01001525.1:0-17438 GCA_013400475.1 Tricholaema leucomelas
GGGGTTGGGCTCTTCTCCCAAGGAACAAGGGGTGGGACAATGGGAACTGGAGGTGTTGAAGCCAAGCCTGGCTGGGGCACTTAGTGCCATGGTCTGGTTGGTTGGGCAGGGCTGGGTGCTAGGTTGGGCTGGCTGAGCTTGGAGCTCTCTTCCAGCCTGGTTGATTCTCTGATTCTCTGATAAGATGTCCCAGGGGAGGTTTAGGTTTGCTATTAGGGACAACTTCTTCCCTAAAAGATCTGTGAAGGGCTGTGCCAGGCTGCCCAGGGCAGTGGTGCAGTCCTCATCCTTGGGGGGGTTTCAGAGCTGTGCAGAGGTGGTGCTGAAGGCCATGGGTTGGTGTTGCCGTGGCAGAGCTGGGTTAAGAGGTGGATTGGGTGATCCTAAATGTCTCTTCCACCCAGAAGGATTCCATGATTTTGGAAGCAGGTCTGACCCTGGCAGATTAAATTCACACAGCTTGAATAAGCCAAACCTGAAAGGAATTGTGGGGCCAAGCTCAGCCTCTTCCTCTGTGACCTGGGTGTGCTGCCCTCCCATCCAGCCAGGGTGGCACAGGCTGAGGGCTGGGCAGGGAGAAATGGAATGAAGTTCAGCAAGGGCAAGGGGAGAGCCTTGCAGCTGGCAAAGAACAAGGCCTGGATCAGGGTGGGTTGGGGACTGAGCTGTTGGAAGGCAGTGAAGGGGAAGAGGACCTGAGGGTCCTGGTGGCTGGGAGGTTGAGCATGAGCCAGCAGTGTGCTGTGGTGGCCAAGAAGGCCAAAGGCATCCTGGGGTGGGTTGGAAGGGCTGTGGGTAGTAGGTGCAGAGAGGTTCTCCTGTCCCTCTGCTCTGCCCTGCTGAGGCCACATCTGCAATGTTGTGTCCAGTTCTGGGCCCCTCAGTTCAAGAAGAAGCTCAGGGAAGTGCTGGAGAGAGTCCAGCTCAGAGCCACAAAGCTGCTGAAGGCAGTGGAAGATCTTCCTCATGAGGAGAGCCTGAGGGAGCTGGGGCTTGGAGGAGCCTGAGGGCTGCCCTCATTCCTGCTGATAAAGATGTGCAGGCTGAGTGCCCAGAGGCTGCAGCCAGGCTCTGCTGGGTGATGCCCAAGGCCAAGGGGCACTGGGGGCAAGTTGAGGCAGAGGAAGTTCCATGGAAGCATGAGGAGGAATTTTACCCCTGTGAGGGTGGCAGAAGCCTGGCACAGGCTGCCCAGGGGGGCTGTGGAGTCTCCCTCTCTGGAGGTATTGCAGACCCACCTGGATGTGTTCCTGTGTGATCTGCTCTGGGTGCTCCTGCTCTGGCAGGAAGGGGCTTGGACTGGATGAGCTTTGGAGGTCCCTTCCAGCCCTGAGCAGAGTCTTGTCAGAGTCTCCCCAAGGAACCTTCAGATGGAGGTGGCAAAGCAGGACATGAGGCATGAGGTCCTCATCCTCTTTCTCCTCACGTACATCTCCCCAGGTTTCAGCTTACTGCAGCATTTTTCCCCTCCCCTCTCCTCTCAACCTTTCCACTCCAGTGCAGATTGCAGCTCAGACAAAGAAATTCATGTTTAGTGCTGAGCAGAGAGGAAAAGATGTCCTGATGGAGGTGGGGGACAAGTGGTGGCCCTTGGAGGGCTGTGTTGGGACCAATGCTTCCAATCCATCCAATGCACCTGAGTTGAGGCTGGGCAGTGCCTGTCTGGAGAGCAGCGGGACTTAGGGGTGCTGCTGGAGGAGAAGCTCAGCAGGAGCCAGCAGTGTGCACTTGCAGCCCAGAAAGCCAAGCAGAGCCTGGGCTGCAGCAGCAGAAGTGTGGCCAGCAGGGCCAGGGAGGGGATTCTGCCCCTCTGCTCTGCTCTGCTGTGCTCTGCCCTGCTCTGCTCTGCTCTGCTCTGCTGAGACCCCACCTGGAGTACTGCAGCCTGCTCTGGAGCCTCTGGGACAAGAGGGCTGTGGAGATGCTGGAGAGTGTCCAGAGCAGGGCCAGGAGGATGCTGAGAGGGCTGCAGCAGCTCTGCTGTGAGCACAGACTGAAAGAGTTGGGGCTGTGCAGGCTGGAGCAGAGGAGGCTCCCAGGGGACCTTCTTGTGGCCTGCCAGGATCTGAAGGGGGCTCCAAAAAAGCTGGGGAGGGACTTTTGAGGCTGTGAGGGAGTGGCAGGAGTGGGGGGGATGGAGCAAAGCTGGAGCAAAGCCTTGCTTTGGATCCAGCAGATACAGACTGAGTCAAATCATTGCACTGAGCATGGATGTGGAGGGCATCCAACCAATTTCTGCCTCTTCTTTTCCCCTCAAGACTTGTCTCAAGGCAGGAAGGGAATGTGACAGATGTCTCTTGGCCAGAAGTGATGCTGATTGACAGCCTGTCAAGCTCTGTCACTCTGGGTTATTTATAGGATGTGCCTTAAACCCAATCCAAACTACCTCAGCTAATAGTTTTGGACAGCTGCTGCTAGTTTGCAAGATGAGGTTTTTGCTCAGACCAACAGAACCTGAGCCCAGGCAGCTGCAGGAAAGCCTGGGAGGCTGCTTCTGGATGTTGGCTGGGAAGTAAAAGTGGAGTGGAAGGGAGATAAAAAGTGGAAATGGGAATTTAGCTCTCCTGGCCAACAGCTTGTGGCTGTGTTCAACTGCAGGGGGCTGTTCTCCCCAGTCTCAGGTGATGGAAGGAGAGGAAATGCTCTGGAATTGTGCCAGGGGAGGGTCAGGTTGGAGATGAGGAAGAATTTCTTTGCTGCAAGAGTGGTGAGGGATTGGCAGAGGCTGCCCAGGGAGGTGCTGCAGGCTCCATGCCTGCAGGTGTTCAAGGAACCTGTGGCCATGGCACTTGGGGCCATGGTTTGATGGCCTTGGTGGGGTTGGGTTGAAGGTTGAACCTGTTGCTTTGGCACTTGGGGGCCATGGTTTGATGGCCATGGTGGGATTGGGTTGAAGGTTGGACTCTGTGGTCCTGAAGGTCTCTTCCAACTGGAGCAATTTTGTGGAGAGCAGCCAGGCAGAGGGGGACCTTTATTGATGGTCTGGAGCAGGGGATTGAGTCCAGCAGCAGTGAGTTTGCAGATGGCACCAAGCTAGGAGCAGCTGTGGAGCTGTTGGAGGGTAGCAGAGCCCTGCAGAGGGACCTGGCCAGGCTGCATGGGTGGGCAGAGGCCAAGGGGATGAGACTGAACAAGGCCAAGGGCAGGGTTCTGCACTTTGGCCACAACAACCCCAAGCAGCACTGCAGGCTGGGGCCAGAGTGGCTGAGAGCAGGCAGGCAGAGAGGGCCCTGGGGGTGCTGGGAGAGAGGAGCTGAAGAGGAGGCAGCAGTGCCCAGGTGGGCAGCAGAGCCAATGGCATCCTGGGCTGGCTCAGGAGCAGTGTGGGCAGCAGGACAAGGGAGGTTCTTGTGCCCCTGTGCTCAGCACTGCTCAGGCCAGCCCTGGAGTGCTGTGTCCAGTTGTGGGCTCCTGAATTGCAGAGAGATGTTGAGGTGCTGGAAGGTGTTGAGAGAAGGGCAGCAAGGCTGGGGAGGGGCCTGGAGCACAGCCCTGTGAGGAGAGGCTGAGGGAGCTGGGGGTGTGCAGCCTGCAGCAGAGGAGGCTCAGGGCAGAGCTCACTGCTGGACTGGATGAGCTTTGGAGGTCCCTTCCAGCCCCTGACACTCTGTGCCTGTGTGACTCTGTTCAGTCACCTGGGTGAGGGCATTGGGGCACCCCCAGTCAGCTTGCAGATGACATCAAGCTGGGTGAGATGTGGAGCTGCTGGAGGGTAGGGAGGCTCTGCAGAGGGATCTGGCCAGCCTGGGGCCCTGAGCCAAGGCCATTGGGATGAAGTTCACCCAGGCCAAGTGCTGGGAGCATAGCAACCCCCAGAACACTCCAGGCTGGGGGCAGTGTGGCTGCAGCAAAGGAAAGGCCTGGAGGTGGCTGAAGATGAGGCAGAGTCTGCCCAGGTGCTGTGAGCTGTGGAGAGTTCAGGAAGCCTCTGAGCAGGAGTCCTTGGTGGCAGTGGTTTAATGTCCCTTGCCCTGCTCTTAGATAAGGCACTTTGTTATCTGGTGCCTGTGCTAGGACCACTCCTAGGAGCATATCACTGCTCCAGCCTGGCTGGCAAGAAGAATGGAGGAGAAGATTCTCTCTTGTAAATTAATTTAGGCTGCTTGTAGCAATTGAAGCCCAAATCAGATAAAGGGCAAGAGAAACTCTTCCTGAGCAATGAAATGGCACAGCCTGGAAATCTCTTTTGACAGTTCACTCAGCTGCTCACCACTGGAAGGCTGAGCCCAAACCAGCTGAGCTCTCTTAGCCCAAAAGAGAAGCTGATTCTCTGTCCCAGGAGGTTCCTGAGCAGCCAAAGTCCTGCAAAGACCTGACCCTGGTGGATTTTCATGCTGCAGCTACTTGAAGATTCATAGGTCTGTGGAATGGGTTGGGTTGGAAAGGAGCTTAAAGCTCAGCCAGTTCCAACCCCCCTGCCATGGGCAGGGACACCTCCCACCAGCTCAGCTTGCTCAAGGTCTCATCCAGCCTGGCCTGGAGCACCTTCAGGGAGGGCACATCCACAGCCTCCCTGGGCAGCCTGTTCCTGTCTCTCCACTCTCATTCCACAGAATTTCCTCCTAGTCTCCAGTCTCAATCTCCTCTCTCCCAGCTTCAATCCATTCCCCTGCTCCTGTTATTCCCAGCCTTTTCCTCCCTCCCCAGCTCTCCTGTAGCCTCCTTCAGGCACTGAAAGGCTGCTCTAAGGTCTCCCTGGAGCCCTGGGGATCTGAGCAATGCTCAGCAAGAGCTCAAGGGGCTGTTGGGGGCAAGAGGATGGGGCTCAGCTCCCTGCAGGGAGGCTGTAGCCAGCTGGGGTTGGGCTCTGCTGCCAGGCAAGCAGCAAGAGAAGAAGGGGGCAGAGTCTGAAGCTGTGGCAGGGCAGGTCTAGGCTGGCTGTGAGGAGGAAGCTCCTGGCAGAGAGAGTGATTGGCATTGGAATGGGCTGCCCAGGGAGGTGGTGGAGTGGCTGTGGCTGGAGGTGTTGAAGCCAAGCCTGGCTGGGGCACTTAGTGCCATGGTCTGGTTGGTTGGGCAGGGCTGGGTGCTAGGTTGGGCTGGCTGAGCTTGGAGCTCTCTTCCAACCTGCCTGAGTCTCTGATTCTATGACTCTACAAAAGCAGGCAAGAGGGAGGACCCTGCAGCAATGAACAGGTTGGACTTGGAGGATCCTGAGAGTCTTCTCCAACCTGGAGTTTTTCCTGTGATGCTGTGAATGTGCTGGGAGGAGAAATGGGAGCAGGCAGTGAGGGAGAATTGCTTCTACCTGAAGATCTGCATCCTTGAGGCTGTGTGCAGCCTGCTCTAGGGTAGGGTGTCCCTGCCCATGGCAAGGGGGTTGGAACTGGATGATCCTTGTGGTCCCTTCCAACCCTGCCTGATTGATTCTATGATCAGGAATGCTCTGCTTGCCATCAGTGGCTCTGCAGAGGAGCTTCTTCCTTGCTTCAAGGCAACATCCATGTTCCTCAGCATCCTTTTTATGCTGCCTAAAACCAACCAACCAAAACCCAAGTGAATAACAGCTGAAAAATGAATCTGTTCAAGTGCTGCTCAGCCACCATTAACTCCAGCAACTCTTAATTAACCTGATTTAGGAGCCAAAGCCATGGCTGATGAAAATGAGAGGGTAGAAGATCCAAGCAGTTATCCCAGCACGTTGGTTCATGGCTGTTGGGCTTAGATTTATTCAGGGGAAGCTTCCCAATCTGTGCTGCAGCAGTCAGCTGCCTGCCAGGCTTCAGGAGGCTGCAGGGAGTTGAGGAGCAGCCCTCAAGCTTTAGGGCATGGGAGGAGGAGATTTGTGATGTCTTTGACTGCTTGCTGGGAAAGGAGCAGCTTGTGGTGGGCAGCAGAGGTTGGGGCTGGGTCTACTCCTACTCAGCATCTTCATCATCAGTGACCTGGTTGAAGAGGCAGAGGGGACCCTCAGCCAGTTTGCTGCTGGTGTCAGACTGGGAGGAGTGGTGACAGCCCTCAGGCTCTGCTGCCTTCAGTGAGGCTTGGCCAGGCTTGGGGAGCTGAGGGAGAGGAACCTCAGGGAGCTTCAAGCAGGGCAAGTGAAGGGTCCTGCCCCTGGAGAGGGACAACCTCTGAGGGGGGACCTGCTGGGGAGCAGCTCTGTGGAGAAGTACCCAAGAGTGCAGGTGGACAACAGAATCCCCAGGAGCCAGCACTGTGCCCTGGTGGCCAGAAAGGTGTCCCAGAGTGTATGAAGAAGAGTGTGGCCAGCAGGAGGTCAAGGTTGGTTCTCCTCCCACGCTACTCTGCCTTAGTCAGGCCACATCTGGAGTCCTGTATCTGGGTCTAGGCTGCTCAGTGCCAGAGAGCCTGGGAAGTGCTGGGGAGAGGCCAGAGGAGGCTGGGGAGAGGCTGAGGGGCCTGCAGCAGCTCTTGAAGGAGCAAAGGCTGAGAGCCTGCAGGAGAGCAGCCCCAGAGGGCAGCTGAGCAATGCTCAGCAAGAGCTGAAGGGGCTGTGGAGGGGCAAGAGAATGGGATTGGCATCTTCTGAGTGCTGCCCGGGGTCAGCACAAGTGGCAAGGGGCACAAACTGCAAGCCAGGAGGGGCCATTTGACCATGAGGAGCAACTTGTTTGGTGTGAGGGTGCTGGAGGGCTGGAGCAGGCTGCCCAGAGAGGTTGTGGAGTCTCCTGTGGAGAGCTTCCAGGTCCCCCTGGGCATGGTGCTGCTGTGCAAGCTGCTGTGGGTGCCCTGCTGGAGCAGGGGGGATTGGACTGGGTGAGCTGCAGAGGTCCTTTCCAACCTCTCTGAAAGAGAGAGAGAGAGAGGAAAGCTTTTAATTAATGAAGGCAAGAGGAGGGGGTGGGCTGGGAGCTGCCTGCTAATTACCATCTCCCAGCCCCCGCTGGCAGGCAGCAGACAGAGTCAGTGCAGCTTGGCACAGAGAGGCTCTTGGAGGGTGATTGTGTCTGCTCTTGGGTTAGCTCTGCTCTGGGATGCCTGCCAGGGAGATGCAGAGAGCAAGTGGAGCAGCAGGCATGTGGGTGAAGCAGGGCAAAGCTCCCTGGCAGCCAGGGCAGGCGATGGTGTCCCACAGGCTGCACCCCAGGGCTGTGTGCAGGAGCCTAAGGAGGGATGGAGCTGCCCAGGGCTTGCTGCTTGCAGTGGGGAAGGCTTCCAACAATCTCCAAGTCACAGAACCTTAGGGGTTGGAAGGGACCTCCAGAGATCATCCAATCCAAGCCCCCTGCCAAGGCAGGATCTTCCCTGGGGTAGGCCACACAGAACAGTTCAGCTCTGCTGTGAGCACAGGCTGAAAGAGTTGGGGCTGTGCAGGCTGGAGCAGAGGAGGCTCCCAGGGGACCTTCTTGTGGCCTTCCAGCATCTGAAGGGGGCTCCAAAAAGAGCTGGGGAGGGACTTTGGAGGCTGTGAGGGAGTGGCAGGAGTGGGGGGAATGGAGCAAAGGTGGAGGTGGGGAGAGTGAGGCTGGAGGTGAGGAGGAAGTTGTTGAGCAGGAGAGTGGTGAGAGGCTGGGATGGGTTGCCCAGGGAGGTGGTTGAGGCCCCATGGCTGGAGGTGTTTCAGGCCAGGCTGGCTGAGGCTGTGTGCAGCCTGCTCTAGGGTAGGGTGTCCCTGGGCATGGCAGGGGGTTGGAACTGGCTGCTCCTTGTGCTCCCTTCCAACCCTGACTGATTCTGTGATTCTATGAAATGCATCCAAGCATCAACCCAACCCCACCAAGGCCACCCAGCTCTTGTTCCTAGGATTAGGGCAGCAGGAAGGTAAAAGCTGATTTGGAGATCAGAAATTACTTCCCAGAGAAAAAACTTGGGGGGAGGTTGGGGGAAGGAGGAGAGGAAGGGAGAGGGGGAAGGGAACTGTTCTAATGCTGCTTTGTCTTTGGAGAAGTACAAAGCTAAAGAGGGACAGGAGGGAGCTGGCAGCTTGCTGAGTGTCCTCCACCTTGTGCAAAACAGAGACTCAGAGAACTGTACAACTGCTGGGGTTGGGAGAGACCTTCAAGGTCATTGAGGCCAAGCATCAACCCAACCCCACCAAGGCCATCAAAGCATGGCCCCAGAGTGCCAGCTCCAGACCTTCTCCAGCCATGGGCACTGCAGCTGCAGAGGGTGTTGAGGTCTCCCCTCAGCTAAGCAGCAACCCAACCCCACCAAGGCCATCAAAGCATGGCCCCAAGTGCCATGGCCACAGGTTCCTTGACCACCTGCAGCCATGGGGACTGCAGCAGCTCCCTGGGCAGCCTCTGCCAAGCCCTCACCACTCTGGCAGCAAAGGAATTTTCCTCCTCTCCAACCTTACCCTCCCCTGGCACAATTTCAGGCCATGTCCTCTCCTTCTATCATCTGAGACTGGGGAGAAGAGCCCAACCTCACTGCAAGCTCCTCTCAGAGAGCTGTAGAGAGCAATGAGCTCTGCCCTCAGCCTCCTCTTTGCCATACTCACCCCCCCCAGCTCCCTCAACTGCTGCTCCCCAGCCCTGTTCTCCAGACCCTTCCCCAACTTTGTTGCCCTTCTCTGGACCTGCTCCAGCTTCTCAATCAGAGAATCACAGATTTGGATGTGGTGCTTGGGGCTGTGGTTCAGGGTGAGCCTTGCAGAGTAGGGTTCTGGGTTGGGCTTGTTGATCCTGAGGGGCTTTGGCTGCTGGTTCTGTGATGTCTCAGATCCCTTCCAACCTGAGCCATTCTGTGACTGCAGCTTCTGCTCTCCTGAGGAAGGTTCTTTGTCATGCTGTGATTCTCAGAGTCACAGAACCACAGAAGGTCGGGGGCTGGAAGGGACCTCCAAAGCTCATCCAGTCCAAGCCCCCTGCCAGAGCAGGAGCACCCAGAGCAGATCACACAGGAACACATCCAGGCAGGTCTGCAATACCTCCAGAGAGGGAGACTCCACAGCCCCCCTGGGCAGCCTGTGCCAGGCTTCTGCCACCCTCACAGGGGTAAAATTCCTCCTTATGCTTCCATGGAACTTCCTCTGCCTCAACTTGCCCCCAGTGCCCCTTGGCCTTGGGCATCACCCAGCAGAGCCTGGCTGCAGCCTCTGGGCACTCAACCTGCACATCTTTATCAGCAGGAATGAGGGCAGCCCTCAGGCTCCTCCAAGCTCCAAGCCCCAGCTCCCTCAGGCTCTCCTCATGAGGAAGATCTTCCACTGCCTTCAGCAGCTCTGGGGCTCTGTGCTGGACTCTCAAGCAGTTATTCCACAGGCTGAGCTCTGCAGTGTGTGGAGGTTTCTCTCCCAGCTTAGATCTCCCCCACCCTTGAACTCCCTGTGACCCATCCAGGTGATGATGATGCAAACTGAAGATGCTCTGCAAGCTTTTTACTGCAGAGCCCATCCAAACCTCATGAGGCTTCCAAGGAGGTTGAGCTGCCATGGAATGTTCTCTTTCCAGGTGGCCTGGCAGGTAATTGGGGTCCCTCCCAGGGGTGGCAGTTGTGCAGCCATGAGTGAAGACAAAAGCTGGCACCTTTTTGTGCAACATCTCTGCCTTGCCTGCAGCAAGAAGCTCTTCGTGGTCGTGCTGAGCACCACCCAGCTTCCAGGGCTGAGTGCTGAGCTCTTCAGGAGGGTAGCAGAGCCCTGCAGAGGGACCTGGCCAGGCTGCATGGGTGGGCAGAGGCCAAGGGGATGAGACCGAACAAGGCCAAGGGCAGGGTTCTGCACTTTGGCCACAACAACCCCAAGCAGCACTAGAGGCTGGGGCCAGAGTGGCTGAGAGCAGGCAGGCAGAGAGGGCCCTGGGGGTGCTGGGAGAGAGGAGCTGAAGAGGAGGCAGCAGTGCCCAGGTGGGCAGCAGAGCCAATGGCATCCTGGGCTGGCTCAGGAGCAGTGTGGGCAGCAGGACAAGGGAGGTTCTTGTGCCCCTGTGCTCAGCACTGCTCAGGCCAGCCCTGGAGTGCTGTGTCCAGCTGTGGGCTCCTGAATTGCAGAGAGATGTTGAGGTGCTGGAAGGTGTTGAGAGAAGGGCAGCAAGGCTGGGGAGGGGCCTGGAGCACAGCCCTGTGAGGAGAGGCTGAGGGAGCTGGGGGTGTGCAGCCTGCAGCAGAGGAGGCTCAGGGCAGAGCTCATTGCTGTCTGCAGCTGCCTGCAGGGAGGCTGTAGCCAGCTGGGGTTGGGCTCTGCTGCCAGGCAGCCAGCAACAGAAGAAGGGGACACAGCCTCAAGCTGTGCCAGGGCAGGTCTAGGCTGGATGTTAGGAGGAAGTTGTTGGCAGAGAGAGTGATTGGCATTGGAATGGGCTGCCCAGGGAGGTGGTGGAGTGGCCGTGCCTGGAGGTGTTGAAGCCAAGCCTGGCTGGGGCACTTAGTGCCATGGTCTGGTTGGTTGGGCAGGGCTGGGTGCTAGGTTGGGCTGGCTGAGCTTGGAGCTCTCTTCCAACCTGCCTGATTCTCTGATTCTGTGAAAGCTGAAGTGGGGAGATTCAGATTGGATGTTAGGAAGAAGTTCTTCAGCCTGAGGGTGCTGAGAGCCTGGCACAGGTTGCCCAGGGAGGTGGTGGAAGCCTCATCCCTGGAGGTGTTTAAGGCCATTCTGTGATTCTGTGATCCCTTCCAATAGAGCCCAGGAGGCCTTTGGCCTTCTTGGCCAGAGGACTTGGCCAGAGAGCAGCTGCCAAAGCATGCAGCATGGTATGAGAGGTCTGCTGCATTCTCCATGCCTGCAGGTGTCCCAAAAACCTGTGCCCTTGGCACCTGGGGCCACTCTGGGGTTGAGCTGAGGGTTGGATTGGAGAACCCCAAGAGCCAAAGCCTGTCCCAACCTTTCTGATTCTGTATCCCTGTGTTCTGCTCTCTGCTGCTTGTCCTCATTCCCTGGAGGGACAAAGCTGAGACATCCCTGCTGGCAGGTGGAATTGTGTGGAGCACATCCACAGCCCTTCAGCTTACCCTGGGAACACATCAGTGCTTGACCTCTGGGGCTGTGCTGCTGCTCTCTCTGCTCCTTGACCTCTGGGGCTGTGCTGCTGCTCTCTCTGCTCCCACAGCTTCTTTGCTTCATCCCAGGGTTGCTGTCTTCTCCTCCATGTAGCCACAAGGATAATTTCTCTCTTCTTTTATCTCCTTGCAGGTTATCCCACAGGCTACCCCACTGCTGCCCCAGCCTACAACCCCAACATGTACCCAACCAGCAGCCCTGGCTATGCCCCAGGTAAACCAACAGCTGTGTGTGGAGATGAGATTGGGCAAGTGCAGGAGGCTCTGGAGTTGGCAGATGACACCAGGTTAGGTGGCAGTGTTGAGGAGGGTAGGGAGGCTCTGCAGAGGGACTTGGGATGGATTGGATCCATGGTAATGGGATCAGCTTCAACCAAGCCAGATGGCTCTTGGATCACAACAGCCCCAAGCAGTGCTACAGGCCTGGGGCAGTGTGGCTGGAAAGCTGCTGGCAGAAAGGGACCTGGGGGTGGTAATGGACAAAGAGCTGAATGTGAGGCAGAGTGTGGGCAGGGGGCAAAGAAAGCCAAAGGCATCCTGGCTGGGAGCAGAAATGCTGTGGCCAGCAGCAGGGAGGGGATTGTGCCCTTGGGCTCTGCTCTGGGGAGGCCACACCTCGAGGGTTGTGTTCAGGTTTGGGCACCTCAAGGCAAGAGGGAGGTGGAGGTGCTGGAGCCAGGGCAGAGGAGGGCAAGGAAGCTGGGGAAGGGCCTGCAGAGTGAATCTGCTGAGGAGAGGCTGAAGGAGCTGGGGATGGTTAGAGTGAGGAAGAGGAGGCTGAGGGGAGAGCTCATGGCTGCCTACAGCTGCCTGCAAGGAGGTTGTGGAGAGGTTGGTGCTGGTCTCTTCTGCCAGGGAATTAGTGCTGGGACAAGAGGGAATGGCCTCAAGCTGCCACTGGGGAGGTTTAGGCTGGAGAGGAGGGAAAATGTTTTCCCAGCAAGAGTGGTGCTGGAATGGGCTGGGCAGGGAGGTGGTGGAGTCCCCAACCCTGGCTGTGTTTAGAAGTGGTTTGGATGTGGTGCTTGGGGCTATGGTTTAGGGTGAGCCTTGCAGAGCAGGGCTCTGGGTTGGCCCTGGTGATCCTGAGAGGCTTTGCCCACCTGACTGCTTCTGTGGTTCTGTGATTTCCCTTCTGCTGCTTGGTGCCTAAACCCCAGAGGTTTCCACCTTGCTAGTAGAAACCTCCCAAAGGAGGCACCTGAGGTTCAGCTGCTGCCTTCCTGACTCTGTCACCAGCTTCAATCATTGGCAATGTCTCTCTCTGTGTGTCCCAAAGCACTTTTGAGATGGGAGTTCTACCTTCATGCTAATCCAAGCTGTGCACTGATGGCTTTTAGAGCCATCAATTGTCACCACTCACTCCAGGGTGGACACTGAGGGCCTGGATGATCCTTGAGGTCCTTTCCAGCCCTGCCAGCTCTGTGATCCTATGCTTTTGGGATGCTTTGCCTGTTTAGTTACAATCCTGCTCTCCATCTTACATTAACACTGGGATGGGACCAGAGCCCAAATGAGTGTTCAGCAGGTTCAATTCTCTGGACCCCCAAGAACCATCCAGCTCCAACCCCCTGCCATGGGCAGGGACACCTCACACTAGAGCAAGTTGCTCACAGCCACATCCAGCCTGGCCTTAAGGACCTCCAGAGATGAACATTTAAGGTCAGGTTGTTTGGGGCTCTGAGCCACTTGCTCTAGTCAGGGATGTCCCTGCCGGCTGCAGGGGGATTTGGACTAGATGACCTCTCAAGGTTCCCTCCAACCCAAACCATTCCATGATTCCATGAATGGATTCACCTCCAAAGAACTGTGGGGGATGGAAAACTGCAGACTGAAGCCATCTTTGTTCAGCTGTGTCCTCAAGGAGTCATGGGAGGCAGATTGGTGCCTGTGTGACAAACACAAAGCCAGGCTTGGTCACAACTCTTCCTAAACCTGCTCTGAACTGCCAAGTTTGGAGTCTCTTGGTTGTCATAAAAGTCAGTGGATTCCCCAAGCTTGGAAGCTTTCCAGAGCTGAGGAAGCAGGAATGGAAGTTTCACTGCCAAAACCTTTCTTGGTGCTGTCTTCTCCCACACCACAGATTCAATTTGCTGTTAAACAAAACCATTCCCTGTGGCCAGCTCTGGAAGGGATCTGCTGGATTCAGTTTGGGTTTGAGGTGCTTCTGGTAGGGCCTTGAGCTGCTTTTTCATCCCCACTGAACATCTTCAAGTGCAATATGGAACAGGTTTTGTCCCTTTAGGTGTGTGCTGCCCACCCTCAAATTCCACTGAAGGAAAATTGAGAGGGTGGTGAGATCCTGGCCCAGGGAGCTGGGAGATGCCTGACTCCTGGGACCATTCCAGGTGAGGTTGGATGAGGCTCTGAGCAACCTGAGCTGTTGGAATCATAGATTCATGGAATGTGATGTGTTGGTAGGCACCTCCTGAGGTGTTTCAGGCCAGGCTGGCTGAGGCTGTGTGCAGCCTGCTCTAGGGTAGGGTGTCCCTGGGCATGGCAGGGGGTTGGAACTGGCTGCTCCTTGTGCTCCCTTCCAGCCCTGACTGATTCTGTGAGCTCATACAGTGCAACCTCCCTCTGCCAAAGCAGGACCACCTAGGGCAGGTCACACAGGAGTGCATTCAGAAGCCTTGAAAGCCTCCAGAGAAGGAGACTCCACAACCTCTCTGGGCAGCCTGCTCCAGGGCTCTGCCACCCTCACACCAAAGAAGTTTCTCCTGGGTTCCAGCTTGTACCCACTGGTCCTTGTGCTGTCACTGGGCACCACCAAACACAACCTGGCACCTTCATCCTGCCAGCCACCCCTCAGACATTGATCAGATCTCCTCTCAACCTTCTCACCTCCAGGCTAAACACCTCCAGGGCTCTCAACCTCTCTTCACAGCAGAGATGTTCCAATCATAGAATCAGGCAGGTTGGAAGAGAGCTCATCCAGGCCAACCTAGCACCCAGCCCTGCCCAATCAACCAGACCATGGCTCCTCTTCAGCTCCTCTCTGCCAGCACCCCCAGGGCCCTCTCTGCCTGCCTGCTCTCAGCCACTCTGGCCCCAGCCTGCAGTGCTGCTTGGGGTTGTTGTGGCCAAAGTGCAGAACCTGCCCTTGGCCTTGTTCAGTCTCATCCCCTTGGCCTCTGCCCACCCATGCAGCCTGGCCAGGTCCCTCTGCAGGGCTCTGCTACCCTCCAACAGCTCCACACTGCTCCTAGCTTGGTGCCACCTGCAAACTCACTGATACTGGACTCAATCCCCTGCTCCAGACCATCAATGAAGACATTGAACAGGACTGTGCCCAGCACTGATCCCTGGGGCACACCACTGGTGCCAGCTGCCAGCTGCATGTGGCACCATTCACCACCACTCTCTGGGCCCAGCCCTCCAGCCAGTTCTTGACCCACATCAGAGTGAATCTGTCTAAGCCACCAGCTGCCAGCTGTGCCAGGAGCTGCTTGTGGCAGACAGTATCAAAGGCTTTGCTGCAGTCCAGTCCCTTCATCATCCTCACAGGACTCTCTCCAGCAGCTCCCTGCCTCTCTTGAGCTGAGACCTCAGGTCTCTGAGCCTTTCTTCACAGCTGTTCAAGTCCCTTAGTTGAAGGTGTCCCAGCTCTCAACAGCAGTGGTGGAGGAGTTGGATTAGACAACCTCAAAAGGTCCCTTCCTGCCCAAACCCTTCAATGATTCCAACAGAGTCAGCTGAGAGAAGCTCCACAGCCTAAAGCCCTCACAGATTTATTGGTGCTTTGTCCTGCCAGAGGCTGGCAACGTCCTCCCTGCTCAGCCAGGGATGGAAACACATCAACATTCCAGGCTGGATGGCCTGGACATCATCAAACGTCTCTTGTCCCCAGGGCACTGCCTGGGTGGGGGCAGCAGCTCCACCACTGAGTGGGAATGTGGCCAAGGGGGACACCCGAGTGAGAGGAAACACCAAACTGCTGCCTGGCTTCTTGCACATCCCAGACAGCATCCTTGGGAAGGAAAACAACCCAAAACATGGACCTGAGCCCCAGAAATGCTGAAACAAAATCCTTTTGTGCTGCAAGCCACACAGGTTCCCCTGGAAGGGTTTGGTTTCAGCTCAGTTTTCTTTTGGTTTTGGATTTAAGATGGAAAATAAGAAGCAAAAACCTCCCCCAGACACTGTAACATGTTCAGATGTTTCCACATCTGCACATTCCACAGGGCAGGAGTTTGGTTGCCTTTAGCTGGGGAGACCCTGAGGGGTCTCAGTCTGAGCAACCTGCTCCAGTTGAAGATCACAGAATGATTTGGGTTGGAAGGGACCTCCACAGCTCATCCAGTCCAACCCCCCCTGCACTCAGCAGGGACATCCTCAGCTAGAGCAGGTTGCCCACAGCCCTCTCCAGCCTCACCTTCAATAGCTCCAGGGATGGAGCCACAACCACCTCCCCAAGCAACCTGTAGCAGTGTTCCAGCACCCTCCTGCTGCAGAACTTGTTCCTCACATCCAATTTAAATCTTCTTTTCTCCCATTTCAAACCACTGCTCCTCGTCCTGTCCCTGCAGCCCTTTGCCAACAGTCTCTCTGCAGCCTTCTTGTAGCCCCCTTCAGGTCCTGGCAGGCTGCTCTGAGCTCTGCCCTGAGCCTCCTCTGCTGCAGGCTGCACACCCCCAGCTCCCTCAGCCTCTCCTCACAGGGCTGTGCTCCAGGCCCCTCCCCAGCCTTGCTGCCCTTCTCTCAACACCTTCCAGCACCTCAACATCTCTCTGCAATGGAGGAGCCCACAACTGGACACAGCACTCCAGGGCTGGCCTGAGCAGTGCTGAGCACAGGGGCAGAAGAACCTCCCTTGTCCTGCTGCCCACACTGCTCCTGAGCCAGCCCAGGATGCCATTGGCTCTGCTGCCCACCTGGGCACTGCTGCCTCCTCTTCAGCTCCTCTCTGCCAGCACCCCCAGGGCCCTCTCTGCCTGCCTGCTCTCAGCCACTCTGGCCCCAGCCTGCAGTGCTGCTTGGGGTTGTTGTGGCCAAAGTGCAGAACCCTGCCCTTGGCCTTGTTCAGTCTCATCCCCTTGGCCTCTGCCCACCCATGCAGCCTGGCCAGGTCCCTCTGCAGGGCTCTGCTACCCTCCAACAGCTCCACAGCTGCTCCTAGCTTGGTGCCATCTGCAAACTCACTGCTGCTGGACTCAATCCCCTGCTCCAGACCATCAAAGATACTGAGCAGGCTGTGCTTAGTAGGTCCAGGGAGGTTCTCCTCTTCCTCTGCTCTGCCTTGCTGAGGCCACACCTGGAATATTGTGTCCAGTTCTGGGCCTCTCAGTTCAAGAGGGACCTCAAGGAGCTGCTTGGAAGAGTCCAACACAGAGCCACAAAGCTGCTGCAGGCAGTGGAAGATCTCTGTGAGGCCAGGCTGAAGGATTGAAGAAACCTGTGGCCATGGCACTTGGGGACATGGCTTAAGGGCCATGGTGGTCTTAGGTGGATGAGTGATCCTGAAGGACTCTTCCAACCTCAGCACTTCCCTGAGGGTGGCAGAACACCTGGCACAGGTTGTTAAATCTCCTCCCATTGGCCTCTGCCCACCCATCCAGCCTGGCCAGGTCCCTCTGCAGGGCTCTCCTGAATGAATTCCTAAGGGATTGAGTTTGTTTCCATCCTGGCTCACTGCAACAACTCCAGACTCTACCTTCTGTGCATTCCCTGGTGGATTTTCCTGTCTTTATTAAGAGGGGAAAAACACAAAAGAGGCTTCAAATCCACCAGCACTGCCTACTCTGCTGCCTCCTGATTTAGGACAAACCAAATTCCTTTCAAGTAGATCAAAAGGAGCTCCTTAAAAACAAACAACAGATCACAATTAGCAAAGGAGAACAACTCCCAACCCCCAAATCAGAGTGTGTGTCTTCATCAAGCCTGCTGCTTCTTCCCTCCCAGGCATTTTGTCTTCTGGAGATGGTTCAACTTCCTTCATTAAAAAAAGAAAAAAGTCATTTTTGGTCCTTTCTTATTTGCCTGAAAGTAGGGCAGAGGCTTAGAGGTTGGAGTCTGCTCTTAGCTGCATTGATTAATAATGCAAGGGGGAGGAGAAAGCTTTGCCTTTTTTTTCTTGTCTTGCATCCATCACTTTGGTGCCCTCAAGAAAGGAAGAAGAAGAACAAAAACAAACAAAAAAAAGCAGCCCTGAGCTTTGTAAAATCAGCTTTGGGTCTCAGGAGGTCTCTGTGGGGATGTGGTGGAAGAGGATGGAAAAGCTTCGATCCTTCGTTCCGGCTTCGGGGTCCTCCCTGGAGGAGGAGTTGCTCTGGAAGGAGAGGGAAGGCATCACAGAGTGGGGTTGGTGGGGAAAGACCTCTGAGATCACTGAGTCCAACAGTCCACCTAGCAGCATGGTGACCATCAAGCCATGTCTCAGAGGGACATGGAATAGCCAGACATGGAGGAGAGGCTGAGGGAGCTGGGGGTGTGCAGCCTGCAGCAGAGGAGGCTCAGGGCAGAGCTCATTGCTGTCTGCAGCTGCCTGCAGGGAGGCTGTAGCCAGCTGGGGTTGGGCTCTGCTGCCAGGCAAGCAG
>WAAF01001526.1:1356-70430 GCA_013400475.1 Tricholaema leucomelas
ATTCTATTCTATTCTATTCTATTCTATTCCATTCCATTCCATTCCATTCCATTCTGTTCTGTTTATTTTCTCTTCTTTCTGCAAAACTCATCCTCTCCAAGTTCTAAACTTCTCCAAGATATGCCATGATACCACAAGCCATCCAGAAGTCTATTTGGATTCAGGAAATGAATTTTTGCCTGGACTGTCCTCAAATCCAGGCAATCCACATTAGGCTTAGGGAGAATCTGCTGTGGGGAGCTCAGAACTGCATTTACCACACAGGTTATTCCTCTTGAGCAGCAAGCTCGATGTACACCTGGAATAAGAGGATTTGGATGCAACCTGTCAAAGGAGCTCAGAACATGGGGCAAACAGCATGCAATGCCATCAAGGAGCCACAGGACAGCTTGGGAGGACTGTGCAGAGTCACAGGGTAAAGAAACAGCCAGAAGGAAAGCAATCCCCTGGCTTTTGGTTTCCTTTGCAATAAACCAAGCCTTGCTGAGCCAGATCAGGAATCTTACCAGGGAAATGTGGAAGGCTGGGACTTGGGGGCAAAGCAGGCAAAGCAGGCAGCGAAGCTTTTGACAGCACAGATAGATTTACAATTCCAAACAACTCCATTCCCCCCCACCTTTTAAATTTGCTTCCTCTTAAAGATGAAGAGTAAACATTGCATTTGAAAAATGCAATCAACATCCATTTGCCATTCCCCCCTCCAAAAAAAAAAAAAAAAAACACCAAAAGAAAAGGAAATCCAATTATTTGCATAGTGATGCCCAGGCCACCCCTTTCCTCCCCACAGGCTGGCTCTGATACTTCAGAAACACAAAGAGCAGAATACAAATCAGTTCCTCCTCCCATGATATCTCCTGATTTCAGCTGAGAGCAATTTACTCAAGATGTATTTCTCTGGCTGGGAATAGGCAGCACCAGTTCCCCTTATTGTCCTGGATATTCCACCCACTAAACCATTAGTTTCCTCTGAGGACAAAGGTAAATAGCACAATTTGTTCTCACCCCAGACTGGCTGGTTCTGAAATGTGAAGAAGCTTGTGGAGAACGGGAAGGGTGTTAGGAATAAAGAAGAAAAATGGGGTGGCAGAAATAAATCTCCTCTGATGACTTCATTCATTTCAATGGGAAATGGCCTTTGCTGTTGCTTGCATGAATCAAGAAGCAGCGAAGTTTGCACCTTCAGAGGAAAGATCTTTAGTTAATTGGTGATTTTCCATGCAGATTTGAAACATGAACTTTAAACAAAAGATGTGAAGACACAAGTTTCCCAACCCTGCCAGTAATTTCAGGAGGTTCTGCCAGCAAAGGGAGGAAAGTGACATTCCACAGCCAGTCTGAGCAGTGCCTCCCCTATGGAGAGGGACTTGGGGGTGCTGGTGAACAAGAAGCTCAATATGAGCTGTCAGTGTGCTCTGGCAGCTCAGAGAACCAACCAAAGCCTGGGCTGCAGCAAGAGAAGTGTGGACAGCAGAGCGATCCTCCCCCTCTACTCTGCACTGATGAGACCCCATCTGGAGTATTGTATCCAGTTCTGGAGTCCCTGGTACAAGAGGAATATGGATGTGCTGCAAGGTGTCCAGAGGAGGGCCATGAGGATGATCAGAGGGCTGGAGCTGCTCTGCTATGAAGAGAGACTAAGGAAATTGAGACTGTTCAGTTTGGAGAGAAGAAACCTCTGAAGTGACCTTATTGTGGCCTTTCAGTATCTGAAGAGAGCTACAAGAAAACTGGAGAGGGACTTTTTAGGCTGTCAGGTAGTGATAGACCAAGGGGGAATGGAACAAAGCTGGAAATGGGTAGATTCAGACTGGATGTTAGGAAGAAGTTCTTCAGCATGAGAGTGGTGAGAGCCTGGAGCAGGTTGCCCAGAGAGGTGATGGAAGCCTCATCCCTGGAAGTGTTTAAGGCCAGGCTGGATGAGGCTCTGGACAGCCTGATCTAGTGTGAGGTGTCCCTGTCCATGACAGGGGGGTTGGAACTAGATGATCCTTGTGGACCCTTCCAACCCTGCCTGATTCTACGGTTCTATGAGTTGAAAACCAAATGGCTTTAAACCTGTAAGTAACCCAACAGCCACACTAATTCTTGCCCTATTTGCAGGAAGCTGCTGCTGAAGGCAGGGATTAAACAGAACATATTGAACGTGACCTTGCAAACAGTTTAATTGCAGTCACATTTCATGAGCTGCTGGATCTTGTCCAAAGAAGGACAACAGAGCTGGGGAAGGGTCTGGAGAATGGGGATGGGGAGGAGCAGCTGAGGGAGCTGGGGGTGTTTAGCCTGGAGAAAACGAGGCTGAGGGGAGACCCTCTGGCTCTTGACAACTCCCTGAGATTGGAGTGAGGTGGAGATGAGTCTCTTCTCTCAGGTAACAAGTGACAGGACAAGATGAAACAGCCTCAAGTTGCACCAGGGAACATTGAGGCTAGACATGAGGAACAATTTGTTCCCCAGAAGGGTTGTTGAAGCCTGTTCCAGGCTACCCAGGACAGTGGTGGTGTCGCCATCCCTGGAGGGATTTAGAAGACGTGTAGATGTGGCACTTGGGACATGGTTTAGTAGTGACCTGGCAGTGCTAACAGTTGGACTCAATGGTCTTCAAGGTCTGCTCCTTGTGATTTTATGATTTTCTGATATTCTACACAATTAAGGAAAAATAGGATAATTGAGGAATTGTTTGGCTAGCAAAGACTTTGGAGTCAAAGGCAGCAGGCACAGGTGGGTATTGAACTTGGTTCTGGAGCTCTAGGTCACATAAGGTGTGAAATTACAGTGCTGACAAGGTAGGCACTAGAAAGGCAGCAGAGAAAAAGACTGTGTGGGGAGGAATGAAATATCTCAGATAAGCCAACTGGCTCATGTAGAAAAGGAGTTACCACTTAATGCTTGCAGATTCCTTCTACATGGTTTCCTTCTCTCTATTTCATTTTGGTTTGATGAACCTAAAAGTCTATTCCAATCAAAACAATTCTATCATCCTATTATTCCTAAGTCTCTGCCAAAGTACCCTCCTTTTCCAAGCACTATTTGATGCTTTTGCCTTGCTTATAGCACAGTTTTCCCCCTGCAATTTAATCTGAGTCTCTTTGGATGCTCAGGAGAGTTAAAGTGATAATTCATCTCACTTGATACTTCTCAAATTATCAGCAAGATGCAGTACAAGCTCAGGTGACAGACCTGCCCCAGACAGGTTTTGTTAGGAGCTGCTTGAGCAAAAGATATTAGGAAGGAATTCGATGTGAGGGTGATAGACACTGGAACAGGTTGTCTAGAAAACTCTGGATGTGTTCAAGGCCAGACTGAATGGGCCTCTGAGCAGCCAGGTCTAGTGGAAAGTGTCCCTGCCCATGGTAGGGTGATTGGAACTAGATCATCTTTCCAATTCAAACCGTTCTCTGACTCTGAAACTCTGTGTCTCACTTGTCTGAATTTCCAGATCCTGCAGTGACCTAGGCAGCTTTCCCCAGAAGACTTTCCAATGGTCGTATTTACTGGGGCAGTGAAAAGAGGAATCAGCATCAAAGCTGCACAATCAGAGAGAAAAGCACTGGCCAAGCAAAACTTTGTCTGGAAACATCTCTTCCTGAGGATATCTGCATCTTAGGTAATGCCAGACAGAGGATAGCTCAGGCCAGTTAGAATCACAGCTCTTAAAACTCAATCTCATGCCCTTTCCTGTGCTGCTCCTTTGCATCACAGGATCACAGAATGTTAGAGGTTGGAAGCGACCTCTGGAGATCTTCCAGTCCAACCTCTGCCAGAGCAGGACCAGAGAATCCAGTGCAGGTCACACAGGAACACATCCAGACAGGGCTGGAAAGGCTCCAGAGAAGGAGACTCCACAACCTCTCTGGGCAGCCTGTGCCAGGGCTCTGGGACCCTTACAGTCAATAAGTTCTTCCTCACATTGAGGTGGAATTTCCTGTGCTGCAGTTTCTATCCCTTGCCCTTGTCCTGTGCCAGTGCACAAGTGAGCAGAGGCTGTCCCTGTCCCTTCCTTCTTGACCCCCAGTCCTCAGCTGTTTACAGACATTGCTGTCTGCTCTCAGCCTTCTCCTGTGCAGACTAAGCAGCCTCATGGATCTCAGCCTCTCCTCATCAGGCAGTGCTGCAGTCCCTTCAGCATCCTTGTAGCCCTCCCTTGGACTCTCTCCAGTAGATCCCTGTCCCTGTTGAACTGGGGAGCCCGGAACTGGATACGATATTCCAGGTGGGGCCTCACTAGGGCAGAGTAGAGGCATCACCCCCAGCAGATGCCTTGCTCCTCATCCTTCGGACCACACACCCCTGTGAGCAGCACACGCAGTGGCACCTGCAACACAGAGCTCTGGTGTCCAAAGCTAACATCTTAGCCAAAAGGGTATTTGAATTCATTTTTTTTCCCTAACAGAGAGGAATTAAAAGAAACTTTCTGAAGAAATGCATCTGTAAGGGTGGTCCCTCAGAAGCATTTTATTCCAGTAACAAATGTCCATGAGTTTGCTGACTGATTTCTAATTCGTTTCCCTCAATACGATGCTGGATTTCACCTCCCAAGCAGCATTTTCATTCCCACCCTGACAAACTGATTGATCATTCTTGTTATCTGTGTCAGAGACTCTTCACTGAATTCTGAGGAGGAGTTATATGGTGAAATAAAGTCTGAAGATAAAGTGGTTGGAATTAGAAACCTTCAGATTTAAGACCAAATTACAAGACTTGGCTCTTTTCTCTAACTCAGCAGAGATCTGAGCACTACTGATGTGCTGAACGGCAGGACTTCAGTGTTGGGTAGCAATGCACATGATCCATTGAAAACAGCCAGTTGTGGCTTTCACAGCTCACACTCCCCTGCCCCAGCAACTCTGCTCCTTTCCTTTAGATTCATTACATTTGGAATTTAGATTCCCTTAGCAGAAGAGGTCAAACCAGATGACTTGCAAGTATGGTTATGTGTGGGAGAGAGACCTACCTATGGAGATTGCAGAACCACAGAACCTTAGAGGTTGGAAGGGACCTCCAGAGATCATTGAGTCCAATCTCCCTGCCAAAGCAGGATAACCCAGGGTAGTTTGCACAGGGATGTATCCAGGCAGGTTTGGAAAGTGTCCAGAGAAGGAGACTCCACAACCTCTCTGGGCAGCCTGCTCCAGGGCTCTGTCACCTTCACTGTACAGAAGTTTCTCCTCACGATGAGCTGAAACCTTCTCTGTTCCAGTTTGTATCCATTGCTCCTTGGCTTATTGTTGCTGACCACTCGAAAGATATTGGCCCCCTCCACTTGATCCCCACCCCTCAGATATTTGTACACATTGCTCAGATCCCTCTCAGTCTCCTCCTCTCCAAACTAAACACCCCCAGGGCTCTGTGCCTTCTGGGCCCAGGGCTTTGTGTGCCTTCAGTTGGTCCCAGTGATCTCTAACCCAGCCCTGATTAACTAGTTGAGTGTCGTCTTCTCTCCAGTTCTGCTCCCTTGCTTCCAGAGACTGAGGTTTACAGCCATCTTCATTAGGATGCTCTACACAGACATCTTCATTAGAGTGCTCTGGCTTCCAGCACAGATTCCTGTGCAGGCAAAGAGGAAGAGATTTTTAGTCAAGACTTTTATTCAGGAGTGCACACAGCAGAGAATTTAATATAAATGTCACTAAGGCAGAAGATTTCACCTGAGCAATATTCAGAGGTTAGGACAATATGTCAGTGGAGATACTTTGTTAATGCCGGTACAATGGCTGCATCAACAACTGCAGCAGAGAATCAGGAGAAGCAACTTTAATCAATGGACAACTCAGTTAGGAGGGGTTTATAAAAGGCATTACATTTGTCTGTGAGGTACTCAGCAGAGAGGGAATCTGTTGTTGGAGTGGAAAGAACATTAAGCCCTTGAAAACAGCTATTTGAAGATAGCAGGCAGGCTGCATGCAAAGCCTCTGCTTTCTGATCATTACTTCCCATGCTTGAGAGCAGTCCTGCATATTTGATTCTCATTTAGAATACCTGAGAACAATAAATGCCAGCACAAGCAGCGGCTGCCCCATAAGCTCACCTAAAGTGACTAATGCTCCTCCACTTCAGAGCAATAATGGAACACGTCTGACCTGCACCACTGAAAGGGATTCAACGCAGACATGGAAATCTTCCTTAACTACCTCTCTTTGTAACTCGGAGAGAAATCAGTGGCCACACGAGGAAGCAGCAATCAGTTAGTCAAATCACAGAGCTGTGGGAAAGGTCAGATTCCAACAGCCCCAAACATGGTGAATTACAAGAAAAATCCAAACAGCTTCTTTTGACAGAGGTTTTGATGAGAATAGGAAAAGAGAAAGAGATCTGTCCTCACCACAAACACTGAAATGGAAGAATCACTCCAGGATGGACATTGAGGGGCTGCAGCCTGTCCAGAGAAGGGCAATAGGCTGGAGAAGGGCCCGAAGCAGATGGGCTGCGAGGAGGGGCTGAGGAATATGGGGGTGTGCAGGCTGCAGAAGAGGAGGCTGAAGGCAGAGCTCATTGCTCTCTACAGGTCCCTGCAGGGAGGTTGGAGCGAGGAGGAGGCAGCCTCTGCTCCTTGGCGGCAAGGGACAGGAGCAGAGGAAATGGTTCCAAGCTGGTCCAGGGGAGGTTCAGGCTGGATGCTAGGGAATATTTCTTCAGACATTGGAATGGTCTGCCCAGAGCAGTGCTGGAGTCCCCATCCCTGGAGGTGTTCCAGCAGCTTGTGGAGCTGGTGCTTAGGGACAAGGTTTGGTGCTGACTCTGCAGCGCTGAGTCAAAGGCTGGACTGAATGAGCTTGGAGGGCTCTTCCAACAGGATGTATTCTGTGATTCTGTGATCTTCTTCCCTAGAAAATCTCTTCAATGAGGGAAAATGTACTACTGGACTAGGACCACGAAGAATTCCATTCATGTTTGCACACCACGCATTCCAAGGAATTCACAGAATCAGCTGATTTCTGTTTCATTCCTCTATCCATGGCTTGCAGCTGCCCTCTGCCACGACTCCTGCTTCCCACCTGTTTTGTTGAAAGCATGTCCAAACTCTCTGGTGAGCAAAGAATAATTAGAAAAGAAGCATGGACAGTTGCAGGCTAAGCTAATTAAGCCTATCTAAATTGGAGCTGTCTGAAGCATGTCCATGTGAGAAGCTGTCTCAATAAGATTTCATTTCTCCTCTCCAAGATGCCAGAATCCAGATCGCTCTTGCAAAAAGCTCCCCAGAGCTCACTCTCATCTCTTTATACACAACCATGGATGGACTCTGCTGGGAGAGCACCTCTGGCCTCCTCCAGTGGTCCTCATAATATGTGCTCAGATGCCACTCACTCACAACACAAGAACCACTGTGACTTCTGCATCCTTCTTGTCCGGCTTTCAACAAGCTCCATTAAAGAACTGCTGAGCCCCAGATGGCACTTCTGTACTCAACAGTCCTTGTTAGAAACATGTCTAATGATTATTCCATGTCAAAAGCAGCATTTTTAAAGCTTCCCTGTATTTCCCTACTAATGTACCTCAGATATGCCCAGGAGAATGATGCCTCTTGAGTCTGAAAATGTCTTATTCTCTTGTTGACTTTTTATTGCACCAAGGATGAAAAAATAAGTTCGGATTCCCATGAAAAAAAGTTAGAAAATAGAAGGGAGCCTACAGGAAGGCTGGGGAGGGACTCTTTACAGGGTCTAGTAATGTCAGGACGAGGGGGAATGGGTTTAAGCTGGAAGAGGGGAGATTTAGACTGGATGTTAGGAGGAAGTTCTTTACAGTGAGGGTGGTAAGGCACTGGAATGGGTTGCCCAGGGAGGTTGTGGATGCTTCCTCCCTGGAGGTGTTTAAAGCCAGGCTGGATGAGGCCTTGAGCAGCCTGCTCTAGTGGGAGGTGTCCCTGCCTATGGCAGGGGGTTGGAGCTGGATGGTCCTTGAGGTCCCTTCCAACCTAAACCATTCTATCATTCTATGATTCTATGATTCTTTCTCCTATTTCTTTAATCTAGCACTAACTATTAAGAGGTTTTGGTAATTGGCAAGCAGAAAACAGGCATCACTTCAAGGTGATTACATCTGAAGCTATATTTAGAGGAGCCTCATACTGATGCCATCGTTATCACTAGGAGTGGGCATAACAAGTCCTCCTTAGCATGTTTAAAAACTAATCAGGGCATTGTGGTGTTCTACCATGGCACTTCCTCCTCCTGCTCTCACTCTCTCACTGCAGCAAGCCCCACAGGAAGCAATCATTTCTATGCAAATGCTGGCTAATAGAAATATAACTTCTCCACAACCTGCCTTTCCTTGGGGAAACCAAGCTGCTCCCTCTGTTTGGGTATGTAGGAAATAAAACCTCTGTGGCTTCCAAGCAAAGCAGTGAGCTGCAGAATGTGATGCTATTAATGGCCTCCTGCATCATTTGCATATTCATAGACCACTTGTGACTTGTGTAGATTTGATTCTTTCTAGAGGAGCAATACTAATCTCAGTTACACAGTGCCTGACACTGGCCGCATTCAATAACCCGAGGTAACTGCTGCAGGCACCACTGAGCCCTTATCAGCCACACCACCCCCTGTACAGTTAAGGAAGCAGTGAGAAAGAGGAGACTTTGCCCAGCATTGCACAAAGCCTTTGGAGAGCTGTACAACTGTTTGGGTTGGAAAAGACCTTTAAGATCATCGACTCCAACCTTTGACTCTACCAACTCTGGTGCTAAACCAGATAAACTTTTCTGGTGCAGCTGATAACACAGAATCACAGAATATATCCTGTTGGAGGAGATCTCAGACATCATCCAAGCTGAGTCCAAGCTTCAGCCCAGCACTTGTAGGGTCAACACTAAACCATATCCCTAAGAACCAGCTCCACAGGCTGCTTGAACACCTCTAGGGATGGGGACTCCAGCACTGCCCTGGGCAGACCATTCCAGTGTCTGAGAACCCTCTCTGGGAAGAAATATTTCCTAGCATCCAGCCCAAACCTTCCCTGGGGCAGCTTAAAACCACCTCCTCTGCTCCTGTCCCTTGCCACCAAGGAGCAGAGGCTGCCCCATTCTTGCTCCAACCTCCCTTCATCACACTTCCAAAACACGAGCTCCAAGTAATGTTCAAACCAAATGTATAAAGACAAACCATTTGTATTGATGATTACTGTGAGCATCTCAGACAAACACATTCTCATCCTTACCACCAGTGGCAGAGTTCAGCCACCTGAGGGGTGGGTGCCAAGTGACTGGGGGCAGCAATAAGCCAAGGAGCAATGGATACCGACCAGAACAGAGAAGGTTTCAGCTCATCATGAGGAGAAACTTCTGTATAGTGAGGGTGACAGAGTCCTGGAACAGGCTGACCAGAGAGATTTTGGAGTCTCCTTCTTTGGAGACTTTCCAAACCTTCCTGGATGTATTCATAGAATCATAGAATGGTTTAGGTTGGAAGAGACCTCAATGATCATCCAGCTCCAACCCCCTGCCATAGGCAGGGACACCTCCCACTAGAGCAGGCTGCTCAAGGCCTCATCCAGCCTGGCTTTAAACACCTCCAGGGAGGAAGCATCCACAACCTCNGAACTATTCCTGTGTGAACTACCCTGGGTGATCCTGCCTTGGCAGGGAGGTTGGACTCAATGATCTCTGGAGATCCCTTCCAATCTCTAGGGTTCTGTGAATCTATGAACATCCATCTCTTTATCAAAGTAGTAAGAGACCCAACCACTTCTTGTGTTGTGCCTTCCTGCTTAACATGGCTGTTAGGAGAGCAAGTGCAAGCAAAAGTACGAAATCTTGCAGACCAATAGACACAGGAGTGTTACCATTTAAGCTTTCCTGGAGCTCACAAGCCCAACAGGACAAAATTCAGGATGCTTCCCCAAATTAGGCAGAAGAGTCAGAAGGGGTAAAACACTTAAAGAACAGCCTTGAACCAATTTGAGTTAAAAATAAAACTTTAACAATAAATAAAAGATATTTAAGGTAAAAGAGAGTTACAGAGGTATAAGGGAAAGGAACAGATACAGTGTACATACAAAACCAAGTTAGATGGCAGTGGATTCTCTGGATTGAGATGGATGTTGTCCTTGTATGCAGGAGGTGGCAGGGTTAGCCATGTAGTGGGTTGGCCATATGGTGGGCTGGCCACATGGTTGGTTTGCCACATGGTTTTTGGGAGCAGCAGCAACAAAGGAGATGGTGAAAAGGCAGGAGAAAGAGAAACATGAATTGCCTCTCAAATAAAGTTACAGACAGGAAGTGAGAGTGGGATAAACTTTGACCTGGGAGGTCCTCCCCCCCAGGAGGGGTCAGATCTCCCTGCCTGCCTGGGGTCATCAGGTTTCCAGACTACTCTCCCAGCCCAGCTGGACTTAACCTGGAACTAGATGTTATGGAATCATGAATCATAGAATCACAGAATCATAGAATGAACCAGGTTGGAAGAGACCTCCAAGCTCATCCAGTCCAACCTAGCACCCAGCCCTATCCAGTCAACCAGACCATGGCACTAAGTGCCTCATCCAGGCTTTGCTTGAACACCCCCAGGGACTGTGACTCCACCACCTCCCTGGGCAGCCCATTCCAATGCCAATCACTCTCTCTGTGCAGAACTTCCTCCTAACATCCAGCCTGTACTTCCCCCGGCACAACTTGAGGNTATAGGCACAGAACAAGCACTAGGCAGAGAACGTGGCCAATTCTGAGCAGCAATGTGTTCTAAATGTAAAAGAAAGACCTGGTGAGTTGATGACTCAAGAAACAAAAGAATTAAATCCTTTGTGCTTCAAGAAAGTGCACACAACAGGGGAAAGAACAATGATCTGACTGAAATACACAATTTCCTTTAAACAAAATGTGTCCAAAGGCAGTAGGATGGAAATTCTTGTTTTCTGGAGTATCAGTGTGAAAACTGAGAACTGCACAGAAGCTAAGTTTAAAAAACCCTCATAGAATAACTCAAAGATCTAAAAATGTTCCTATTAAACTTAGTAGATTGTTTTTTTTTTTTTGTCCTTTCTTTTCATCAAAGCCCTTGGCTGCACTTCACCTGAACTTGCTCATCTCTCTAATCTCATCCATGGGGAGGTAAATGAAACTAAGAGGTGCTTTTCTGGGTGAGGAAGCATTTTTGTCTCCCTCAACAAGCTCCATCTCTCCATTAATAACACAACCCTACCTCCAATGAGAGATTGAGTTTTCAAAGGAAGGAAAAAAAAATCAATGCAGAAGTGACATTATTTGAGGATGGCAACAGAAAAGAACCATTCTGGTAACAAAATGGGAAGCAAAGCAAGGGGAGAGTCAGCAGCCTGGAACCAGGTTTCAGTCCATTAGTGGTCGTTGGTGTCTACATGTGCCAGCAGGTTTTCAGTCTTTCTGGTTGTTGTAGGTTAAGGGTTAACTGCTGGACTCCAAGATAGAAACTCGATCCTGGTGGCAAATTCCACCCAGGGGGAGGCACCAGACCATATAATTTGTTATCCCCTTCCCTTTCCTGCTTACCATCTATTTAAGGGGCAGGAAGGTGCAGGGAGCTCTCTCCTGCTCTTGCTTTTGTCTTTGCTGCAGGATGGGGAACTTGCTGGCTGAGAGCTGTTTTGCCACATGGCCAGTTTGGGGTTTGTATCTATTCCCTTCCCCAACACCTCTGTTCATCTCTTTTGCCTTAATATGTTTTATTTTTTGTTAAAATTACTCTTTAGCTACCAATGCAATGCAAAGTTGTTTGTTAATCCTTTTACTTTCCCCTGCCTATCTTCTCCTTACAGGAGAGAGGGTGGGGAAGAGAGAAATAACCTACATTCTGTCCCATGGGCTTTAGTCCTGGAAGTTTAAACCAGGACGCTGCTTTTGCTGCTTTGTTTATGTTCTTGTTTCCATTTGGAGGCAGAAGCATCACCATCTGGAGGGTTGACTAAAGTAAATCAGTCAGCCCCTCTTAGCAGAATGTGTACCTTAAAGAAAAGAGGAGGGTTCCCTTCTGAAGGGAACAGAGGGCCCATATGCCAGCCAGACCCCTCCCACGGGGAAATCTGCTGCCTCCCTGGGGACTGGGTCAGGTAGGTTACCAGAAGGCTGCCTACTGTTGTGCAGCCCTCTGCTTACTATCCCTTGTTAGTTATACAAGCAGGAAATGATGAGGTCAATACCAGAGGTCTAAAAGCAGTCAAAAGGGACTTCAAGGCACTGGGAAAAGTAGTTGAGGGATGGGAGGCACAGGTATTCTTGTCATCTATACCCTTAGCTGCACGTTGGAATGCTGAGAGGAACAGGGAATCATTTCTGATTAACAAGTGGCTCAGAGGCTGGTGCCACCAGCAAAATTTTGGGTTCTTGGATCATGGAGGACTTTGTATGACCCCAGGTCTGCTAGCAACAGCTGGGGTACAACTGTCTCAGAGGGAGACAAAGATCCTGGCACATGAACTAGTGGGGCTTGTTGAAAGGGCTTTTAAACTAGGCTGGAAGGGGAGGGGTTCAAACACAGCAGAACTAGACACGAACCCAAGGAGGCTGAGGTTGGGCAGCCAGAGGCAGGGGTAAAAGCAGCAGCCCAGCTGAAGTGTATGGACACTAATGCATGCAGTGTGGCTAATGAGACAAGAGGAGCTGGAGGCCTGGGTCCAAGAAGAAAGCTGGGATGTTGTTGCCATCACAGAAGCATGGTGGGATGGCTCACACAACTGGAGTGCTGTAATCAACGGCTACAGACTCTTCAGGAGAGACAGGCGAGGGAGAAGGGGTGGAGGAGTGGCCCTGTATTTAGGGAGGCTCTGGACATCATGGGAGTAGAGATGAAGGATGATCAGGTTGAGTCCTTATGGGTGAGAATTAAGGGGAAGGCCAAGGAGGCTGACACCCTGGTTGGAGTCTGTTATAGACCACCCAATCAGGAAGGTGATTTGATTTATTATTCTTTAAGCAGCTGCAGGCTGCCTCAAGATCATCTGCCCTCGTTCTGTGCCCTGTGGTGGCAGGTTCCTGTGCCAATCCACCAGGCTCTATGTGCCAGTCCTGCTGCTGGTGAACCAGAGGCCCAGCTTGGGAAAAACCTGGATCACTGCTGTGGTTTCATCCAGCCTCTTGTTCAAACCGGGAAGAATGCAGCCCTGATCCATTTGTGTTGGAAATGGCTGGAAGTGCACTCCTCTACCCTTCTGGGAATATGAAAGCATTAGCCTAATTAAAACTGTTGTCGTGTTTGTTTTGTTAGGCTCTCCCTTCTATCTGCATGATAATGATTTTGCCTCATCAGTCCAAGAAGTGTCTGTGGGTGGAAGCAGTGAGTGATAGATGCATATAATGAGGCTCTAAATGACTACAAAAGACTTTACATGGCTGTGAATCATCCATCCACTGTGCTGCATTATTCAGGAATTAATGCAGCTCTATAAATGAACAAGGATTTAAATGTGCTCTTAAAACTTCTTCATGCTCCAGCATTGCTTCCTTCTCCACACAGCCAGGGAAATGATGAAGACTCTGACTAGCCCTCTGCTGTGAATGTAACTTATGCAAGGGCAATGTTTGCCCCTGTACTCTGCACTGGTTAGACCACACCTCGAGTACTGTGTTCAGTTCTGGGCCCCCCAGTTTAGAAGGGACATTGAAATCCTTGAGCATGTCCAGAGAAGGGCGACGAGGCTGGGGAGAGGCCTCGAGCACAGCCCTGTGAGGAGAGGCTGAGGGAGCTGGGATTGTTTAGCCTGGAGAAGAGGAGGCTCAGGGGTGACCTTATTGCTGTCTACAACTACCTGAGGGGTGGTTGTGGCCAGGGGGAGGTTGCTCTCTTCTCTCAGGTGGCCAGCACCAGAACAAGAGGACACAGCCTCAGGCTGCACCAGGGGAAGTTTAGGCTCGAGGTGAGGAGAAAGTTCTTCACTGAGAGAGTCATTGGCTACTGGAATGGGCTGCCCAGGGAGGTGGTGGAGTTGCCGTCCCTGGAGCTGTTCAAGGCAGGGTTGGACGTGGCACTTGGTGCCATGGTCTAGCCTTGAGCTCTGTGGTGAAGGGTTGGACTTGATGATCTGTGAGGTCTCTTCCAACCCTGATGATACTATGATACTATGATACTATGAAAAGTCTTGGGATCACAATGGAAGTGGAAACACTTCCAGGAGACTAGAAATGGGTTTAGAACTATCCAAGTTCCCGAGCCAGATTCCACTGACTTCAGAAAAAAATTACACCAGAGAAGCCTCTTGAAGGTCTCCAGAGACCAGAGACAATTGAGTTATTGACAGACTTCATGGACTCATAGAATGGCTCAGGTTGGAAGGGACATCAGAGCTCATCTCCTCCAACCTCCACACCATGCCCAGGGACACCTCTCAGATAGACTCAGCTGCTCAAGGCCTCATCCAGCCTGGCCTGCAACACCTCCAGTAAGGAGGCAGCCACAGCCTCACTGGGCAGCCTGGGACAGACTCTCAATGCCCTCATAATGAAGAATTCCCTCCTCAGCTCCACTCTAACCCTGCTCTGCCTCAGCTCCAAACCATTCCCCCTTGGCCTGGCTCCAGACCTCCTCAACAAAAGTCTCTCTGCAGCCTTCCTGCAGGATCCCTTCAGGCACTGGCAGACAGCTCTGAGGTCCCCCTGCAGCCTTCTCCCCTGCAGGCTGCACACCCCCAGCTCCCTCAGCCTGTGCTCACAGCAGAGCTGCTCCAGCTCTTGGATCATCTTTGTGGCCTAGTCTTGAACTCTCTCCAGCAGCTCTGTGTCTTTCTTGTGCTGGGGACAGCAGAGATGGAGGCAGGATTGGAGGTGAGGTCAGAGCCAAGGGGCACAATCCACTCTCTTGCCCTGCTGCCCACACTCTTCTGGTTGCCAAGAAGCAACTTTACATTCAACTCTTTTCTCAACTACAGCATCTCCCTGACCTGCAGGAGGAAAGGCTCAGTATTGCTGAAGATGCAGAAATGCCTTTTGTTTTTTCACATCTTTTGAGATTCAGAACGAGTTACTGCTCTCTCCCTCTGTGGCACTCCAGATAGAGCTCTCTACCAACTGCAGAAGAGGTTGGTTTGTTGGTGGACTTTTAAGGGAAAAAAACAGTACTAAATACAAAGCAGAGAGATCAAAGTACACTTCCCTCTGCTTTCCTAGCACCACATCTCAACTCCTATCTAGAAGGAATCTTCTTCTTTCCTTAATGCTTGAATAGTTAAATTTCAGTGTGGAGGGAGAAAAGAGAATCTAAAGGACAAGGGAAAAGAAGGATGGGAGGGAGAAAAGTCAAAGATATTTAATCTGTCAGGAATATACTAAAGGCAGAAATGGTAAATTGGTACAGGTCTCTATATACACAGTGTGACACCAGGAGCCTATGACATTCTCAGCCACAAATATCAGAGACAAGGCTTAAGGGATTGAAAGCATAAGAGATGGGTGAATAATTCCTGGGCATCACTACAAGTACAGGAGGAAGAATATAGTAAGAAAGAGATATGTGCACCAAGCATCAGCTGAGCCACAGCCTTTCCCACATGAGCACAGGGAGAAAGACGGTCCTTCCCTTTCCCCTTGTCAGCTCACTTCCAGCACTGCCTCCAGTTCTGTTGTCCCCAGCAGAAGAGGGACACAGAGCTGCTGTAGAGAGGCCAGAGGAGGCAACAAAGATGATCGAAGTGCTGCAGTGGTTCTGTTGTGAGCACAGGCTGAGGGAGCTGGGGGTGTGTAGCCTGGAGAGAGAAGGGCTCCAGGGGGACCTCAGAGCTGCCTGCCAGTGCCTGAAGGGACCCTGCAGAAAGGCTGCAGAAGGGCTTCTGCTGAGAGTGTCTGGAGCCAGGCCAAGGGAGAATGGTTTGGAGCTGAGGAAGAAGTTGTTGAGTGTGAGGGAGGTGAGAGTCTGTCCCAGGCTGCCCAGGGAGGCTGTGGCTGCCTCCTTGCTGGGGGTGTTTGCAGGCCAGGCTGGATGAGGCCTTGAGCAGCTGAGTCTAGCTGAGAGGTGTCCCTAGGCATGGTGTGGAGGTTGGAGGAGATGAGCTCTGATGTCCTTCCAACCTGAGCCATTTAATTCTGTTCTATACCTTACTTTTCTGTTTCTCTTTTGTTTTGTTGTCCCTGATTAGTGCATTTGCAGTGTAGGTATCAAATGTTCATCACCAACGTGTCCATCCATGGACCTGTTAGTTTTAATACACTTCAACAGGAGATGGTTGTGGCCACTAAGGGACTTGACATCTGCCAGCTAGTGGGACTTCCAAATGCAAGGACAAAATGCTGTGGTTTAGAAACACCAGAGTAGTTTAGAAAGTGGTTGCCAAGTGTCTGCTCCTCCACTGTAACAGTTCTCTGAAGTGATTTCTAATTTCCACATTTGCTCAGAAATGCTGAAAGGAAAGTGGTAGGAGATTTTATTTCAGTCTTTCTAATGATTCATAATTAACTTTGCAGGAAAAGGATATTTTTAACTTCAGATTTGCATTGCACGTCAAAAGGGATCACTTAGTCACTGGAGAGCTCTGTCATCGGCGCTCCACAAGAACCTGGCTATTTTTATCTTTTAGTTTGCTGTGTCTGGCTCCAGCCAGGAGAGGAAGGGGAGGAGGCAGTGACCACCCTGCAGCAGTTGCACAGGGCTGGCTGGGAGCAGTGATGCAGAAAGGCCCGAGGAACACTGCTAGGTGGAGAAGAAGAAAGGAGAAGACTGCAGCAGGCTGTTGGTTTTGACACTTCTATGAGTATGAGGCATTTTTGTTCTCTCCATAAACCTTAATTCCAAAATCTATAGGAAGAAGATAAAAAGCAAGAACACACTCTTACTGCACTGCAGCCACCCAGGAGGCTCCTTTGTTGTCTTGCCTCTTTGCTGCAGAAGATCTGAGACTCAGATCTTCAGTGGACCTCCATAAGGATGAGGAGTGAAAGGTGGATCCCCCTGGTACTTGATCTCCTCATCCCAGCTGTACCCAAACCTTACAAAAGGCAACACTTGTGTAAAACCACCACAAAGGCAGCAAACTGTATTTTGGGGACAAGGTCACCTGGGGACATGTTTTACTGTCCATGCTGACGTTAGGTCAGCAGTTGGACTCAGTGATCCTCTTGCCATTTCATTTCTTCCAGCTGAAACAGTTCTATGAGTCTGTGATGAGCAACTAATGGATTTCATTTATGGCATTAGGTGATTAATTGATGTATTGACTGGACCTGATGATCTTAAAGGTCTTTTCCAACCAAAATGACTCTCCAGAGATCCTTTCCAACCCCTACCATGCATGGACTCTGTGATTGTCATGGATGCACTCAGGATTCAGGTAAATGAGCAGGAGAAAGTCCTTTCTAACAACCATTTTGAGGTTTCTGCAGCTTTACTCAAGCTACACCAGGGGAAATTTAGGCTTGAGGTGAGGAGAAAGTTCTTCACTGCGAGAGTCATTGGCTACTGGAATGGGCTGCCCAGGGAGGTGGTGGAGTCGCCGTCCCTGGAGCTGTTCAAGGCAAGATTGGACGTGGCACTTGGTGCCATGGTCTAGCCTTGAGCTCTGTGGTAAAGGGTTGGACTTGATGATCTGTGAGGTCTCTTCCAACCTTGGTGATACTGTGAGACTGTGATACTCAAAACCCATCAACTGTTACTCCTAGAAACTCCACACAGCTCTAGATGGGAAAAGTTTTTAATGCCCGATAGGTGTGGAACATTTCCCAGTCTACAGTTTAGGTTTCACAATCTGAAAACTCCCCCCTTATTGACTTGCTTTCAATCTTAGGGTGACAGCTGGCTTAGGAATGATTTGCATTTGAATCTAAACCTGTAATTAAAAAAGGAATCACAGACGTTATGGGGAAAATATTGACAGAAGATCATCCAGCTGATCTTCCTGTCCAAACTCTTCTCAGGAATGCTTTTGGGTGGAGGCAGCTTCTGAATGACAGCTTTGAGCGTTTAATGAGCTTTGGTTTATCCAGTCTCATGGCTTGGATTGTTAGACCTGATCATATTTGGGCTTTTCAAATTATCTGCAAGGTCAAGAGTGAAATATTATTTCCACAGAAACACTGAATGGGTTCAGTTGGAAGAGACCTTTTAAGTTCATCCGGCCCAACCCTGCTGCAGTGAATAGGGACCTGCAACTAAAGCAGGGCTCTGAACAACCTGACCTGGAATGGTTGCAGGGATGGAGCATCTCTAACCTCTTTGGCCAGTCTGGGCCTTTGTCTCATCCAGCTCAGTGTTCCTCTCTCTAGTCTCAATCTCTCTCTTTTAGTCTCAAACAATCACCCACTGTCCTGTCCCAACAGGCCCTGATCCAAAGTCTGTCTCTAGCTCTTTGCTCAGCTCCTTTAAGCACTGCATGGCCACCAGAAGGTCTCCCTGGAGCCTTCCCTTCTCCAGGCTGAACACCCCCAACTCTCAACCTGGCTTCACAGCAGAGCCCTTCCAACCCTACTGGTACTGCTGTGGCCTCCTCTGGCCCTACTCCAACAGGTGTGTGTATGTGCTGAGCACTCCAGAGCTGCCCCAGCACTGCAGGGGAGGTCTCAGCAGGCACAGCAGAGGGGCAGAATCCCCTCCCTGCCCCTGCTGTCCACATCGGTGGGGATCAGCTCAGGACAGGCTGAGGCTAGTCTGGCAGTGCTCAGTGCCAGCTCATGTCAAGCTTTGCAACCTCCAGAATGCCTAAGTCCTTCTCCATAGGGCTGCTGTCAGCCTCTTTATCCCCAGCCTGTGCTGATACAGGGATTTCCCAGTGCAAGGTGCAGGACCTTGCATTTGGCCCTGTTGATCTGAGGAGGTTCACCCAAGCTGACTTCTCCAGCTTGTCCTGAGCCCTGTGGGTGGCACCCTCTCCCTCAGCTGTGTCAGCTGCACCACACAGCTTGCTGAGGGTGCACTGGATCCCATGGTCTATGGTACTGTATCCTGTTCAGTTTGGGGCACTGCAATGCAGGAGAGATGTCATTCTGTGTGATTCTGTAATTCTATGATTCTGTGCTACAGCAGGTCCAGAGGAGGGCAACAAAGCTGGGGAAAAGTCTGGAGAATAAATCTTATGAGGAGTGACTGAGGAGCTGGGAATGTTTAGTGTGAAGAAGAGGAGGCCGAGAGACCTTATTGCTGTCTACAAGTACCTGAAGGGGCATTGTGGAGAGGCTGCTGCTGGGCTCTTCTCACAAGTAATTGGAGACAGAACAAGGTGGAATAGCCTCAAACTGAGGCTGGGGAGGTTTAGATTGGACATCAGGAAAAACCTTTTTATGGAGAGAGTGCTCAGGGACTAGAATGAACTGCCCAGGGAGAGTCACCCACCCTGGGTGTGTTTAAGGGTGGTTTGGATGTGGTGCTTAGGAATATGGTTTAAGGTGAATGTTGTAAAGTAGGGTTCTAGGTTGGACTTGGTGATCCTGAGGGACTTTTCCAACCTGAATGTTTCTGTGATTCTGTGATGGAGATATTAAAAGGCACTGGTCCCTGAGGGATGCCACTTGTCACCAATCACCATCTGGACCTTTTTAGTCTGGACACAAGGATGTGCTTCACAGACCAAGCCTTCCTTCCCGTGCAGGCTGTGTGCATGCCTGTGAACTCATGCAGACACAGGCATGGAAGGCAAGAGGCCACGGTCCTCAGGCGGCAGAAGGTGCCCCATGTGTTGACTGCACATTCTAAGGGCTGTGACAGTTGCAGGACAGCTGTCAGATATATGCAGAGCTTGCACAGAAATAGATGGTGATACATCAGGGTGAATAATTAGCCAGAAAACCTCTTTGGACTGAATAGGAGTGGAAAAGTCTTCCAACCAGGGTGGTGAGAGACACAGGTACTGTTTGCAGAGAGTATTTCAAGATGCTGCTGCCCTGGAGGTTGTCAGAGCTGGAGAAACATCCCCGAGGGTGGATGTGACAACGAAACTAATTTAACTCGGAAGAGTGTCTTGAAATTGAAGCTCAATTATGCTAATTGGTGAGACAGTTCATAGTAAGGAGTGGTTGGAGTCTCTGCTTTGAGGGTTATCAGAAGAGGCAAGTGTGCTCTTAGGGCCAGCAGTACCTGGCTGGATTTTTGTTATCAGTGGACTGGAGAGATTTACAAATCTCAGTTCCTTCATGAGAATCTGGAAAGCATTTCTAAGCCTCAGAATTCCCTGTCCTAAAACTGTCCCTTGCTAGTTGATTTGCAACATCACAAGAGCTCTGCTGCCCTTGCCCAAGACTGAGATATCAGGTGGTGATAGGACTGAGGGGAATGGAAGAAAGCTAGAAATGAGTAGATTTAGACTGGATGTTAGGAGGAAGTTCTTCAGCATGAGAGTGATGAGACCCTGGAATAGGTTGCCGAAGGAGGTGGTGGAAGCTCCATCCCTGGAAGTGTTTAAGACCAGGCTGGATGAGGCTCTGGATGGCCTGATCTAGTGTGAGGTGTCCCTGCCCATGGCAGGGGGATTGGAACTAGATGATCTTTGTGGTCTCTTCCAGCTCAGACTGATTGTATGATCCTGGGTCAGTGTCAAAGGAATGGCCTAGGCTGGGACCTTGGCAGCTTTGCATAGCTGCAGGGTTTGCTGTGGAGGTCCTGGAGTTATTAGCATGGAAAGGATTCAGTCACTGCGTTCAACTCCACAACCCCCTTGATTTTTGTCACCTCTTTGGAGGTGCTTCTTGGTCTCCTGGATCTTTTCAGGTTTAATATTGGACATTCTGAACTTCTGTTGGCTGCTCTGTGAACTTCTGGTTCTGTGTCCCTGTGAGGGCTGAGGAGAGAGTGAGTATGTCTTGTCACTGCCTCTTGGGGTGTTTCTATTTAACCATGCACACTCCCTTTTATTTGATTAGGGGCCTGGTGCTATCAGATTTTATTACAGGTGTACAGAGATGCTGCTTGGTTGTGTTCCTTGGATGGATGAATAGGTTTTGACACAAATCTATGTGAACGCCTTCACTGCTCATTATTTTCTCAAGAGGCCACCCAGTGAGCTACTTCAGTGGAAGAAGGTGGGGGGAAAGATAGAAGTGTTTGTGTGTAGCTAGGGAGGATGATTTGATAGAACAACAATAACAAAATAATGCTGATGTGATCAGAATATCATTTTCATTGCATGAAGGTGGAAACTGAAACCTCTATGGCTGATGAGCTACTGATGATGAATAATCAGCTTCGCATCCGAGAGAGGTAAACACAATCTGTGCCTGAATGCATACCAAGGGAAATCCTTCATGTATTTTCATCAGCCTTTCTGCATGCAGGTTATTCTTGCATTCCTCTCCAGCAGGATTCTTTTTCCCTCAGCCCACTCATTTTCATCGTGCTGGAGCATCCCATTCCCATGCCCAGCTCTGATTTCCCCATGGACAGGGGTGGCCGTGGCAGAGGAGCTGATCGTGGAGCATCCTCATGGCTGGGTGCTGGAGTAAGCCAAAATCATCTTCAGAAACTACAGTGAAGGAGCAGAATCTGATGCAGTAAGGGGACCAGTAAGTGCAAGAATTTCACAGTGGATAGAGATGGAGCAAAGAGGTATCCCAGCAGAGGCTGTGAAAGCAGTGCTTCCCAGACTGGCAAGCAGCAGATACAGAACTAATGTTTGCAGCTGAAATACAACATTCAGACAGCAGTCAGGCAGGTCTGGGCACTCAACTGCCACCTTACCTGGGAAAGATTAGTGGCTGCAGTGATGCAGCTATGGTATAGGGACTTTATCACCCTGCTCAGGTTGGAAGTGACCTCAGACAACATCTCCTCCAACCTCCCCACCATGCCCAGGGACACCTCACAACTAGACTCAGTTGCTCAAGGCCTCATCCAGCCTAGCAAGGAGGCAGCCACAACTTTCATGAAAGAAGATCACCTTAAATTTAGAAGATCTCCTGCATCTTTAGCCAGCAGTAAGTTTACTTGGCACCAAGTATTAAATCTTCAGCAACCTGTCCGCATTGTTTCACACAGAAGCCACACTGAGAAAGGAGAACCTAAAAAGTTACATTAAACCTTCAAAATTTGGAGCTTGGCCTATTGATGGTTACCAAAATCACTCTCAATAGGAGAGAGTTGCAGTTCACACTGTATAAAGACCTTTTTCTGCCCTTACAGACACCAAAGGCTCTGATGGGGACTGCCATGTGAGTAAAGAATTATGCCCACACAGCGTTTTACACTCTTACTCCATCCTCATTTTGTGGGTTTTATTTTTCTCATCAGCTCCTTTTATTACCCCAGAAATAAGATTTCTGTGGGAAAGTGTGGGATTTTTTTATGGGGATGGAGTGAGGGAGCTGGAGAGCTGCTTTGTTTCACTTTTTTGCAGTTCTTAGCACAATTGACCTTTGACCAGCAAATGGGCACAGCATACAAATGCCAAGAGCTTTACCGAGGGATGCTGCTGGACCAAGGAACAGTAACAGCTGCTTTGGAGCAGAATGAAGAGAGGACAGAGAAGATTTTCTGCTGTAGCAGCTTTAAAATAGAAATGGCTGGAAATTGGGTAAGAAATTAAACCCAACCAGATGACTCTGGAATAAGTTGTGGCTGCCTCCTGCCTAGGGGGTGTTGAAGGTCAGATTGGATGAGCTCTTGAGCTGCTGAGTCTAGTTAAGAGGTAGAATCATAGAATCACAAAATCAGTCTGGAAGGGACCACAAAGATCATCCAGTTCCAACCCATCTGCCATGGGCAGAGACACCTCACATTAGATCAGGCTGTCCAGAGCCTCATCCAGCCTGGCCTTAAACACCTCCAGGGACAAGGCTTCCACCACCCCCTTGGGCAACCTATTCCAGGGTCTCACCACTCTCATGCTGAAGAACCTCTTCCTAACATCCAGTCTGAATCTACCCATTTCCAGCTTTGTTCTGTCCCCCCCAGTCCTATCACTACCTGACAGCCTAAAAAGTCCCTCCTCAGCTTTCTTGTAGGCTCCCTTAGGACACTGAAAGGCCACAATAAGATCACCTTAGAGTCTTCTCGTCTCCAAAACGAACAGCCCCAACTCCCTCAGTCTTTCCTCACAGCAGAGCAGCTCCAGCCCTCTGATCATCCTCATGGCCCTTCTCTGGACACCTTCCAGCACATCCATAGCCCTCTTGTACCAGGATTGCAGTACTCCAGGTGGGGTCTCACCAGTGTGGAGTAGAGGGGGAGGATCATCTTCCTCACCCTGCTGGCCACACTTCTCTTGCTGCAGCCCAGGCTCTGGTTGGCTCTCTGGGCTGCAAGAGCACACTGACAGCTCATATTGAGCAGCTCATATTGAGTTGTCCCTGGGCATGTGGGGATGTTGGAGGAGATGATCTTTGAGGTTCCTTCTGACCTGAGCCATTCTATGATAACGTTAGGAATCATCCAGTTGTTGAGATCTGCTAGCTTGAATCAGGCAATCTGCTGCCTTTTAAAGCTTCTTCTGGAGCTTCACCACTAAGAGCTGAAGCTCCTAGCAGGCACCTGACAAAAGGAAAATACAGAGCATTTAGTCTCTTTTCAGTGGTGCCCAGTGACAGAACAAGGAACACTGGGTACAAGCTAGAACTCTGGAGGTTCCATCTCTACATGAAGAGGAGCTTTACTTTGAGGGTGCTGGAGGCCTGGAGCAGGCTGCCCAGAGAGTTTGTGTAGTCTCCATTTCTGGAGACATTCCAAACTCACCTGGATGTCTTCCTATGTGCCCTGCCCTGAATGATCCTGCTCTGGCAGAGGGTTTGGACTGGATGATCTCTGGAGGTCCCTTCCAACTCCTATCATTGTGTGACTCTGTGCTATGTTCCTTCCCAGGAACGCTGTGGTGTGTAGAACATGAAACAGCTGCTGGAAGATGTCAGGTGCTGAGCTCCTGATGCAATGCAGTCAAATGTTGCTCAGATGCATTTGAGAATTCACAGGACCACAGAGGCTGGAAGGGACCTCTGGAGACAGTCCAGTCCAACCCTCCTTTTACAGAAGGGTCACCCACAGCAGGATGCCCAGGAACACAGTGTCCAGCTGGCTTTGGAATCTCTCCAGAGAACAAGACTCCACAATCTCTCCAGGCAGCCTTCTTCATTAACTTCCTTTCCTAAACCGGTTTGTTAGCTCAGCCTAAAAACCTCCTGCTGAAAGCTCCTGCCTGCTCTTGACTATGAAATTACAGAATCTTCAGTCTCAGTTAATTACCCAGTTCTGTGGGAAGGGGAGCAAGCCCTCTGCAGGAAGCTAAAACTGCTGACACAGTACTTGGGGTAGGTTCTCTCCCAGCGGTTTTTGCTACAGTTATGTAAGAAATCCTCCGCTTAGGAAGTTCAAAGAAGCTTTCAACCGAGTTTCAGGGTTGTTTTTTTCCTGTTACACTTTTGAGCAGTGGTATAGGAAACCATGAAGATATTTCTTGTAATAATTAGAGCTGTGAAACCTTGGGAAAATATGCCCAGGGATAAGGGAAACTTTGTTATTACAAAAGCTAATTGAAACCGGCAGCTGACTCTGGGAATCCCTGTGGTTAGGTCTAGGCCTTTCCTCTTACAAGGAGCATATAGAACAACATCCAGACCTCAGCTACAAACCTGTGATGCCCTTGTGTTGTGCAGTCTGGATTTTGGATCCTCTTCCACCACACAACAGCTAACAGGCTGCCCAGGGGGGTGGTGGAGCCCCCATCCCTGAGGTATTCCAGAAGCTGTAGATGTGGGTCTTCAGAACGTGGTTAAGGGATCATGGCAGTTGGATTATGGCAGGGCTCGATGATCTCAGAGGTCCTTTCCAGTCTCAGTGATCCTATGATTCTATGTTTTATGACATGGGTAGCTTCAGGTTGTGGCTGAAGAACGTGGAGCTGCAGTTTGGAGCAGGTGATGGCCTCCTCAGCCTCCAGCATGAACACCACGTCCTGCGAAAGAACCATAGAATCATAGAATGGTTTAGGTTGGAAGGGACCTCAAGGATCATCCAGCTCCAACCCCCTGCCATAGGCAGGGACATCTCCCACTAGAGCAGGCTGCTCAAGGCCTCATCCAGCCTGGCTTTAAACACCTCCAGGGAGGAAGCATCCACAACCTTCCTGGGCAACCTGTGCCAGTGTCTCACCACCCTCACTGTAAAGAACTTCCTCCTAACATCCAGTCTAAATCTGCCCTCTTCCAGCTTAAACCTATTCTCCCTCGTCCTGACATTACTAGACTGTGTAAATAGTCCCTCCCCAGCCTTCCTGTAGGCTCCCTTCAGATACTGGAAAGCCACTATAAGGTCTCCTGGAAGCCTTCTCTTCTCCAGGCTGCAGAGGCCCAACTCTCTCAGCCTGTCCTCATAGCAACCGATAGCTTCTCACACGCTGGAACAGCAGAATGAGTCTGCTGGCCAACGCTGTGGAAATGAGATCTGGGAGCAGAAGCAGCCTGGAGGGTTTATTGGAGCTGCTTCAAGTCGAGACAGAGGAGTATGCTTAGTGGGAGCTGGGGAAATGGGTTTCACTGTTTCTTCACCTTTGCTCAGCAGCTAGCCCCAGAAAAAGTGCTGCTCTGGGGACTTGGTGAGCTTTGTTTCACTCTTATTGTTACAACAAACACTTAAGTAGTGTCAGCTTTTGTCCAGTTGCCTCCCTGGCTGCAGGCCTTGGGGTTATAATCCAGCCTCTGCTTCCTAACCTCTCACTCATACATCTATCAATGCCCTGGACCAGCACTGCCAGGCGGTGTCAATAAGTGCACTGAGGAATTGTTCCTCCCTCAGTCTGCACACCACACCACAAATGACATCCTGACCTCTAAAGCAGCAGATTCATTATTTTTTGGCAGAAAAATCCCAATTTCTGCTTTGAAACTATCGATTTCCCAGGAAAATACTGAAATGCCTTGTCCATGACACCTATTTAGATGCCTACAGCAGTGATACATCCAGGTTGCTCCTACAAGATTAATTAATGCTGCTTTTGGGGCTTGGGTACACACACAATACCTACTGAACATCAGCTAAACGTGTGGTTTTTTTTTTGTGGTGGGTTGGTTTGGATTTGGGTTGTTTGCTTGGGTTTTTGTTTTTCTTTGTCCATCATCCATAAATAAAGCTCTTAGCCTAGGGGGAAGAAAAGTCCAATCTTCTCTGTTTCAGGAGAAGGCCTGAATAGCCAATGAAGCCTGCTCCCTGCCAGCACCCATTCAAGAGCATAGAAATGTAGAAGGGCTTCGGCTGGAAGAGACCTTGGAGATCATCTAATCCAACCTCCCTGCCTCCTGGAGAAGGGAGGGGACATCCACAACTTCTCCAGATGATCCATTCCAGAGTCTTGCCACCCTTGTAGTGAAGAACTACTTCCTCAGCTCCACTCTAACCCTGCTCTGCCTCAGCTCCAAACCATTCCCCCTTGGCCTGGCTCCAGACCTCCTCAACAAAAGTCTCTCTGCAGCCTTCCTGCAGGACCCCTTCAGGCACTGGCAGGCAGCTCTGAGGTCCCCCTGGAGCCTTCTCCTCTGCAGGCTGCACACCCCCAGCTCCCTCAGCCTGTGCTTACAGCAGAGCTGCTCCAGCCCCGAGATCATCTTTGTGGCCTAGTCTTGAACTCTCTCCAGCAGCTCTGTGTCCTCCTTTTGCTGGGGACAGCAGAGATGGAGGCAAGATTGGAGGTGAGGTCTGAGCAGAGCAGAGCCAAGGGGCACAATTCCCTCTCTTGCCCTTCTGCCCACACTCCTCTGGCTGCAGTCCAGCACACAGCTGCCTGCTGGGCTGCATGAGGGCATTGCTGGCTCCTGGGGAGCTGCTCATCTTCATCTCCTCTTCATGGCCACTCTCAACCCACTCTGTAAGAGCAGTTGAACACAGTGCAGTAATAGTTGGATTTTTAGTTCTAGGGAGAAAGGCAGTGTGTGCGGGGGGAGTGTTAAAGTTGACTCAATGATCTCTGAGGGTCCCTTCCAACTCTAAACATTCTGTGCTTCTGTGGTTCTGTGCTAAATGAAGCATCTATGAGCATGTGCTTGTTGATGTCTAATGCTACCTTCACTTATTACCACAACCTTTGATATTTATAATACATACTTGATCATACATTTGTTTCAAGAGGTGGAGTTCCCAACATAGACAGTTGTCATCAGCTCACCAAAATAACTTCCTTCTAACTTTTTGTCTCAGGCAGTGTCAAGAACTGTCCTCCTCATTATTTTACAGATTAAAAACTCTTAATGTGAGCCTTGGGAGGATGCTGAGGGTGTGGAGAACGTAATCTGATGGTTGAGCTGTGTTAGCTCTAGGCTATGCTGAGTTTTGTGCTTTACCTTGGCAAAAGAGGAGAGGACCATTGACTTCAGTGGGATTCTTCCTTGTGCTTGACACTTGAAGAGGTGAAAAAGCCCTTAAATAAGTAGAGTAGCAGCCAGCAGCAGTGTGCATATCTGTCACCCTTACTGAGGAGTGAAGCTCTGTAGGGCAGTTTCTTATCTGTGACTCCAATGTTTGTAAAGAAACTGCCAGCTACTCCTGCCAGGAGCTGTCTATGCCAACCTCTTGATGTTTTGTGAGACAGGGAAAGCTCTCTCTGCTCTGCCTGCCCCAACTCCACAGCAAGACTGCTCCCACCTGTGAAATAAGCCATGGGTTTGAGTGTCCATCTCAGCTCAGAGTCACAGAACCACAGAATGTAAGGGGGTTGGAAGAGACCTCGAAAGATCATTGTGCTGGTTTGAGGCTAACTGGAATATTTTAATGGGGGACATTGGATTGTTGGTTGTAAAAAGAAAATAGTGATGAAGTCTGTGTCCTTCACTGGTTTGTGTTAGGGATTATACAAAATTAACAATCAATATTAATTTTGATGGTGAGGCAAAAATTGTTAAGAACTATGAAAATTTGTAATTAAGGGGAAAGGGATTTCGGGGTCCTAGTGGATGGGAGGTTGACTATGAGCCAAGCAATGTGCTCTGGTGGCCAGGAGGGGCCATGCCATTATGGGATGTATTTAGAAGGGCTGTGGTTAGTAGGTCAAGAGAGGTTCTCCTGCCCCCCTACGCTGTCCTGGTGAGGCCACATCTGGAGTACTGTGTTTGGTTCTGGGGTCCCCATTTCAAGAGGGACATAGAACAGCTTGAGAGAGTCCAGCACAGAGCCACAAAGGTGATGAAGGGAATGGAACATCTCTGTTATGAGGAGAGATGTTTATGAGGGAACTGGGGCTCTGCTGCTTGGAGAAGAGAAGACTGAGAGGTGACCTCAGCAGTGTTTGTAAAGTTATAAAGCTGAGTGCCAGGAGGCTGGAGCCAGCTCTGCTGGGTGATGCCCAATGACAGGACAAGGGCCAGTGAGTAGAAGCTGAGGCATAGGAATTTTCATTTAAACATGAAGAGGATTTTTTTCCCTGTGAGGGTGACAGAACCCTGGAACAGGCTGCCCAGGGTGGGTTGTGGAGTCTCCCTCTCTGGAGATATTTAAGACCTGCTTGGATGGATTCCCATGTGATCTGGTATGGGAGATCCTGCTCTGGCAGGGGAGTTGGACTGGAGCTTTGGAGGTCCCTTCCAGCCCCTGACATTCTGTGATTCTGTGATTCCAAAGATCTTCCTAAGCCACTGTATGAAAGGTGAGACATGGTGGTAAATCCTTGAAGAGTTGTGATAAAGAAAACTGCAGCACAGGCTAAGGAAATGCCTTAGCTACATGGATTGCATTAGAGATATTGCAGGAATACTGAAACTATTAAAATGTACCTTAGGTACTCATGCTAAACATGTGTAACTGGCTCCACTTGTGACATGATGTGACCTGTTCTAGTGGGAGGTGTCCCTGCCTATGGTGGAGAGTTAGAACTAGATGATCTTTGATGTCCCTCCCAAACTAAACCAACCTATGATTCTATGATCCTATGATTCTATGATACAGGGACTTAAAAAGAGAGTCATAGAATGTTTTGGGTAGGAAGGGACCTTTCAAGATCTTCAAGTTTCTGTTGGGGCTGCAGGAGCAGATGGCACTTGGTTAACGAGGCTGTGATTAGCAAATGTCACTGTCACCTCTGCTTTTCATAAATAGCATTTTGGACCATCACCCTGATGGGCTGGGGGCCTCTAAGATCCTGCCTAGTATGCTCTTTGGTATGCTGGATGCAGTCCTACTGGAACTGAGGTCAGTGGTGAAGCCTGAAGAATCAAAGTGGAATTGTAGCATTGTGCCCAAGAGCAGCTCTGTAAGAATGAAAACAGTGTCACAGCATTCTCTGCTGCATTTTGCCACTCTAGATGCAGGCACTTTGTAGATCAAAAGAGATCTCTCACTAAACCCAGCCCTACTCACTCAAGCTTAGATCTTTTACCCACGCTTGGATCTGAAAGTCAAAGAGTTTTCTTTCTGGTGCCCTGGCATGAGTAATAAATGTTCTGCAGTCCCTAACTTGCACCTTTCACAGGCTCATTGCCTTCAATGGGTTGATCAGATGTGATTAATTTGCTCTGGGGCTGTTTAATGATGCATAAGGAGGTAAGGCTCTAGCTCCATCTCGTAGCTGCTTTGCCTCTGAAACCTAACAGGATCAAAGCACCGTCACAAAAAAAAAACAATGCAAGTGAGCAGTGAAGCTAATGAGGGCAGGACTCCTCTGCACTTGTGCCTCTTGGCTGCCTGACTGCTGAACTGATGTCTGTGAAGATTCTGCTATCTCTGCACACTCCTATCAGCCCTTTCTGCTGAACATTTTGGCAGCTACATGCTGGTTGCTGAAGAAATCCCCCAGTAAAGCCAACAGTTACTAGGCCAGAATTGTTCATAACCCAGTTTCTCTTTTACCTAACCCTCTAGTTTTACAGAATTGCAACAGGTTGGTTGTTCATTTGCATCTTTTGCTGCCCTGTTTTGTCAGCAAAAAGCACAGAGGCACAGTCATCAGCTTGAAAAACCATGATGCCATAGAATAAACTAAACAAAGCAGAGCAAAGAAGTAAACTAAAGACTATGTCCTTCCAGGGCTGTGAGAATGAGAGAAAACCATCTGGAGATGTCTCAGAGCAGTCCTGAAAACTGCTTGAAGGAGAAAATCATTCAGCACAAAATGTTCATGAGTAAGAGCAAGCTAGCTGCTGAAGTCAGATCAAGGATATGGGCTCAGGAGCCATACTTTTGTTTTCACAAAACCTCTTATCTCACAGACCTTTGGAAAATGGTGTCCTTGGCCACACTCTTCAAACTTCATTCATTATCCACTCCATGCTTACCTGTCACTGCCTTGGTGGCTGAAGGAGCAACATCCTGATCTTGAGTTCCATAATACTGAGTTCCACTGCACCTTGGTGGCTGAAGGAGCAACATCCTGATCTTGAGTTCCATAATACTGAGTTCCACTGCACCTTGGTGACTGAAGGAGCAACATCCTGATCTTGAGTTCCATAATACTGAGTTCCAATAGCTGAAGGGATCCTGCAGGAAGACTGCAGAGGGACTATGATAAGGGTGTCTAGAGACAGGTCAAGGCAGAATGGTTTGGAGCTGAGGCAGAGCAGGGTTAGAATGGAGCTGAGGAAGAAGTTGTTCAGTGTGAGGGTGCTGAGAGTCTGGCACAGGCTGCTCAGAGAGGCTGTGGCTGCCTCCTTGCTAGGGGTGCTGACGGTCAGGTTGGATGAGGCCTGAGTCTTGTTCAGAGGTGTCTCTGGTCATGGTGTGGAGCTTGGAGGAGGTGAGCTCTGAGGTGCCTTCCAACCTGAGTCATTCTGTGATTCAATGAATATCATTTTTGCAGTCATGGCTGAGATCTGGACAGACAGCACACATGAAGCTCAAAGTCGTTTGTCCATTTTGCTCTCTCTGGTTCTTCAGTGCAGAAGTTCAGACTGCACAAATGTGCTTTTTGTTTAGTTGGAGGAGAATTAATTCCAAAAGAATTGAATAAAAATGGGTATTTTTAACCCAGTTGATATATTTCTCCTAGGCTACTACATTAGGAATTGATGGCAGTGAATTCAGAGTTAAGACTGCAACTTGCAAGCCGTCACAGAGGGATCCAATAACTTCTGTGGTTCAGAGCCTTGTAGAGCAATGCAAAGAGCAGCGAAATCCTCCAGCCATGAAAAGGGATTTCCTGTTTCTTTCCAAGATCTCTGATTAGTACAGAGCTGCCATGTAGAGTTCTTCAAACATTCAGTGTGACTCATGTATTCCTCCCTGACTCTGCCTCTCTTTGTAATGACCTCTCCACGATGAAGTGCGCTGTACATGAAATGTAGTGGCAGAACTGATGGACTGGAGGTACCCCAGTGGTGGCTTCCCCCAGGTGAACTGATTGTTGAAGGTGGTTGCACAATGATGACTTCACATCCTTTAGCTCTTCTGGGCTGTGAAGTTGTTGCTTGAGGAAGCTTAGAAGAGTGATGAGTCTTGCTGCCAGACTGAGGAGAATTTGAAGGCTTCTTCCAAGCTGACTGTAAATATGTAAAATGAAGCATTTTGTTTTATCTCCATGAGCTGATTTTGGAGAGAACAAGCTGAGTGCATTTCTTTGGCTGATGTAAAGGATGAAACAACCTAAGGTGAAACTAGGAGAACAGAACCTGACTAAAATCCATCTCTGACAGAGAATTTCCCTAATTAAATTGAAAAGCTGGCACCTTTGTCAGTCCTCAACATTCCAAAGAGAATAAGTTATGATTCATGGCAATCCCTCTTTAGTGCTACAAGTTTCAAACAAAGCATTTCCCAGATCTCAGGAACTGGGACCTGGGATTCCTTAATACAAGGAACACAAAGTTGTCTGAAGATTGGTAACTTTCAGTGGTGAAGATGTGGCTGGGAGAAGGCAGCTGAGCTGTATTCCATTCGTGTCTCTTCACAAAGCCTCAACCAGCTGGATTGAGTGGGTTTCCTGGGTGTATGTGAAAGGAACAAGCCAGAACTCTGCCCTAAAGATTTACAATTAGGAGAAAAATGCTCTTACTCTATTCTGGTGATTGTGTTGATGCTATGTCTGGGGACACAGTCTCAAGTTGTGCCAGGGGAGGTCTAGGCTGGATGTCAGGAGGAAGTTCTTCACAGAGATAGTGATTGCCATTGGAATGGGCTGCCCAGAGAGGCGGTGGAGTCACCATCCATGGAGATGTTTAAGCAAAGACTGGATGAGGCACTTAGTGCCATGGTCTGGCTAATTGGACAGAGCTGGGTGCTAGGCTGGACTGGATGATCTTGGAGGTCTCTTCCAACCTGGTTGATTCTATGATTTTCTGATTCCCACCGGCATCTCCTCCTGTGTGAGTTTATACAGGCAATAGCCATACCCTGAGTATATGAAAGTCAGGTTTGGTTTGATTTCTGTACAGATCACCCAAGTGAATGATACAAAGTGGAACCTCTCCTAGTTTCTTTTGTATATTTATTAAGTATTGATTCACAGAATCATTCCAGTTGGCAAAGCCCCTCAGGATCACCAAGGCTAATCCAGATCCCTACTCTACAAGGTGCACTCTACCCTCAAGCACCACATCCAAACAACTTTTAAACACATCCAAGGTTGGTGACCCCACCACCTTCCTGGGCAGCACATTCCAATTTCTGACCACTCTTGCTGGCAACTCTTTTTTCCTAATATTGAGTCTAAACCTACCCAGTGGCAGCTTGAGGCCATTTCCTCTTGTTCTATCACTATTTACCTATGAGAAGAGACCAGTGCCAACCTCTCCACAATGTCACAGAATCACAGCCTGTCAGAGGCCAGAAGGGACCTTAAGGACCATCAAGTCCAACCCCCTCTGCCAGAGCAAGACCACCTATCACACTGGAAAGCCATATCTGCCCCTTCCCCACCCCACCTGCCCCATTTTCTCCCTTTTCTCCCCAAACCCAGAACACCTGGGCTCTGCTGGAGTCTCCTCCCACCTCAGGTGTGACCACTTTGCCCTCCTTACTCACTGCCCTATTTAATCTGCACCAGGAGCAACAGGAGCCCCAAGCTGTGCCCAACTGGGCAAAGGGATCCTACTGCCATCACTGGTGAGTACCCATGGTGTACACAGGGTGAATGGTGGAGGTGATCTAAAGGCCGGGGGGCCTGGTGGGCCCCCCGGTTAGGTAGGCACATACTTAATGACTACTCCATCATCATCATCCACGGGTGTTGGTTGTGTCTCCTTGGTGGGCTTGAGCTCCTTTTTTAGTATTTTTAGCTGTTTGAGGCTCTTGCCCCAGGCTCTGAGGCAAGAACCTGTCCTTTCAGGTAGCTGTAGAGAGAAATGAGGTCTTCCTTCAGCCTCTTCTTTTTCAAACTAAACAGTCTCAGCTCCTTCAGTGGCTCTCCATAAGGAGATTTAAAAGAGAAACCATGTATGCTTGGGAAGTGTGAGCTAGTTCAGCTTGTTTTGACTCAGCTCTTTCAGATTGAATAGGGTTAGGAATAAACCCCAAATTATTTTCAAGGTAATAGCAGGAATGGTTTAGTTTTTTTTTCTTAGTGAGCTCACTCAAGAGAGTACTAAAGTCAGAAGCTGCTGCTGAGAATTGGCAAAACAACAACAACAATGAAGGCATACTAAGACTGGGGGCAAAAGAGCAAAACCTCTCTAAACTGAATCAATGCTGCCCATTCCTAAAGGGCAGGAGGTGAGGGGATGGGGCTAGACTCCAGTCAGTAGTACCCAGTGATAGGACCAGGGGCAGGAGGTTCCATCTGAACAGGAGGAGAAACTTCTTTGGTATGATGGTGCTGGAAGCCTGGAGCAGGTTGTCCAGAGAGAGACTGTGGAGTCTCCCTGTCCGAAGAGACTCCAACCCACCCTGGTCATTGTGGTCCTGGGCTAGCTGCTGTGGGTGAGGTCACTTCAACTCCACCCTGCTGGGATTCTGTGGCTCTGTAAACTGTTTGAAAATTGCAGTACTCAAGGATGGGTCTCAGCAGAGCAATGTCTCTCCATAATGGAGGAGTAGCTGGCAAGGCTGAGAGCAAGGCAGCTCTCCTTGAGGTACCTCTGAAACTACTCTCATTGCAGGCAGGTTGGTCCCATGGCAGAGAACTGGAGAAGAGCATGGCCCCCACATTCATCCATCCCTCTAATAAAGCCTCAGTGACCAAGAAGAATTAAGACCTGCAATGCTGTTTTCTGCCTACTTAATTTGTGGTCCAAAATGTTGAGATCAGACCTGGTAAGTTTCTCAAGCTCCCAGTAAGTGGCAGGAGCAGCAGTTTGCTGGCTGGATGGCAACATTCCACTGTGCTTCTGATACAAACCCAATTCTGCTGCTCCAGTGGCAGTGACGTTTGTAAGGTTTCATTGAGGGGGGCATCTGTGACTGCAGCCTTGGTGGAATTCATGTCCAGCAGCAATAGTTTAGGATAATTTAGTAGGGACATGCACAATACAGAGCCATCCTAGTGGAAGATTGCTTTATTGAGCCATCCTCTGTGGCTGAAGGTGTGTTAAGTGCCTGCTTTAAATGCAGCACTAAATAGGTGTCCTTGGTACTACTGCAGAAGCAACAAATGTTGTTTGAGGGGCTTTTGGCAAAACAAGTTATGACACTTTCCTTGCTTCAGTGTGAAGAGAACAAATTCTTATTCTTGATCTGCTCCCAAAAAAATTACTCCTACTGGTTGAAAAGAAAAGCACTGAACAGTTTGGATCGTGTCTGGATTAAAACCTGTGCCTGGTGAAATACTCCCTGTGGTGCTCATGTGGGGAGCAAAATGCATAGATCCAGTTCTGGTTTCATCACATCCTTCCAAACCCACCACAGCACCTCTGGTGCTGCCTGTCAAAGGAAGGTTTAGTGGTCTAGGATTGGGAGCATAGTTGGTATACCCTTAGGATGTGGCATGGCTGGAGGGGCAGCCTGGGGATTTGTATCTGGGAATGCTGTAACATCATCCCTGGGTTTATTCTGCTCTCTGAAGACTTCTGTAACTGTTTCCTGCATCTCTGCTGCTTTTTACCTTTTGTGATCTTCCTGCCTTCAGCAGTTTGAACCAGGTTATCAATCTTCTCTCAAGGGACAGCTGTCAATGTTTTCTGCAAATACAAATCCCAACAGAGGAGGAAAATCCCTTCAGGCATCCCACTGGGGTAGTGTCTGTACTTGCATTTACTCTCTTTTGTTCATCAGATAATCTACAAAGCAACTCTTGGGACATTAATTTGTGTTTTATTTGCTGCTCATACAGCTCCTTGCTTTATGATTCATGTAATCACTCACTTTGAAAAGAATCATAATCTGAGAAACAAACAGTGAGCAAAATGTTTCATTTTGGGTATTTGACATTTATTCTAATTGGGTTTAGATCTTCTTCGTCAGCTTGGGTTTGGATCTTTATCAACTGTTCTTCTGCAGGACAAGGCAGGAGATTCTACCCCTTTACTCTGCTTAGACCTCACCTCCAATCTTGACTCCAGTACTGCTATCCCCAGCAGAAGGAGGACACAGAGCTGCTGGAGTGAGCCCAGAGGAGGCCACAAAGATGCTCCAAGGGCTGGAGCAGCTCTGCTGTGAGCACAGGCTCAGGGAGCTGGGGGTGTGCAGCCTGCAGAGGAGAAGGTTCTAGAGGGACCTCAGAGTTGCCTGCCAGTGCCTGAAGGGATCCTGCAGGAAGGCTGCAGAAAGACTTTTGCTGAGGGTTACTAGAGGTAGGCCAAGGGGAATGGTTTGGAGCTGAGGCAGAGTAGAGTTAGAGTGGAGCTGAGGAAGAAGTTGTTGAGTGTGAGGTTGGTGAAAGTCTGTCCCAGGCTGCCCAGGGAGGCTGTGGCTGCCTCATTGCTGGGGGTGTTTCAGGCCAGGCTGGATGAGGCCTTGAGCAGCTGAGTCTAGCTGAGAGGTGTCCCTGGACATAGTGTGGTGCTTGGAATGGATGATCTGTGAGGTCCCTTCTAGCCTGGGCTATTGTAAGGTTTTATGACCTGCTAATTGTTTCTCTTTATTTAAAGGGAATAATCTGCACCAAATAGCTTCAATGAGGGCTGAGAGCTGCTGTTGCTCCAGCAAAATGAAGTTAGCTTTACACACCTGGCTGCTGGGCTGTTGGCTTTTTTGGTCTTGCTATAGTGATCAAGTGCACTTTCAGTTAGAAATAGAAACCTCCCCCCCAGCTGTAGCTGCTGTGCTACCCTCTGGGTGTACAAGAGTGGCCTGAAATAGGAAATGAGCTTTTAACTGAAATTTCATTTTATCATTTTGTAACACCTACTTGTTCTCCAGAGTAAATTACCTGCAGAGATTGCATTAAAGAATTTGTGGGCACTGCATTGAAGAATAATAATGGCAATCCCATCCTGATTTCACACTATTAAGCATGCACCACACAAGGAAACTATCGCAGCCAAATCCAATTTGTTACTTCCCCGACACTGAATTTTACTTCTCTTTGGTTTTGTAATTAGTTATTACAAAAGTTTAATCAAAGTCTCCATTTTGTCTTCCTCTTTAAGGGCAGCACAGCCAGAATAAGATGCAACCAATAATTAAATAAATTGGACTTGGGTTTATTAGATGGGAAATTGAGGATAATTCCAAAGTATTATGCATTAACAACTTGTATACCCCTGCAGGACTGGGGTTATTTTTAGAGGAGATCATATTTAAGCATGTGATTACAAAACAAAAGAGGCTTCCAGCTCTATAAGACCCATAAATTCTTGTACTTGCATGTAGGAAGGCCTGCACCAGGATTCTAAGGGCAGCTCTCATTCAAACAAGGGGAGATTGACCTGCAAGAGGAAAAAAAGTGAATGGGGAAGTGCTACTAAATCACATCCTGAAAGAGAAGTGTGAAATCTTTTCAAGTGGTTGGACTTGATGGCCTTAAAGGTTATTTGTAAACATAGTGATTCTGTGGTTCCCAAGAAGGAAAAAAAATCATAGAATGGCTCAGGTTGGAATGGAGCTCAGAGCTCATCTTCTCCATCCTCCATGCCCAGGGGACACTTCTCAGCTGCTCAAGGTCTCATCCAGCCTGGCCTTCAACACCCCCAACAAGGAGGCAGCCACAGCCTCCCTGGGCAGCCTGGGACAGACTCACACCACCCTCACACTGCAGAACAACTTCCTCCTCAGCTCCAGTCTAACCCTGCTCTGCCTCAGCTCCAAACCATTCCCCCTTGGCCTGTCTCTAGACACCCTCATGAGCATGGAAAGAGATACCTAGCATGATGAGGAAATTGCAGGACAGATTTGGAACTTTCAGATCCTAGAACAAGGACCAGCAGGACTGAAAGGACTATTTCAAGTAGAAAATATCTAGCAAATGCTAAGGCAGTGTTTGAAAAGTCCTGACCTCTCTTGGCAAAGAAAGAGCCTGGTTCAGCAGCTGGAGAGCACTGCTCACAAGCATCGATCCAAACCCTTCTCTGCATGCAGAGGAGTTAAAAGTGGAGCTGCAACCTTAAAATGTGTCAGACCATTGCCAGGAAAGATGAGAGCAAGAGAACAATGAGTTACTGAGTTAGGTGTCCTGTCAAGAGAGGATGCTGATAGCTCTCTGAACTGCTGCACCTCCTCAAACAAAGGAGCTCACCATTCAGGGGATGTTCAAGGCCAGGCTGGATGAGGCCTTGAGCAGCAGAATCCAGCTGAGAGGCGTCTGCCTACGGTGAGGAGGTTGGCACAGATGAGCTCTGAGGTCCCTTCCAACCTGAGCCATTCCAGGATTCAGAGCTGCTAACACTGATGTGTATTTGCTCAGCATGTATGAAGCCAGACAGATCCTTAAGCTCTTTCAGTGCAATTCCTTCCCATCTCCTCTGGTTTCTCCTCTTTCTTCAGTGTATTAATTTTTAGCTGAATGAGTCTGTTTCATCTGGAGTTTCAGAGCTACATCTTTGATGCCATAAAGCAGCAAGAGCAGCAGCCAACATCAAGAAGTGTCTGTGGAAATGCTGATTTATTATCATGTTGCTGCCATCAGAAAAGACACTGAAGTGGTAGATCTTCAATGCATCAGAGCTTGGTTTGCAATAGAGGTAATAAACTTTTGTCATCAAACACATGGACACACAACCTCAAGCACCAGAGTAGGTTAGGGATTGACCTGCTGGAAAGTAGTTCTGAAGAGAAGGATGTGGGAGTGCTGGTAGACAACAGGTTCTCCATAAGCCAAAAAGAGTTGGATTGTACTAGTTTGAGCCTAGATAGAACGTTTTGGTGAGAAGAACTCTATTACAGGCTGTGGAAGGAAAACAAGGCTGATGTCTGCCTCACTCCTAGGCTTTATGAGATGTATAAAAACAAGAATCCAAACATAGATAGGTCACTTCTGCTGGGGAGCTCGAAGGTGCATTTCTTTCTAGCCTCTCTGCTGTTTCTCTGACTAATCCACTTTGCTTCCTAACCCCCTGGCTGAACCTCCATTCTTCCTTGGGACTGGGGTAAGGTTGAGAGGGAGGGGAGAGAAGGTGAAAGGGTGGTTGGAAGCCCCTCCTGAGGACTCGGGTATCTGGGAGGGCTGTTGTGTTTCTATGTTACCTCTTACCTTGCATATAACTGTATATACTGTAAATATCTCTTGTATATTCTGCTAAGCTGTAAATGTAAAGCTTCATTCAATTTCCAGAGCCAGCTGAGTCTAGTCTGGGTGATTTCCAAAGTGTGAGAGGGCAGGGAACACCCAAACCATCACACTCTGGTGTCAAATGGCAAAAGGCACCAGCTGGGACCCAACTGAATATGAAGAGAAACTCCTTTGGTGCAAGGGCTCTGAGGGCCTGAAGCTGGCTGCCTGGAGAGATTGTGCAGTCTCCTTCTCTGGAGGGATTCCGAACACCCCTAGCCATTGTGATCCTTGGAAAGCTGCTGTGAGTGCCTCTGAGCGGGGACATCAGACTGGATGGTCTCCCAAAGTGCCTTCCATCTCCACCATTCTCTAACTCTGTGGCACATTGGATATCATTCCAGAGCATTCATGCCTGAGCCACTACTCTGCAGAGTGTAAACCTGCAGTGTGATATTGTGGCTACGCTTCCCCCTCTCCTTGACTGTAGGAGTAGCTTGCAAGGAGTTGAGCACTCCTGGCTTAATTCCTGTACTGTATAAACATCTGCAGTTGGAACTCTGAATGAGTTTTGGGCAGCCTGTGAAGTTATAAAGATAATAAATGAATTGTTGTACAGTATCTATGTTGCAGTTCTCTATTTTAACACAATGATTCTCCCCCTTTGCTCTGCTCCCCTAAAACTCCAACTGCAGTACTGTGTGCAGTTCTGGAGCTCCCAACACAGGGTATGGAGCTGTTGGAGTGAGTCCAGATAAGGCCACCAAGATGCTCAGAGGGCTGTAGCCACTCTGATATGAGGACAGGCTGAGAGAGTTGGGGCTCTGCAGCCTGCAGAAGAGAAGGCTTCCAAGAGACCCTAGAGTGGCCTTCCAGTATCTGAAGGGGGTTACAGAAGGGCTGGGGAGGGACTATTGTCAAGGTCTTGTAATGGCAGGATGAGGAGTAATGGGTTTAAATTGGCAGAGGGGAGATTGAAACTGGATGTTAGGAAGAATTTCTTGGTGGTGAGACACTGGCACAGGTTGCCCAGGGAGGCTGTGGCTGCTCCCTGCCTGGAGATGTTGAGGGCCAGGCTGGATGAGGCCTTGAGAGAGCTGTTCTAGTGGGAGGTGTCCCTGCCTATGTTGGAAGGTTGGAACTAGATGATCTTTGAGGTCCCTTCCAACCTAAACTATTCTATGATTGTAACTAGAATGATAACGCTGCATAGCAAGGCTGCATTCAAGCCTCTGCACATCAGCAGTAAGCCAACTCTGAACTGTGCTGTTGCACAGGTTTGCTGCTCATGGTCACTCTACTATGTTGCCACTTTATTCCAAGGACAGAATTAGTTCATCTGTCGTTAAATCCACATTGATACACAAAAGGTGATCAGAAGAGATTGCATTAGCAATGTTTAACATGACACCAATAGGTAAGTTCACAGACAGCTTTTGAACTGATACTGCAAGGTCAAAGAAAGAAAGAAGGAGGAGGCTTCATTTTTAGGGTTGCTGCTCCTTCTCATTTAGATGCTGATATTCTTCAGCCTTCTGTGGCATAGGAAATTCTGTGGTTTGGTGTCATGCACACAGGAAGGAGTTAATTGTGGTCATTCTGAGCAGTGCCTGCTCACCCAGAGAAGAATGCTGTTGTCAAAGCTGTCTGGATCAGCAGAGTGCTTGGCATGGGAGAATCCTGATTCAGGTATAAAAGCCTGTGAGAAGGGAGGGAGAGCACAGGGTGCATTGGCCAGAGTTAATAAAGGCATCTGACCAACAATGAAGTGACAAAATAGAACTGTCAAGGGTCAGGGCTGGGCCAGCTACTAGGTGAGTGCCAGAGGCTCTCCATGAACACCTCTGCCTTCCCAAAGGGAAGAAGGGAGAGAGACTGAGGTGTGAGAATGAAACTAGCCCAACTGGGATGGAAAGGAGAACAATGCCATGGGATAGAGGCACAGAGACACAAACCAACATGGAACTCAAGACCTGAGGGCAAGGATGGCACCACTGATGCTGGCGGCAGGCACTGGGCAAATCCCAACCTGGACTCAACAGCAAATGGGAATCAGATTCAGGTGCTGGATTCAGGAGCACTAGGATGGCAGAAGGGACAGAGTTCCCCTGGGAGAGCAGCCAGAGAAGAAGAGACTTGACCCTGGGGATGCCTCAGCTTGCTCCTGAGGATGCTGTCCAGGGACTGCAATCTCTTGCTGGGCAGTTGAGGCTCGCCTGTGCTGTCTGCTCCTCTGCACAACTGCCACCTCTGCCTTCGTGCCTCCAAGGTGTGGCACAGCTGTGGCAGTGCCTTTGGTGTGCAGAGGAGTAAGTGTCAAGTAGAGCCTTTGTGTCTCCCTGCCCTTGGCAGGAGCTCTCCTGTCAGCTTCTGTGCTGGCAGCACCCCTGTCTGTGCAAAGCTGCCCTGAGCTTCAGCAAGTGGCTGAGTGAGCAGAGCCTGAGCTGGGCAGTGCCAGCCCTGAGCAGAACTGGTGCTGGTTGAGCTCAGAGCAGGACAGTAACAGTGGCTTACCTCAAAAAGTGAAGAACACTACCAAGAGTTTTGTTCCACAAGTAGGCAGTACCCTCTTTGGCTTGGAATTACAAGTAAGCATTTTTACACTGCCAGATTAAAAAACCATTACAGACATGTCAAAGGTAGGAGTAGGAATAAAATCCAGATTTCACTCTGATGGTTTGAGGGCTGCTTGCAGAGAAAGGTTGCTGATGGTATGGGAAATCATTCTAGTCCTCAGAGTGATACCAATAAATGCCTATCTAATCTTGGTATTGGAGTCCATAAAAACAGGACTCCATAAGAGATATTTGTCTGTTGTGAAGTCCTCCTACACTGCTATAAAAGCCCTACACAAAGGTTTGCCGACAACAGTTTGTGCACACAGGTCATGCATTTACACAGTATCATGGCCTGGCACTGCAACACAGGATGCTCTTAGTTCATGCCCTGCAGTAGCAGGTCCTCATGTCAGTTTGTGTCTGTGAGCAATCACAGGGTCACAGAATGCTAGGGCTTGGAAGGGACCTCCAGAGACCACCCAGTCCAAGCCCCCTGCCAGAGCAGGAGCACCCAGGGCAGAGGACACAGGAACACATCAAGGGGGAGTTGGAAAGCCTCCAGAGAAGGAGACTCTGCAGCCTGCCCCAGGCTCCAGCACCCTCACAGGGACAAAGTTTCCCTTCCTGTTCCCGTGACACCTCCTCTGCTCCAGCTGGCACCTGGTTCCCCTTGTGCTGTCCTTTGCCACTCTTGAACGTAGCCTGGATGCATTCTCCTGACACTGCCCTACACATCTTTACCACAGCAGGCTCCTCTTCTTCCAGCTCCCAGCCCCAGCACCCTCAGCCTGGCCTCACAGGAGATGTTCACTGCCTGCAGCAGCTTGGGGGGCTCTGGGCTGGACTATCTCAAGCAGTTCCCTCAGGTCCTTGAACTGAGGGGCCCAGATCTGGACAATATATTCCACCAGGGCAGAGTACAGGGACAAGAGAACATCTCTTGACCTACTCACCACAGCCCTTCTAGTGCACCCCAGGATGCCCTCGACCTTCTGGGCCAAAGGGCACATTGCTGGCTCATGGGCATCCTGTTGCCTACCAGGACTAAGATTAGTTTGTGACTGTTTCTAGCTGAAGACAATCACTCTCCATTTTACCAGCAACACCACCTCTTTTTCTACCCCTGCTGTGTCCTCCACTGCATTACAGAAATGGTGGAAAACAAAAACAAAGCAAAAAAACTCCTCATAAAAAAAAGATTGGCAAGGGATATCAAAGGCACTTTGAAAGTTGTTATCTCCTAAATCTGGGTACTCACTCAAGTGACTCTGGGACTGAAGAGTTTATGTAGCCAGAAGCTGGTTCTGCACATGCATTAAAACTCAAGTACTAACCACTCTAAAGTTTGCTGCTTTTGAAATGTCCAAGTCATCTGCACTGAGACACTGCAGAGATGGGGACAGGAAACCAACGAGTGACTGAGTAGCAAATGGATGAGGCCACCAAAAAAGCTATTGGCAGGTGTGGGGAGCTCAGTCTTTGATGTCTGATACAGTCATGTTTGAGGGGCTTTATCTGCCTGCCAGCTGAGCTGACTCTCTGTATTCTGGGGAGTTTGATCACCTGAGTGCAGCAGAACTGACAGCAGGCTAAGGCTGTTAGCACCACCAAAAACCTCTACATTAGCACTGCTGAGTCTTTGATCAACTTGTTGCCTAAACTTGAAGTGATTTGTCATTCCTTTCTAGCATGGAGATGGAGTGAGCCTGAGAGTTAGCAGCTTGTCAAAACTGACTGATGAACAAAGGAGTCTGGAAAATGTCTGAAGTAGCCTCCTTCCTTGGCAGCTGTGCTCCATGCAGGGTGATGGCACTGGCTGTGAGCTGGAGATGTGTCGAGTTCTCTTTACTTCTGCTCTTTCCTGTGTGAAAGAGAACGTGGACAGATCTGGAACTAGGCAACCAAGTGAGATACTCAGGTTTGCAAAATCCTTTTGAGGGACCAGCAGCACTACTTGGGTCTGGAAGTACTCAGGAGTGAGTATGAGAGGGAACACAGACGTGAGGCACTTTCAATAGCATCACAATGCCAGCCAGTCCCAGGCTATTTGGTGAGCACCCTGCATGGTTGCTGCTGAGGCTTCTAAATCTTCCCAGGCTCTAACAGGATGCTGGGAGAGAGGCAGATGATCTCTGACCTGATTGTGATTCCTCTTGGAAGACTCCAGACATGGCACGGAGGCTTGCAGAGGTGCAGGCAGCATGTCTTGTGGATGTCCAGATGGGCACAATGTGGTGCTGGCTAAGTGAGCCTATTCCCCCCTCAAGCCAGGGGAAATTTAGGCTTGAGGTGAGGAGAAAGTTCTTCACTGCGAGAGTCATTGGCTACTGGAATGGGCTGCCCAGGGAGGTGGTGGAGTCGCCATCCCTGGAGCTGTTCAAGGCAAGGTTGGACGTGGCACTTGGTGCCATGGTCTAGCCTTGAGCTCTGTGGTAACAGCTTGGACTTGATGATCTGTGAGGTCTCTTCCAACCTTGGTGATACTGTGAGACTGTGATACTGGAATGGGCTGCCCAGGGAGGTGGTGGAGTCGCCATCCCTGGAGCTGTTCAAGGCGAGGTTGGACGTGGCACTTGGTGCCATGGTCTAGCCTTGAGCTCTGTGGTAATGGATTGGACTTGATGATGTATGAGGTCTCTTCCAACCTTGGTAATACTGTGAGACTGTGATACACTTAATGCCTATTCCTGGTAAACTGAGGCAAGGCAGTTTGCAGGTAGACAAACCCAAAGCATCAGGGCTTGTTATTACATAGCAGAGCTAGCTTAATCAGTTTAGCAGAGCATGGCAGGATGCAACGTCAGAGAGCAATGTAGCAGAAGCAATGGCAGGAGCACTCGAAGGCAGAAGCACAATAAGGCAGAACAGGTTGTGTTCAGCTGCTCATCTCTTTTTATCAACGTAGCCCAAGCCTAATGGCTCTTTGGCCACAGATCAGCCAATCAGAATGCCATTTTGCCAAACTTAACCATATTAGGTAAAGTCAGGGCTTTCATTTACCTTCTTAGGGCAAAACACAAACAAGTGTATAAACACATGCAGGTATCCTGTTTACAAGTTGGAAGGGACATGGAATCGCCAGGTCTTTTGTCTTCCTTCCCCACAGTTCCTTTCTCCAACAACAGAAGAGAGGGAGAACAGAAAACATGTCTGGAGAAGCCAGGACATGTTTAGGTCTATTTTAGCCTTCTACAACTGTGCCTGAAAGATCCGTGCCTCAAATGTGCAACAGTCTTGATGGGGACCCCACAGCAGAGGGCTGCTGTGCTGGTTTTCCAGAACTAAATCCAAGAGTTCTTGGCACAAATGGCTGTAGATGACTTTAGGGTAACTCTGTAACAGTAGAAGATAAATATTTAAGTAGCTTCTGAGGCAATAGCCCAATTTTTGAAAACAGAGACAAGCAGAAGACTAAAGATGTGACCCATGTCTTGGGTTGGAAAGGACCTTAGATATTATCTGGTTCCAACCCTCTTGCCATGGGCAGGGGCACCACAGGTTGCTCTAAGCTTCATTTTAATGGTTAAAATCAGGGCAAACTAGGTCAAACCAACCTAGCAGGTTATCCTGACTGCTTCTATTGTCCTATCATAGAAGTGAGAGACAAGTAACACACAAACACTCAGGGTTGAGGCAAACGAGCAAACATGAGACAAACATGGCACAAAGTGCACAATTCCCTCAGGCTGTGAGCAGAAAAAGCAGGACACAGCAGCAGCAAATAGAAGTAAGCCAACCAAAAGCCCAAGCTAGGAAAGTGCTCCCCTATCCCTTGGATGATATCCCTCCCATCAAAAAGGCAATCATCCCAGTGGGAAAGGCAACACCCAAGAAGCCAGAAGTAGCAACCAGCACAGAAGCCTCCCATGCTGCAGTCTGAACTCCAAGCCCCACCATACTTTGCTCCAGTCAGCACTGTCATTTTTGATGCTGTCAGGACTGCAGCACGGTGTGCTGAGCAGCAGGTTCAACTCAGCCCATCACACTCATCCAGCTTGGTCTTAAGCACCTCCAGGGATGAAGTCTTCTCCAACCAAAACAACTCTATGGTAGTATGGAAAGAGGCTAGGAAAGCAAAAGCAGCTGTACAGCATACGTGGTTGTGAGAAGAACCTGGTAACCAATGAACTGGGGCCTGGAAACTGGAAAACAGATCAGGAAAGGTTGTAGGGCTAAGGCTGTGCTTCTAAATAATTAATGAGAGTTAAAACTGCAACATCCTTCCTTCAGAAGACTCTGTAGTGCACATTAGAGACATAGGGAATTCCAGGAATGGGATCTCTCTGTTACTTGACAACAAATTAGACTGGATGTTAGGAGGAAGTTCTTTACAGTGAGGGTGGTGAGACACTGGCACAGGTTGCCCAGGGAGGTTGTGGATGCTTCCTCCCTGGAGGCGTTTAAGGCCAGGCTGGATGAGGCCTTGAGCAACCTGCTCTAGAGGGAGGTGTCCCTGCCTGTGGCAGGGGATTGGAGCTGGATGATCCTTGAGGTCCCTTCCAACCTAAACCATTCTATGATTCTATGATTCTATAAATGGTAGGAAAATAACACCAATAAATTCACTGTGTAGTAACTTACCTGTTACATTGCTAAAGGAGCAGTGATCTGCTCTGTTCATGAAAGGATGAGGCACGTTCTCCTCAGAAAGGAATTGCAGAAGCCAAGCAGCAGCCACTAAATAGAGGCATCATAAAATGAGGCAGGCGAAAATCGTGCTCCTCCTGCAGGTTTCAAACAAGGCTGACTTATTGTCATTGGCTTTTAATGACTAATCAAAACCCAGCAGATTCCCACATTAGTGAAAGAAATGCAGTGTTTTGTCAACACACTAACACAGATAAACAGAATGACAAAATAATTATATCATTATCAGCCTGACAATGATTCCAGGCCAAGCAGGGGAATGACTGATGCAGAGCTCATTAAGCACCCAACTAAAAAAAAAGTGTAATTAATGCCAATCAAACTCAAGTTTATAAAGATGAGATCGTTGCCCAACTAATGAGGTGCCTCTTAGTAAAATTATAGGTTGATTAATGAAAGGTGAAAACATGAGAAACATTTATTTTTGGGTTTGGATGCTTCATTTTACAAGTGGAGCTATGTTGCATGTGTGGCTGAGGGAATAGGAGTTGTTCAGCCTGGAAAAAAGGAGGCACAGGGGAGACCTACTGGCTCTGTGTGAAAGGAGACTGGAGCCAGGCTGGGGTCAGTCCCTCATCCCAAATAGAAAGTGATAGAATGAAAGGAAATGGATTCAAGTTGTGCCAGGAGAGGTCTAGGTTGGTCAGCAGGAAGGATTTCTTCCCCAGAAAGTTTGTCATGGGTTGAGCCAGGCTGCCCAGGACAGTAGTGGAATTCCCATCCCTGTAGAGACTTAAAAGCTGTGTAGATGTGCTGAGGGACATGGTTAGGTGGTGACCTGGCAGTGCTGAGTTTACAGGTGGACTCCATGATCTTAAAGGTCTCTCCCAACCAAGCTGGTTCTGAGAGTCACTGATTTAAAAAAAACAATGTTAGAAATGAACCTGGTAAACAACAGAAGGAGCTTGGCTGACTCCCAGCATAGCCATAAGCTGTCAGCCGAGATGTCCTTGCCCAGGCTGCATGTCTGAGAGGCTCTTTGACCTCATTAATGCTTATAAATATGTAAAGGGTGAGTGCCAGGAGGCTGGAGCCAGCTCTTCACAGTGATGCCCAGTGACAGGACAAGGAAAAATGGTGAAAGTTGAGGCAAAGAAGTTCCATGGAAACATGAGGAGGAATTTTCTCACTGTGAGGATGACAGAGCCCTGGAGTGGTTGTGGAGTCTCCCTCTCTGGAGAGGACACGTTCCTGTGTAATCTGGTCTAGGAGATCCTGCTCTGGCAGGGAGGTTGGGCTGGCTGAGCTTTGGAGGTCCCTTCCAGCCCCTGACACTCTGTGATTTATGGGTCCTGCCCACACACAAGTCATTCTGAAGCACCACAGTGCAGGGTGAAGCGGGAGCAGGCAGCACAGCTCCCCCGGCTCAGCTGGTGAGTGGCACTTTCTTATGCCGCTGTCAACCGGTCCCTGCCAATGCCTGCCCATATTCATTTGCTCTCTATTCCCCATCTCCCCTTCCCTATCTAAGATACCCATGGTTTATCTCCTACGCCTGCCCCAGTGTGAATGATGCATCTACCTGCTTATCAGTCATGTTCACCTGATACAATCTTCCCATTTGTTCATTTCCAAACTGTTCATCCTTCATTGTGTGACACTATGCTGCATCCTCAGAGCTTTCAAACACCCTCTACTTATTTGTCAAATGTCATTCAAGAGCTTCTCTGTGATATTACCACCCTCCTCTTTTTACAATATGTGATATTACCACCCTCCTCTTTTTACAATATGTCTCATTTTTTCAACCCATTCCATTAGCATCCTCCTATTTTTCTCCAGAGGACTAGAGCAAACATCAAAAAAGATCAGTTCTTAGATTGATTCTTCAGAAATTCCATATTTGAGCTTCAGAGTTGCTTTCCCTGCACATCAAAACCAACTTAAAAGCTCAAAGTCCAGCAGAAACTACACAGTGAGCAAGTTTGGAAATGGAAGTTCAGGCTAGCAGAAAGAAAGAAGATGCAGGTTTTGGACACTGCCGTAGAAAGCTAAACTTAAAACCAGGGATCTTTTTAAATCAGTGACTAGAGTCAATCACAGTGCTTTGGTGATTACTTAAAGCTGAAAGTACTCTAATCCAGGCAATGTTTCCTAAATGCCAAAGGCCATCTGAAATCAGGGAACGAGGCCATGGCTGCTGGTCTGCATGGTAACAGTAGTTCTTACATAGTTTATGACTTACTAACTGAAGAAAGAGGAAGAATTCCCGATGGACTGAGAATCCATCTATTCTTCCTACATATACTGACTTTAAACACAGACATCCACATACAAGCCCTTAGCAATCGTCCCCTTTTCTGCCTCCACCTCTTCTACAGACCTATCCCCAGCTCACAGTGGACATCTACCTTTAGATTTTCCCTCTAATAACCCTTTTGATGCTGTTTTAAATGGCCTAATGATGTTAACCACATATGGTTCCACACTTATTTATTGTGCCATAAGAATCCATTTGCTAGATCTGAGTAGAGTCTGCCCAATCATTGTTAGGACAATTTTCAGGCAAGTTATGATTTCACAGAATCATAGAATCATAGAATGGTTTAGGTTGGAAGGGACCTCAAGGATCATCCAGCTCCAACCCCCTGCCATAGGCAGGGACACCTCCCACTAGAGCAGGCTGCTCAAGGCCTCATCCAGCCTGGCTTTAAACACCTCCAGGGAGGTGTTTCAGTTGCATCTGCACATGAGCCTCACCTTTGATAATTATACCTTAGGATATCTATAGAACACACACCTGTCTGGCAAAAAGCAGGGAGATCCATAAATCAGGACCTGAAGAGGTGTGAAATTGTATCTGGTGTGTCACATCCATCACCACTTCACTGTGTTTGCTGATACGGACACAGGCTGCCCAGAGAGGTTGTGGAATCTCCTCCTCTGGAGGCATTCCAAACCCAGCTGGATGTGTCCCTGGGTGATCCTGCTCTGTCAGGGAGTTGGACTGGGTGATTTCTGGAGGTCCCTGTGATTTTTTTTGAGGAGTAATGCTGTGTTCTGGACAAGAAATGCCATTAGAAAACCTGGGCATTGGATGCTGCTGATGTAGCAGACTTAGAGACTGCATTTCTAAAGAAGGGGCAATGCTGGGCCATGAAACAAGAAGCAGACTACTACAGAAAAGTGGCACAAATACTAAAAAGTGGGAATAATGTAAGCTTGCAGCATCTTTTTACCACATTTGCTTTCAAGATGTCAAGAACCAAATCTAGACAGTGACAAGTTTTAACAATAACTTGGAGAGGGACTTCTGCTGAGGGTGTCTAGGGACAGGCCAAGGGGGAATGGTTTGGAGCTGAGGCAGAGCAGGGTTAGACTGGAACTGAGGAAGAAGTTGTTCAGTGTGAGGGTGCTGAGAGTCTGGCACAGGCTGCCCAGGGAGGTGGTGGATACCTTCTGTGTGGGGGTCATAGGATCATAGGATCACAGGCTCACAGGATGTTAGGGGTTGGAAGGGACCCAAAGAGATCATCGCGTCCAGCCCCCCTGCCAGAGCAGGACAATACTATCCAACACAGATCACAGAGGAACACATCCAGACAGGCCTTGAAAGTCTCCAGAGAAGGAGACTCCACAACCTAACTGGGCAGCCTGTTCCAGTGCTCTGGGACCCTTGCAGTAAAGAAGTTCCCCCTTGTGTTGAGGCAGAACCTCTTTTGCTGCAACTTACACCCATTGCTCCTTGTTCTACAACAGGGAGCAAGTGAAAAGAGCCTGACCCCTCCGTCCTGGCCAGCCTCCAGATACTTACACTTCAGATACTGTTGCAGGCCAGGCCAGAAGAGGCCTTGAGCAGCTGAGTCTAGTTGAAAGCTGTCCCTGGGCATGGTGTGAAGGTTGGAGCAGAGGAGCTCTGAGGTTCCTTCCAGCCTGAGCCATTCTAGGATTTTGTGTTAACTTTCAGGTAGCAAAGAGTCAATTGCCAAAGAGAAAGGGAACTCTACACTTTATCAAGAAGTTCTTGTAATACTTCCCACTTTCTGATTTGCTGAACTTGGAAATAGAGTGAAGGAACTTAAGGGTACAGGTGGACAATCCAGCACACCGAGGCCTGCAGTAGAAGACAGAATCCTTCTCACTTTCTCTTTATTATGAGATAAAAATGGAGCTATGAATCATCACAGCATAGACAAATCATCTGAGGCATCTTAAAACAGCAGCTTGAGTGACTGCTGCAATATCACCTGTCAGTCAATGAGCAGAGCTGCAGCACATGCTATGAGATGGCAGAAAGGTCCCCAGTGGCACATGGAAAACTTTGGCTTCATTGGAATAGCAGCAGTGTAGACTTTATTCAATTAAAGCATTTGAAGTCCCTCTAGAGCAGACACAATGACCTTAGTGACAGCCAGGTGTCTACTGGCATGACAAATATGATCAGGCCAAAGGGACAGAGGTGTGATGGTTTGGGTGTTCCCCACCCCCCCACCTTAGAAACCACCCAGACTAGACTCAGTGGGCTCTGGAAATTTGAATGAAGCTTATATTTACAGCTGGCACAGTTTACAAGCAGATAGTTACAGTATATACAGATATATACAGAAATAGACAAGGTAAAAGTAATACAGAAACACAACTCCCCTCCAGAAACCTGAGTCCCCAGGAGGGACTCTCAACCACCCCTCACCTTCCCCCTACCCCTCTCAACCTTAGCCCAGTCCCAAGGAAGAATGGAGGTTAGGCCAAGAGGGTTAAGAAGCAAAGGTGAAATCAACCAAAGCAAATGGAGAGTGAGGTTAGAAAGCAAGATGGAGTTCAGCCAGCAGCCGCAGCTCCTCAGCAGGCAAAGCAGAAGAGAACAGCCCAGCATGAAGTGCAGAGCAAAGTGACTTTATCTAATGTTTTGCTTTTCCTTTGTACACATCTCAGCAAGACTGTGAGCGAAGTAGACCTCACCATTGTTTTCATTTCTCAGCCTATTATCTATTTCTTCTCACCAAAACATTCTAGCTAGCTTCAAACTAGCACAAGAGGTTGTGGCAAAACCAACCCTGAGCAGAGCTGCACATCAGACACAGCTTCTGCAAGGGCCCAGCTCAGCTGAGGACAACTCACTGCAAAGTGCTGCAGGTATACAAAGTTTAGATTGGAAAGGAAACAGAAAACAAATGAGGGTGGTGAGACCTTGGAACAGGTTGCCCAGGGTGGTTGTGGATGTCCCCTAATGGGAAGTTGTTCAAAGCCAGCCTGGATGAGGCCTTGAGCAGCCTGGGCTAGTGGGAGGTGTCTCTGCCCATGGCAGGCAGCTCAGAACTAGATAATCTTCAGCATCCCTTCCAACCCAATTTATTCTGTGAATATATGTATTGACACTGCCTGTTTCCCAGCTCATAAAGCCACCACAGACACAGCAGTATCACCAATCTGGAGGTCCACTCAGACCTTCAGCCTGTACCAATGCCCCAGAAGAAGCAGCATTATGAGTAAAGCTCTCTCCTCAAATGGGTTCCACCCTCTGAAAGTCCCACAAATGATACACAGTCATGGTAGGCTGAACAACCCCAGACTCCCTAACCCTAACCATAACATAAAGCCTAAGCCTAACCCTATCCCTAACCCTAATTCTATCCTGAGACCTAACCCTACCCCTAACTCCAGAAGTTCTTCCCAGAGAGAGTGATTGGCATTGGAATGGGCTGCCCAGGGAGGTGGTGGAGTTGCCATCCGTGGAGGTGTTGAAGCAAAGCCTGGATGAGGCACTTAGTGCCATGGTCTGGTTGATTGGATAGGGCTGGGTGCTAGGTTGGACTGGATGATCTTGGACGTCTCTTCCAACCTGGTTGATTCTATGATTCTATAGACTTCTGCTGTCTTGGATGTTGTAGCTCAAATTTGGGTTATAGTGGATGTTCTTGGAATAGAGCAGCAGCTTTCTTCACAGACAGAGTGATTGGCATTGGAATGGGCTGCCCAGGAAGGTGGTGGAGTTGCTGTCCCTGGAGGCATTGAAGAAAAGCCTGGCTGAGGCACTTAGTGCCATGGTCTAGTTGATTGGATAGGGCTGGGTGCTAGGTTGGACTGGATGATCTTGGAGGTCTCTTCCAACCTGTTTGATTCTATGAATTATATGATTTTAATATCTTATTTTCCTATTATTTTTACCTCTGTATCACCATAGGTTTATGCTGTAGGACCCAACATTCTTCCATGATGCCTTCAGAGTCTGTCAGACTGGGTATAAATGCAGGCTTCTAATAGGGAAGGCACAACCAGAGAGCAGAGGCTGCAAAACATGTTAATATCTAATAAATGTAGAAACTGAGCAAAGGTTTGGAATTACTTTTTAAGAAGTTAAAATACTTGAACTTCTTCATTAGTAGCATTAGGATTAGAATTAGGCTTAGAATTAGTATTCAGAAGATAAGAACCAAAGAAAAGGATGCCACAAATCCTTATATTTAAGTATTTTGTTACAGAAAATGAAGTATTGAATGGCAAAGAAACCAATCCACCCACGGGTTCAAAAATGAGGTCATTAATATCCAAGGAACTGATTTTTCCTACAGAGCTGTGCCCAGCATGGCCTAAGCCTAAAAATCTGCTGAGCATTTGCCATCTGTTTCCTGTTGCGTCATGCTCTGAGTCAAACTTCCATGGTCTTGGGGGGTTTCTTCTGACAGATGATGTGCAAAAGTGTGAAAAAGAAAAGGCCTTTCTCAATCAGGTTGTCAGCAGCCATTTTGTATCTCTCTTTATAGTATCTCTCTTATTTGCTATCAACCATGGTGTCCCCAGCAGCAGAAGACCAACAGTAAAGGTGGGAAGAATCTGTTTCTAAATACTAATGAGTGGCTTTCTGAAGGGAGGAGAAATCTGTGATGGTGTACACGGGGAGGTGTGCAGGTTGCTAGCAGGGCAAGAGAGGGCATTCGGCACCCTGACTCTGCTCTGCTCAGACCTCACCTCCAATCCTGACTCCAGCTCTGCTGTCCCCAGCAGAAGGACAAAGAGCTGCTGGAGTGAGCCCAGAGGAGGACACAAAGATAATGCAAGGGCTGCAGCAGCTCTGCTGTGAGCACAGGCTGAGGGAGCTGGGGGTGTGCAGCCTGCAGGGGAGAAGGCTCCAGAGGGAACCTCAGAGCTGCCTGCCAGTGCCTGAAGGGGTCCTGCAGGAAGACTGCAGAGAACTTTTGCTGAGGGTATCTGAAGAGAGTTCAAGGGGGAATGGTTTGGAGCTGAGGCAGAGAAAGGTTAGACCGGAGCTGAGGAAGAAGTCCTTCAGCATGAGGATGCTGAGAGTCTGTCCCAGGCTGCCCAGGGAGGCTGTGGATGTCTCCTTGCTGGGAAGACAACTCCATGCAGTTTTGAGACAACTCTGCACATGACAGGGAGGCTGAGGCTGGAGCAGATGCTCCCTGAGGCCTCTTCCAAGCTGAGCTATTCTAGAATCCTGTGGTTTGATGTATGAGTATTCTGCTGACTAAGGCAGCTTTCGACAGAGCCAGCATCTAAACCCCAGCTGAAGACAACTTTTTACAACAGCTAGGAAAATTGAAGACCCTAATTCATTTGTAGCTGAAAGGAGCTTCAGATCCTCCTAACCTCTAAACAAGCATCTGAAGGCAGAGCTATCCCTGAGCCATTCCTTGGAGGTGGCCAAGTGCAGTGCTGAGATTACACATTTCATCAAGGCACAGGAAGTACAAGGAGGACATCAGGGTGTATTTATGGTGCTGCTGACTCACCTCCAGCTGCCTGAGATTCTCTACACCCCATCACTGAGCAGAGACAATAGCTCCATTTTTTGCATGGATGAGGCTCCCCTTGGCATCTTGCTGGGTCTGCTCTGACGACTCTGAGGATGGGATCACTTTGCTAGCTCACTAGGAAATACCACCCAAACCACTACAACCAGCTACAGCCTCTTTGCCATTCTGTTGTCTCCCCAGAATGCCCAAAGAATCCTTGGCTCCTCTGGAATTTCAACCTTCCTGCACTTGTCTTTTGGGAGGCTGGGCTTCGTTTGCTGCTACCCCCAGCTTAGAGTAGTGCCACCTATCAGCTCTGCTGCCTGCCATTGTCCTCTTCCCCTGAGCTTCATGGAGTCACAGAATGGTTTGGGTTGAACAGGAACATCTGCCACTAGAGCAGGTTGCTCTGAGCCCTGATCAACCTGGCCTAGAATGTGTCCAGGGATAGGGCATCTCCCTCCTGCCTCTCTGGGCAAACTGGGCCAGTGTCTCATCACCCTCAGTATCAAAAGTTTCTTCCTTCTCTCTAGTCTAAATCTGGCTCTTTTAGTTTCAAACCACCACCCTTTTCCCTGTTATAACAGGTCTTGCTCAAAAGTCTCCAGATTTCAGATGGTCTCCCTCAAGCACTGAAAAGCCACCAGAAGGTCTCCTTGAAACCTTCTCCTCTCCAGGCTGAACAGCTCTCTCAGCCTGGCCTCACAGTAGAGGGATTCTGGCCCTCTCATCACTGCTGTGGCCTCCTCTGGCCCCACTCCAACAGGTCCACGAGGTTCACAGTGGCCTACTTCTGAAGCCTGTTTATGTCCCTCTGGATGGTAACCCACCCCTCAGGCATGCCATGTGCACTCTTCGCCTTGGTGGCACCTGCAAACTTGCTGAGGGTTCTCTCAAGCTCTCTATGCCGTTGGTGTTACTATGTCATATTGAACAGAGACCACCCATTGTCAACAGCAGACCCTTCTCTCTTGTGGAGGTTTCATCCAGGCTGAACAGGTGCTTCCAACTCAACCTGCACTTTCCCTTCTAATATCTCAGAGGTGTCCCAAGCCCTCGACAAACTGGGCCAGTACTTTTCAGTGGCACCCACAGGTGCCTGATCAGTCTCAGAGCCCTACACAAACTGCTCCATCCTACCTTGCTGAATCATCTTCCTCGCCCTGTTTTAAAAATCCCTTCACAGTTGACATTTGAATTGTGGTTTCCAGACATTTTCAGCCCAAAACAGGCCCTCAGTGCTCTCCATAACAAATAGGTTCTTGTCTGTGTGCTGTCTGGTGGCTTTTTCACCTCTTTCACACACAGGATCACAGGATGTTAGGGGTTGGAAGGGTCCATTCTCCGTTTGCTTGTTTCTTCTCCCACTGCTGCTGCTGAGGTCTGTGCCAGAGCTGCAGTTTTGAGGTTTCAGATCTCTGGGAGTCTCTCCCCTGTCCTGGAAGGTGGCGAATCACCTATCTTGGATGTGTTTAAGGGTGGTTTGGATGTGGTGCTTAGGGCTATGGTTTAAGGTGAGTCTTGTAGAGCAGGGTTATAGGTTGGACTTGATGATCCCGAGGGGCTTTGCCAACCTGGATGTTTCTGTGATCCTGTGTGATTCTGTTTCCTTGTGACTCTTTGCTTTGGTAATGCAGAGAATTCACCATGTGAAGGGCACGGTTGTTGGTGTGTTTCTAACTTTGTAATTGCCTTGAAAACAGGAGCAAACTCTGCTTTGCAGGATGGCTGCATCACTCTGAATACTCCACTCCTGCAACAGAAGCCCTCTGTGATAGCTGAGAGCTCAGAGAGCCAATTCTCTGCTGCAGAGAAAGGAATCATCACATCTTGCCTGTAATCAGCCTGTGTCCATGCTGAGAAATGCAGTCTTGGTGTGTCAGCTATACTTGTGTCACTCAAAACCTATTAAGCTCACCTGTCACTGATGATGTGATCCACTCCAGCTCTCCTCATCCCCGTGCAGCCCATTTCAGCTCTGGCACAAGCTTCCAGTGGCAGCTGATGGCATTCTGAGACACTGCATTTCAACCCTCACTGAGCTGCTGAACGGAATGGATTGCATCTCTACATGAGCATTCCTTGGAAACTCAGAAGAATTAAATTCACCTGATGCAAGACAATTTGCATCCACACCACCTCAGCACACGGCAAGCCCATGAGAAGTGGGTGCTGGCAAGCACAGAGGTCTGCTGACCGAGATGCCCACTCCACAGAGGTGAGCATCAGAGAATAACACAGGTAGCATGGGACACATCATAGAATCAGAGAACAGTTTGAGTGTGCAGAGACCTTTCAAGGTCATCTGATCCAAACCCTCTGTGGCCAGCAAGGACATCTGCAACTAAAGCACCAGACAACCTGATCTGCAACGGTTCCAGGCATGGGGCAATTCCTATTTGTCTGAGCAACCTGGCACAGGATCTCACCATCCTCATTAGAAAATATTTCTTCCTTCCCTCTGGTCTAAATCTTCCTCTCTTAGTTTCAAACCATCACCCCTTGTCCTGTCACAGCAGACTCTGATAAACATTCACCCCTAGCTTTCTGATTGGCCCCTTTAAGAATTGGAAGGCCACCAGAAGGTCTCCCTGGAGCTGACTCTTCTGCAGGCTCAACAGCACCAACTCTCCCAGCCTGACCTCTTATCAGCAGTGTTTCAGCCCTCGTATCATTTCTGTGGCCCTTGCTAAGGGAGGTTCAGCTATATGGAGGCTGTCCCAGTGAGATCAGCACTCCCTAGGCAGAGACAGGTACTGATGGACACGTAGTGGGAATAAGCATCAGTCCTTCCATAAGGCACTGTGCTTATATATTTACACAATTTGGTACAAGCTCCTCATTTTTCAGTCTCTTCATGGACTGCTGCATGATTGATGAAGCCCAGGAGGCTGTTACAGCTCTTTTGGGAGCAACATGTCTCTTCATTTACACTTTAGCAGCTTAAATGCCAAAGTCTTTCTGCAAATCTGGGAGTTTTAAAACCCACCACCACCTCAGCAACAACCAACCAGAACAATTTAATCAACAGCACAAGAAATGGGACACATTTTACATAGCTGGGTATATGGAGAGAAGCAGACATACCATTCACATCATTAGACTGACATGGAAACACATCCCAGCATGGTGGGGTTGGAAGGGACCTCTGGAGATCATTCAATCCAACCCCATACTCAAGCCAGGCCCCCACAGCAGCTTGCCCAACACCACAATGCCCAAAGGCATTTGCAGTCTCTTCAGGGAAGGACACTGCACAACCTCTCTGGACATCCTGCTTCAGGGCTCCAGTACCCTGTAGTGGTTTGGGAATTACCACCCTCCCACTCCCACCCAAGGTTAGGAATTAACCCAGACTAAACTCAGCTGGCTGGAAGTTAAGGAATGAAGCTGTATTTATAGCTTTGCACAATTTACAAGCAAAATATATACAGATATATTTAAAACTATATACAGTAATCTGCAAGTAAAAAGGAATACGGAGATACAAAAGCCCTCACAGGAGCAGGCTGCCCAAGAAGGGCTCCCAACCACCCTTCCATCTTCTTTCCTTTCCCTTCCTTATCTCAGAATCCCCCTAATGTGCAGGGTGAGCTGGGAAACGTCAGCAAGAGGTGTTAGAAGCAGAATAATTAGCAGAATGATTAGCAGAATGATTAGAATGTTAGGAGCAGAATGCTCCTATGAGGAGAGGCTGAGGAAGCTGGGGGTGTGCAGCCTGGAGAAGAGGAGGCTCAGGGCAGACCTCATTGCTGTCTACAACTACCTGAAAGGAGGCTGTAGCCAGGTGGGGATTAGGAGGCTGTAGCCAGGTGGGGGTTGGTCTCTTCTCCCAGGCAGCCAGCAACAGAATGAGGGGACACAGTCTCAAGTTGTGCCAGGGGAGGTCTAGGCTGGATGTTAGGAGGAAGTTCTGCACAGAGAGAGTGATTGGCATTGGAATGGGCTGCCCAGGGAGGTGGTGGAGTCACCGTCTCTGGGGGTGTTCAAGAAAAGACTGGGTGAGGAACTTAGTGCCATGGTCTGGTTGACTGGACAGGGCTGGGTGCTAGGTTGGACTAGATGATGTTGGAGGACTCTTTCAACCTGGTTGATTCTTTGATTCTTGCCCTGTTAGCCACCTGCACACCTCACCATGTACACCATCACAGATTTCTCCTCCTTTCAGAAAGCCACTCATTAGTATTTAGAAACAGATTCTTCCCACCTTTACTGTTGGTCTTAAAATTGATCAAGAGATGCCACAAAAAAATCTGAATTTTATTTTGAAGTAAAAAAGGTCTTCAAAGCTCCTCTACAACAGCTATAAAAATCCCTAATTAAAACCCCTGAGACAGCTCTAAAGAGCCCTTATCTCCTCTGAAGGTTTATCTTTGTTCCCAGGACATCTCTGCTCGTAAACTGGAAATAGGTGAACAGGATTTCAGCTCTAGGAATTACTGCCCAATGTCTCATGCAATGTGTAGAAAGGGTTTATTGTTTATTTCCAAGTGTAAGAAATCTTAAATGTTATCTTATTTATAACCAGGAGTATCTCCTGGATGCAGGATGCTTAGTGGTGGAAGACAAAGATCAGCATTTTGTTCTCACCCATTTACTGCAATTTTAGTTTCAAATTTAGTGAATCAAGTTAGAGGTAAGAAAAACAAAGAAAGAAAGAGAATTGCTTTAAACAGAGTGGAGGGGGGGGTTGAAATCACAGCCTCCCATTTTCTGTGCACATGCTAATCCCCTTCTACATCACAAAGGCTTTTGAATTAGGTTTCTGTGGCTGCTGGTGGGATGTTAGTTTATTTCTCTAGTGTATTAAAGAGAATAATTTATCCTCTAGACAAAAGCAGAAAACAAACAACCTCCCAAACCCCCAAAATCTCTGAGTGCAGATGCAAATATCTTTTCCAAATAACATTGTATTAAAATTCATATCTGTGGAGCAGGTGAATCTGGTTCAGTGCACAGCCAACAGCCTTTGTTTAAGTGAAATATAGAATGACATGATCCAAGTGTTCCTTGGATTGATTCCATTCTCACAGAATGGCTCAGGTTGGAAGGGATCTCACAGATCACCTACTCCAACCTCCACACCATGCCCAGGGACACCTCTCAGCTAAACTCAGCTGCTCAAGGCCTCATCCAACCTGGCCTGAAACACTCCCAGGAATGAGGCAGCCACAGCCTCCCTGGGCAGCCTGGGACAGACTCACACCACCCTCACACTCAACAACTTCTTCCTCAGCTCCACTCTAACCCTGCTCTGCCTCAGCTCCAAACCATTCCCCCTTGGCCTGCCTCTAGGCACCCTCAGCATAAGTCCTTCTGCAGCCTTCCTGCAGGATCCCTTCAGGCACTGGCAGGCAGCTCTGAGGTCCCCCTGGAACCTTCTCCTCTGCAGGCTGCACACCCCCAGCTCCCTCAGCCTGTGCTCACAGAAGAGCTGCTCCAGCCCTTGGATCCTCTTTGTGGCCTCCTCTGTCCTCACTCCAGCAGCTCTGTGTCCTTCTTGTGCTGGGGACAGCAGAGCTGGAGTCAGGATTGGAGGTGAGGTCTGAGCAGAGCAGAGTCAAGGTGTTTAATGCCCTCTCTTGCCCTGCTGCCCACACTCGAAGCAGCTCAGCATCTTCACACAAAGTGCACACAAATTTCCCCTTTCACCACATCCCTCCACAGGGCCTAGGTGTTAGCTTAAGGAGTGAGAGAGAGCAGGGTTGAATGCAGATACTTCTGCATCACTTTTGGATATTGGGGTGCTCATTGATGTGGAAATGCTGCCTGGCAACTCACCTCCACCCTTGGAGCTTTTCATGATTCAGCCTGACCTTGTGTAGTGATTGACAGCAGCATGATGGAGTTAGTTGGCTCAGAGGTCCCTTTCAATCATCATTTCCATGATCTGTCTTCACTTAGATGTTTGCAGCTGTAGTGGTTACCACTCAAACCCAAACCCCTTGACTTTCTGGGCTCCTAGTGTAAGGGTTGGAGTGCATCTTTTAGCTGCACAAGTTTAGTGAGGCTCCAGTACCTATAAGCACAGGTCTGGGAATTCTGAGATGGTTTTTGAAGTTCCAGTTCCTCAGCAGCACACCAGCCCGGAGCCCATGGCCACGAAATGGCACTTGGTGCATTACTGAGCTCTGCCCATCTCTCAGTGCCTCAGGCACAGGGTGTCCCATTCCTAAACTGGGAAGCTGTGTGGCACACAAGCTGGCCTGCAGATGGGAGTGGGAGTTTCAGATCACAAGAAATTGTTTTGTTTAGACTAGAAAATTAGTATCCTAAAACTGACAACAAGACAGAGCTGAGGCTGCTTAACTCTTTGCTGCATTCCCTTTCCTAACTGCAGCCTGGCTACAGTTCTCCTTCTGCACCTGAGAAGAAATGTGGGGGTGAGGTAGGTGCTGGCTGTGTAATTCCCCTTGATGGCATCTGCTGGGACTGTTTGCTCAAAGAGAAGACAGACAGACAGGAGCAGGTCTGAGGTGAACATGCAGTTGCTGAGCTGGAGTTTCAATTCAGGCACAGGTGCTGCTGGTGTCCTTGCAGTGTTAGCTGGAGCTACACCTGAGGCCATAGGAGGTTGTAGCCAGGTGGGGTTGGTCTCTTCTCTCAGGCAACCAACAACAAAACAAGAGGACACAGCCTCAAGCTGTGCCAGGGAAGGTTCAGGCTGGATGTTAGGAAGAAGTTCTTCACAGCAAGAGTGACTGGCATTGGAATGGGCTGCCCAGGGAGGTGGTGGAGTCACCATTTCTGGAGGCACTTAGTGCCATGGTTTAGTTAATTAGAAGGTGTTAGGTGACAGGTTGGACTCGATGATCTCGAAGGTCTTTTCCAACCTGGTTAATTCTGTGATTCCTTGACTTTAGAAGGGGTAGCTGAGAGCAATGTCTTTAATGGAATCAAAGATGGTGACATCTAGGTGTCAAGGCTGGTTTGTGTCACCTAATTCAATCGAGGTAGGTCCTTACGCTCCTCTGCTCTGTTCTGGTGAGTTCTCATCTGGAATACTGCATCCAGTTCTGGGCTCCCCAGTTCAAGGACAAGGAAATGCTGGAAGGAGTCCAGTGGAGAGACAGGAAGAGGATGAGGGGCTGGAGCATCACCCTCATGAGGAAAGGCTGAAGGAGCTGGGACTGCTTAGCCTAGAGAAGAGGAGACTGAGGGGAAAACAATGTTGCTCACTATCTGAAGGGTGTCAGGAGGATGGGGCCAGGCTCTTCTTAGTGATGTCCAGTGATAGGACAAGGGGCAGTGGACACAAACTGGAATCCAGGAAGTTCCATGTAAACAGAGCCCTGGAGTAGGCTGCTCAGAGAAGTTGTGGAGTCTCCTTCTTTGGAGGCATCAGAAACACACCTGGATGTGTTTCTGGATGATTTACTCTAGGCGATCCCGCTCTAGCAGGAGATCTGGACTGGATGATCTCCAGAGGTCCCTTTCAACCCCTACCATTCTGTGACTGTGTGAAGTAACCAGCAATCCTTTATACAAATCCTGCTGGCTGCTCAAATTCACAACAGAACAGTCACAAATGGATTTCAAACACCCAGACAGTCAGAAACATGAGGCTGGAACCAAGAAGCAGGCTTGATTAAACACCAAGAATTCATCCAGTCCTTCCTGTGCAATGATACAGGCAGGAAATATTCTTATCTAGATAAAATATTCCACTTTCTAAGCTATCTAGGCAGAGTCTGGATCCCTATTCTCTGAATCAGGTTTTCACATAGTGCTGAAAACAAAATTTAAAGCAATCCACAGTGTGAAAGTTCATTTTTAACTCCTGTTTCCAGCTGGATGGAAGTACTTCTACTGACACCCGTTTGGTAAATCCTTGCTTTTGTCACCAACCTTAGACTGTACCATTTGCACCACTCGAGAAAGTAAGACAGGTACCAGGGCTCTTGTTAAGAGCTTTCCTTCAGCCAGATTTCAGAACTGCCCAGAACTGGCTGTTATTTTGCATGAAATTGGAAGTGAGGGAGCCAGGCACTTTTAAAGCTGCTCAAAATCCAATTTTACACTTGTCTTAATCACTACAAATCAGTTCATCACACGTACAAAGTGCCATCTGCTCATCCATTTATCAAATTTCCAAACATAAACTCATTTTGCTCCTGAAGAACAGACAGAGAGTGCCATGTGTGCTGGAGATTCACACCTACCTCCACCAGCAGGCAGTGCTTTTCCAGAGGAACCAAATGCTGCAGATCTACTGGCACGAGGGGCAGTGGTCTCAGACTGGAGCAAGCATGGCAGAGATCAGGCATCAAGAAGAAGTTCTTCCCCAGGAGGGTGATGAGGCACTGGAACAAGTTGTCTAGAGAATCTGTGGAGGTTTCAAGCCTGGAAGTGTTCAAAAGCAGGTTCTTGAGCAACCTGGACTAGTGGGAGGTGTCCTGCCCATGGCAGGAGGTTGGAACTAGGCAATCTTTAGGGTCCCTTCCAGGCCAAGCCATTCTGTGGTTCTGTAGTATCTCAGGTATCACAAACAACAGTGACATGCCCAGAGCAGCATGAAAAGCAATCAGGACAGTGTGAGTGAGGTCACATCACACATTCTAATGAGATGACAGTCTCTAGAAACCACCCAAACTCTTATTCATAGCAGATTATTTTTCCACCTGTCACTGATCACCCCAAGAACAGGGGCTGAAGCCACTGGGGCTTCATTTGTACTCAAGTGGGTCCAGAGGAGGCCAAAAAGCTGGGAAGGGCCTAGAGAATAAATCTTATGAGGAGAGACTGGTGGTAAGCTTGAAACAGAGGAGGCTGAGGGGAGAACTCATTGCTGTCTACAGCTACCTGAAGGGACATTGTGAGAGGCTGCTGTTGGGCTCTTCTCACAGATAATAGGAGATAGAACCCTCAAGCTGAGACTGGGGAGGTTTAGATTGGACATTAGGAAAAATGTTTTTCATGGAGAGAGTGGTCAGGCACTGCAATGAGCTGCCCAGAGAGGTGGTGGATGCATTTAAAGGTCGTTTGGATGTGGTGCTTGAGGCTATGGTTTAGGGTGAACCTTGTAGAGTAGGGATGTAGGTTGGGCTTGGTGATCCTGAAGGACTTTGCCAGCCTGAATGTTTCTGTGATTCTGTGATCTCTGCACCCTTGCTCCTCCAGTTTCCCCAAATAAGGCTATGATTAAGCTTTCTCTTTTTTTTTTTCCATCCACAGCCTACTTTGAATATTAGGCAGCAACTTCATCTGATTGACTGAAAAGGGATAGCAGCTAAAAATGACCGATTCCTCCATCTGTTAATATTTATCAGTGTTATGCTCAGCTCAACTCCTGCTATTGTGGGACTACAGGAGGAGTTCTGTCAGGGAAAAGAACAACTGGAACTGATCTGGTCTATGTTTCAGCATATCTTTGCCAGAAGGTAAACTTGGTAAAGAGACAGAGAGTTTTTAATTTAGTAGTGAGTAATTGCAGTGTGTGGAAGTGAACCACGCATAGGTGAGGAGGAAAGAGGGAGGAAATTCCCCTTGGCTCTTATAAAAGGCTGAACACAAAAGACAGTTGATGCTGCATCTCATCTGGAAATGAATTAATGGGCATCAGGAGTTTCAATAGTAAAAACCTGAACTGTAAACATATTCTCATGACTTAAAAAACCTCCACCTGTCCAGACGATTTTTCCACCCAGTAACCAACTCAAAGCCAGAGTTTCTCTCTGGCAGGAACCCCATTAATACCCTGCTGAAACAAATCTGAGTTGAATTCCAGCTCAGTGGGTAACAATGCTAGCTGCTTTCCTCTTTACTGCTCTGCTATAAAGCCCCAGGAATGAGATTTAAGACTAGCCACCTGCTTTCACATCAGACTGCCAAAGCCTGAAAGTATTTGCTTTACTTTTTTATTATCCTCTTTTTTTTATGGGCTTATTTTTGTTGCAGATATAATTTCATGAAAGCTCTACATGTAGGTTTTTTTCCTCTTCAACCACATGATAATCCTTGATTTCCCCCTCCCTCCCCCCCAAAAAATCATTTTCTATGTATCAGTCTCATATGATCTACTTAGTGAAGACAAAAGGTGAATGCTGATGTCTCTATTTAGTTTGCTTGCATGTTGAGGAAGCAATGTTGACTAGACTCAGGAGGAAATAGAAGAGGGCATCTGCATTGCTCCTGCTTGTTCCGTGGGTTCTCCTGTCACAGTCAGCACTGTCTCACCAAACCCCTCACACTCTGTTGCTCCCTGCTTGGGCCATTATCATTTCCTCACTGCACTGCCCTTAGACAGAGGTGAAAGTCATTCCAATTGCACTGAAAGCAGCTTTATGTTTCAAAAGGAAAGAGATAAACAACCCTGTAAATAGCCAAAAGAAGGAGAATTTTAGCCTGAGAGGAAGCTGCTGGGTGAAAGCTGAAATCCATCCCCCTCAATGGTGTAGCTTTAGTGCTCCTAACTTAGAGGCAAATTAAATTTCCTCTGGAGCTGGCTATAAGGCTGAAGCATTTCTGTTGTGTCTCTCTCTTCATTTCCATTACCAAACGCTGTCGTGACGCAGAAATGTTGCTGATGTGGAGATGAGAGACAGTCTGACACTGCAAATGTAGTAACAGAATCCCTGATACCCCTGAAAGCCTTTCACCATGCTGCAGCTTGGAGCTCTCAGGCATTAACAGAAGCCCCAAGACTTTTGGTGATTGCTCTCTGCAACGTTATAAAATTGCTGAGCAGGAAACCTGCAGCACAAAATGCTGAAAAGCTTTTCAGAAGTCCAAGCTAAGTATATCATAGGATCATAGGATGTTAGGGGTTGGAAGGGACCCAAAGAGATCATCAAGTCCAACACCCCTGCTGGAGCAGGACAATACTATCTAACACAGATCACAGAGGAACACTTCCAGACAGGCCTTGAAAGTCTCCAGAGAAGGAGACTCCATGACCTCCCTGGGCAGCCTGTTCCAGTGCTCTGTGACCCTCACAGTAAAGAAGTTCCCCCTTGTGTTGAGGCAGAACCTCTTTTGCTGCGACTTACACCCATTGCTCCTTGTCTGGTCAGAGGGAGCAAGTGAAAAAAGTGAGGTGCTCCTGCAGAAGGAGCTGTTGGAAGATGATGAACAAGTCATGCAAAATCTCTCTGCACAGCTGTGCCTTCTAAAGTTGTATGTATGGGACTGCAGGTTATTAGAGTTTTACTGCTCACAGAAACAGGATTCCTGTTCTGAGTTTGCAGGATTCTGTGTCCAGAGATGGCAACTTTTTATCTCAAAGAGCTTTATGACAGATGCCAAGCCACAACTCCTGAAAGAGCCTCAGCCACAGGGATGTGCAGACTCGAGGTGGAGGGGAGAGAAGCTCAGTTGCAGAAATTGAGTTTCTGAAGATTGCAATATTGACAGAGCTCTGAGTTGGCTTCTAAGGTATCTAAAGGACTTTATCCAGCTCTGTGGTAAAAGTTGGGGGATGAACTGGATGAAGAAAAAAACCCATAAATTCTTGAAGGCTGTTTACAAATCTGAGGAAGAAATGAAGCTTCCAGGAGACTGGGAATGTGCAAACCTCCAATATCGTGTGGGAGCAGATGTCTCTCTGATGCACCTTCCGCTGAAACTAAGTTTCACTGCCTAAAACACTTGAAAGTCCCCTCCAGGGATGGTGACTCCACCACCTCCCTGGGCAGCCCATTCCAATGCCAATCACTCTCTCTGCCAACAACATCCTCCTGACATCCAGCCTAGACCTCCCATGGCACAACTTGAGACTGTGTCCCCTTGTTCTGTTGCTGGGTGCCTGGCAGAAGAGACCAACCCCACCTGGCTACAGCCTCCCTTCAGGTAGTTGTAGGCAGCAATGAGGTCTGCCCTGAGCCTCCTCTTCTTCAGGCTGCACACCCCCAGCTCCCTCAGCCTCTCCTCACAGGGCTGTGCTCCAGGCCCCTCACCAGCTTCGTTGCCCTTCTCTGGACACCTTCCAGCACCTCAACATCTCTCTTCAATTGAAGAGCCCAGAACTGGACCCAGGACTCAAGATGGAGAGGTTACTCTGTTTAAAGTTGGGAGGGACACGATGGCACCAGGCCTTTTGTCCTCCTCCCTGCAGTTGCTTCTCCCAACAGCAGAGAGAGAGGCAGAGCAGAAACCATGTCTGGGCAAGCCAGCACATGTTTAGGCCTATTATGGCCTGCCATGGCAATCCTCTTAGCTATTTCTGAAGAGCTCCTGAAAAGTATTAAATCTGTCTGTGATTAGCAGAAAATGTCACAGCAGGTCCCAGAGAGGGTAAGAGAAGTGCAACCACGATTAAATACAATGAGGGAGAGATGGAGAGGACATGGCCATGAGAGAACACATCAGCTAAGGCATCGCCTCTGAAGCCAAGGCAATATGGTGATAAGATGTGAGTGGAAAACTTGAGAAATCTCTCATAAAAAGGTAATATCTGATCCATTTATCTTACAATCAGGGGTGGCAAAAGCTTTTGCTTCACTCTGAGACAAAAAGCATTAGCTGAGGTTTCTAAGAGCTGCTTAGCTAGAAACCTGACTGGTCTTGAAGAGGCTGTGAAGTGATGATTACAATAAGCTGTGGTTCAGACTGGGTGAAATCGTCAGAGGTAATCAAAGCAGAGCTCTCCACAGACAGTAATTCCACAGAGATGCTTTGGTGTAATGGGCAGTACAGAGAGAAGAAGCAGGATCTGACCTGTGGCTGCAAAGCAAACCATCGATTCCCAAACTTCTGCTCCATCCCAAACCAGGAGGCTCTAACAGAGGCTGGATCCACATCCTAACACTGCTGCTTTTAACTGTTGGCATCAGTGCAGCCTTGGCGAGGTTGCAATAGGGTGAAAGATGCACTGGGGTGGCTTAGGTTGGAGATCAGAAAACATTTCTTTGCTGCAAGAGTGGTCAGGGATGGAGACAGGCTGCCCAAGGAGGTGGTGGAGTCTTGTGTGGGCATGGCACTTGGGGACACGGTGGTGTTTGACTTCATGACCTAAGGGGTCCTCTCCAACCTTAATGATTCTGATGCTGTTTTTTGGAGATGTTTCACAGAATCACAGAAGGTTAGGGGTTGGAAGGGACCTCCAGAGATCATCCATTCCATCCTCCCTGCCAGAGCAGCGTCAGCCACGGCAGGGCACACAGGAACACACCCAGGTGGGTTTGGAAAGTCTCCAGAAATGGAGACTCCACAATCTCTCTGGGCAGCCTGCTCCAGCACCCTGACTGTAAAGAAGTTTCTCCTCGTGTTGGTGTGGAACTTGCTGGATTCCAGCTTGTACCTGCTGCTCCTTGTCCTATCACTGGGCACCACCCCGAAGAGCCTAGCACCTTCATCCTGACACCCACTCCTCAGATACTTATAGACATCAACCAGATCCCCTCTCAACTTTCTCTTCTCCAGGCTAAACTGCTCCAGTTTCATCACTGAGGATAGTTTTGTGTAGCATTAAACTCTTACAGCCCACCTTTATGCACATGACAGGTTTAGAACTATCCCTTCCACTGGGAAATAAATTCCATTCTCCAATTTCTTCTTCTTACCACAAGGGCTCAGAGACATTTTTCCATTTATTCAGAAAAAGCAGAACAAACTCAATATCATCAACAGCAATCAGGAGAAAAACTTAACCAGGAGGCTGAGCACCAGGAAAGCAACAGAGCTCCAAAAAAATCCTTCAGGAGAAATGACAGTGCAGGAGAACAGCCAGAATGAAGGTATTATTTTAAACTGGAAAATAACAATGAGCCTCTTGGGGCTGGGTTTCAATTAGAAGCCTGCTTCAGTCCTGTTATTTATTATGTGTTTAGCCTTCAGTCTGAGTTGTGGGTCATTAGTAGACTGGGTGAAATTAACAACCTGGTTACACTTGGCACTACTGGGCACTCTGCTAGTCTTGAATCTCCAATAACAACCCCCAAAAAGTCAATTTAAAGAGCTCTAACTACACTGTGATTAACATCAAAAGGCGACTTTTTGCCTCCTAGAGATAATCTTAATGCTTGAATAGTTAAGCTGTGCTCTAAATCAGAGAGTGGGTGCTCAAGTGGATGGTGAATGTAGGAACTGATGTGGCGTGTTCTGTAAGTGGACATCACCACTGCACTGCCTAATGGAGCCATAACTCACCAGCTACAGCAGATGCTGATGCACCTAGGATGAAAAGTGCAGCTTAGCACTTGTAATTTATTGTTATTATCTGCTAACAATAAAGTCTTCCTCATTAACAATAACTTTGCCTATTTTTTAACTGGTAATGGAGAGCCTTTCTCCTTTTTCTTCCCCATGCAGTGTTATGAGTGTCCTTGCTGACATTTAATGTGGTCTCCTTATCAGTTTAATGTCTTTTCTGCTTAGCCTTGCAGCAGGGTGTGTTGGGCTTTCTTACTTCAGGACTCAGGATGACATACAGCATTTTACTCCAAGGAAACAAACCATCTTTAGGGAAGTGCCATGTTTTCAATTCCTTCCCTCCAGTTGCTGTATCTCAGCTCTATGTAGACTCTGTCCTGGTGAAGCCACAGCTAGAGTACTGTGTCTAGTTCTGGGTCCCTCAGTTCAATAAGGACCTCAGGAAACTGCTTGAGAGCAGGAAAGTACTGTGTACAGTTCTGGAGCCCCCAACACAAGAAGGATATGGAACTGATGGAGTGAGTCAGAGGAGGCCATGAAGATGCTCGGAGGGCTGCAGCAGTTCTGCTATGAGAACATGCTATGAGAGTTGGGGCTCTGTAGCCTGGAGAAGTCTTCAAGAAGATCTTGGAGTGGCCTTCCAGTATCTGAAGGGGGCTACAGGAAGGCAGGGGATGGACCATTTACAAGGTCTTGTAATGGCAGGACAAGGAGTAATGGGTTTAAACTGGCAGAGGGGAGATTTAAACTGGAAGTTAGGAAGACCTTCTTCCAGTGAGAGTGGTGAGACACTGGCACAGGTTGCCAAGGGAGGTCATGGAGCACAGAAACACAGAATGTAATCTTTGATCACATTCTGTGCTCCACAACCTCCCTGGAGGTGTTCAAGGCCAGGTTGGATGAGGCCTTGAGTGACCTGTTCTAGTGGGAGGTGTCCCTGCCTATGGCAGGGGGTTGGCACTGGCTGATCCTTGAGGTCCCTTCCAACCTAAACCATTCTATGATTCCATTGCTGGGGGAGTTTGGAAGGGAAGCAGCACAACTCCTCTCTGTTGCAGGTTCTCTGCTGAACATTTCACACACGACTTCTAGAGTGGATGATGAGATGGTGTTTGTGAAACAGGGACACAGGAACTCTCCCACCCTCAGGTTCCCCTTTTAAAACTAGTCCCCATTAGAATCAGTGAACTGTTTGGGCTGGAAAAGCCCTCTTAGATCATTGAGTCCAACCATCAACCCAACACCACCATGGCCATTAAACCATGGCCCAAAGTGCCATGGCCACAAGTTCCTTAAATATCTCCTCCACAACCTCTCTGGGCAGCCTGTGCCAGGGCTCTGGGACCCTTACAGTAAGAAGTTCCTCCTTGTGTTGAGCTGGAACCTCCTGTGCTGCAGCTTCCATCCATTGCTCCTTGTCCTATCCCAGGGAGCAGTGAGCAGAGCCTGTCCCCCCCCTTCCTAACCCCCAGCTCTCAGATAGTTATAAACATGTATTAAATCCCCTCTCTCAGTTCTCCCCAGACTAAGCAGCCCCAGGTCCCTCAGCCTCTCCTCATCAGGCAGTGCTGCAGTCCCCTCATCATCCTCATAGCTCTCTGCCGGACCTTCTCCAGCAGATCTCTGCCCCTCTGAAACTGGGGAGCCCCAAACTGAAGGCAGTATTGAAGATGAGGTCTCAGCAGGGCAGCACAGAGAGGGAGAATCTCCCTTGATTTGCTGGACACACTTCTTAATCCTCTCCAGGATTTCACTGTCAGTATTAGCCACAAGGGTGCTGGGGAGAGGCCTCGAGCACAGCCCT
>WAAF01001527.1:0-22827 GCA_013400475.1 Tricholaema leucomelas
CCCAGATCCTTTTCCCCTTCACTACCTTCCATCAGCTCAGTCCCCGGCCTATACTGATCCTTGGGGTTGTTCTTTCCCAGGTGCAATACTTTGCCCTTGCCCTTGTTGAATTTCATCCAGTTTCTCCCTGCCCAACCCTCCAGCCTGGCTGATGGCAGCACAGCCTTCTGGTGTGGCAGCCACTACACTCAGTTTGGTGTCATCAGCAAACTTGCTGACAGTGCACTCTGTGTCCTCATCCAGCTCACTGATACATACATGGTCTACTGGTCATGGGTGTTGGATAGAGGGTTGGACTTAATGATCTCAGAGGTCTTTTCCAACCTTACTGACTCACTGATTCTAAAGAGAAGCCACTTACTGTAGATAAGACTGCCCAGTTAATTCTTCAAAGCACATGCAGTTCTTGCTCATGTGTGGGTGTGCATAGTTCTTTGGGTTCTGATATTGTTCCAAACAACTCCATCTGTGCTAATCCAGTCAGTCCATCTCTGGATTACCTGCTGTATCTCTTTGACACTTGCAGCTGAATCTGCAATGCCTGTTTGTTTCATAGGCAGGCAACTGGATACAGGTAGCCTGCAAACATAGGCAGCCTGCAAGAAGTTTTCCAATGCATGATTGTGTATCTAAGTTACGGCTTACAAAGACACTGTTCATAGCACAAGTTTGGGTTTGTTTGGAGCAAGGTCTTTGTTACTGACCTGGACCACATCCTGGTCAGACCATCACCTGTCACTGGTGACACATGGATTTGATGGGTGGAGCACAGGATGGCTAAAGAACTGTCTTTATGGCTGCACCCAAAGAGTGGCTGCCAATGGCTCCGTGGCCAAGTAGAGACCAGTGACAAGCAGAGTCCCTCAGGGATCAGTCCTGGCACCAGTCTTGTTCAACATCTTTGTGGGTGCCATGGACAGAGGCATTGAGTGCAGCCTCAGCAAGTTTGCTGAGCACACCAAGCTGTGTGGTGCAGCAGACAGGCTGGAGGGCAGGGATCCATCCAGAGGGACCTGCACAAGCTGCAGAGGTGGGCACAAGGCAACCTCCTGAGGTTCAGCAGGACCAAGTGCAAGGTCCTGCATCTGGGTGGAGGCAATGCCAAGCACAAATGCAGGCTGGGCAGTGAGTGTCTAGAGAGCAACCCTGAGGAGAGGGACGTGGGGGGTGCTTCTGGAAGAGAAGCCCAACAGGAGCCAGCAGTGAGCATTTGCAGCCCAGAAAGCCAACCAGATCCTGGGTTGCATCAGGAGAAGTGTGGCCAGCGGGGCCAGGGAGGTGATTCTCCCACTCTGCCGAGACCCCACCTGGAGTACTGCATCCAGTTCTGGAGCCNGGCCCCATGGCTGGAGGTGTTTAAGGCCAGTCTGGCTGAGGCTGTGTGCAGCCTGCTGTAGGGTAGGGTGTCCCTGGGCATGTCAGGGATGTTGGAACTGTATGATCCTTGTTGTCCCTTCCAACCCTGACTGACTGTGATTCTATGATTCTGTGGTTGTTTTTGTTGTTGTTGTTGTTTTGTTATTTTTTTTCTTTAATGAAGTTATTTTTTAGACTTCAGTCCCTCTGAAACTGCTTTCTAAGAGGTCTGAGCTTTTAGGTAGCCCTGGAGCTGCACTATTCTCTCCTGTAGACTGCCCTGCTGCCAGAGGACATGGGGAATGGGGTGAAGTACGAGTTGAAACCCAGATACATTTTCTCAGGAGAAGGAGAAGTTTTCAGATTTCACAAATTTATCTTCCTAAAAGCTCTTAAAAATCATAGGTAGGGAGAACCCAGTTGTTCCTATCTCTTTCTCCAGGCTTGTCCTTTTTCCTCCTGGCTAGGAGTTGTGATGCACATCCTCTTTCATGCTCAGTCTTCTCTGAACACTCTTACCAGCCGTTTAACAATCTCTCCCCTATCTTTGGGGTTCTGCAACTAAAGCTTGCTAGTTTGGCAAGCTGCATATTCCTTCTGCTCATTCCATGGCTGTCCCTCCCCTGTCCTGTTACCTTCCAAACTCTCATTTTTCTTATTGCAGTCTAGCAGAAAGATTATTTTCTGCATGCTTATATGAGGCTGTGATAAGCTGACAAATAAAGTGTGATGGAAGCTACCTCCCTGTTGCTGCTGTGCTTCAACTTAATCCATTTTTGATGAGGAGTAGCTGTTTAAAACAAGACACAGGTACTTCAACTTGGTCAAAACTAGGTTGTTATGATTTGATTTTTCACATAACAAGAACTGACTCAGGCCTGTGTCCTTCAGAACACAGGTCTGTGCATTACAAACTACGGATTTGGTTCTGAATCACCTCCAGTGCCCACTTTTCAGTCTGTTTGGTTTGGGAGTGGCATTCTGAACTATATCAGTAATTCCAGCAATAATTCCACATAGCATGGTGGAGGTTGGCCCTCTGGAGATCATCTTATCTAACACTCTTCCTAAAACAAGGTCAACCACAACAGGTTGCACAGGATAACAAGGTCCAGGTGGGTATGGAGCTTCTCTGGAGAAAGAGACTCCACAGCCTCCCTGGGCAGCCTGTTACAGGCATCCAGCACCCTCACACCAAAGAAGTCTTTCCTCCTGTTCAGATGGAACCTTCTTTGTGCCCATTGCCACCTGTCACTGAGCACCACTGAGAAGATTCTGGCTCCATCCTCTTGCCTCCAGCCCTTTAGCTCTTGCTGAGTATTGGTCAGATCCTCTCTGGAAATGCTTTTCTCCAGGTTCAACAGCCCCAGGTCTGTCAGCCTTTCCTTCTCACATAGATCATAGAATCAAGCAGGCTCGAAGAGACCTCCAAGTTCATCCAGTCCAACCTAGCACCCAGCCCTGGCCAATCAACCAGACCATGGCACTAAGTGCCCCATCCAGGCTTTGCTTCAACACCTACAAAGACGACGACTCCACCACCTCCCTGAGCAGCCCATTCCAATGCCAATCACTCTCTCTGCCAACAACTTCCTCCTCACATCCAGCCAAGACTTCTCCTGGCACAACTTGACGTTGTGTCCCCTTGTTCTGTTGCTGCTTCCCTGGCAGAAGAGACCAGCCCCACCTTCAGCCTCCCTTCAGGTGGTTGTAGACATCAATGAGGTCTGCCCTGAGCCTCCTCTTCTGCAGGCTGCACACCCCCAGCTCCCTCAGCCTCTCCTCACAGGGCTGTGCTCCAGGTCCGTCCCCAGCCTTGCTGCCCTTCTCTGGACACATTCCAGTATCTCAACATCGCTCTTGAACTAAAGAGCCCAGAACTCGGCACAGTACTCAAGGTGTGGCCTGACCAGTGCTGAATACGGGGGCAGAAGAACCTCCCTTATCCAATACTCCAGTTTCTTGTCTATCTTGAGGTGAGGAGCCCAGAGTAAGAAGCACAAGTTTTCTGCTCTATTATGTGGCAAAGGTATGACTGAAGAGCCAGTTACTGCAGGACATCTCCAATTACAATGGCAGTAAAAATGAAGATTTAAGAACTCAGTCTAGAAAAAACAGTCAATGGTGATGTTTTTTAACATCTTGCCTTCCTTGTTGGTAGTTTAGTATGTTTGGATCCCGACTTTGAAAGGCTTTAAATAGGAATCTATGTGGTTTTAGCATTTGCAGAAGATCTGAAGCTGTGCAGAGTGTGGGTTCATCCAAGCAGCAGGATATCTGCTGTAGTGTGCACCGCAGGACCAGAGCTGTGTTTGGGCTGTAGTTGTGAAGGATGAGGTCTGATGGCTCACTCTAATTCCTTCATTTACAGTAATCATTTTCAGATTAGGAGATCATTACTGTTCAGCTGTTGTCTGGCATTAAACACAGACACTTTTTCCTGAGTAAAGCTCTTGCAAACTCAGGCAATCACTAGGGATTTACATGGGATGCTGGTGGATAGGGAGTGTCTGTGCTTTTGAACTTCAGTCCAAAACCAACCACCCAAGGCGAACACCGAACCAACTCCTCCGAAGCTGCTTCAGTTTTTGAAGTAACTGCAGTTTGTAATTGTAGTGTTGTGAAGCTGAGGAGAGATGATCTCACTCTCTACAGCTACTGAAAAGATCTGAGCAAATGAGGTCTTTCTCCCCTAATAACAAGTGATAGGACAGACTGAAAGAGTTGAGGCTGTGTAGTCTGCAGAAGAGGAGGCTCCCAGGTGACCTTATTGTGGCCTTTCAGTATCTGAAGGGGGCTACAAAAAAGCTGGGGAGGGACTTCTGAGTCTGTCAGGGAGTGACAGGACTGGGGGGAATGGAGTAGAGCTGGAGGTGAGGAGATTGAGACTGGAGGTGAGGAGGAAGATACTCAGCATGAGAGTGGTGAGAGGCTGGAATGGGTTGCCCAGGGAGGTGGTTGAGGCCCCATGGCTGGAGGTGTTAAAGGCCAGGCTGGATGAGGCTGTGTGCAGCCTGCTGTAGGGTAGGGTGTCCCTGCCCATGGCAGGGGTGTTGGAACTGGATGACCCTTGTGGTTTCTTCCAACCCTGACGGATTCTAAGAGAAAATGGCCTCAGGTTGCTCCAAAGGAGTAGATGTTTAAGTTGGGCATTAGAAGAAACCTCTTTGCTGAAAGGATTCACCAACTCTGAAATAGGCTGCCCAAGGAGGTGGCTGAATGCCCATCCTTGCAGGTGTTTCAAAGACACAGAGATGTCATACTGAGGGACATGGGTTAGCGGCAGCCTTGATAGAGTTAGAGAATGAACTTGATTCTCTTAAAGGCCTTTTTCAACCAAAATGATTCTATGAATAAACACAGTTTAATTTTTACAACCACTAAGTTGGCATTGATGATTAATGTGGACTTAGTAAAACACAATGAACTCAAACATTTTTGTCTTAAGAGACTTTAGCCCTTATATGTAGATATAGAATCATAGAATCAGTCAGGATTGGAAGGGACAACAGGAATCATCTACTTCCAACCCCCTGCCATGGGCAGGGACACCCTACCCTAGAGCAGCCTAGACCCACAGCCTCATCCAGCCTGGCCTTAAACAACTCCAGCCATGGGGTTTCAGCCACCTTCTTGGGCAACCCATTCCAGGCTCTCACCACTCTCATGCTGAACAAATCCTCCTCACTCCAGGCTGAATCTCCCCACCTCCAGCTTCACTTCATTCTTCCTATTCCTGGCATTCCCTGAGAGCCTAAAATGTCCCTCCCCAGCTTTTTTGTAGGTCGTGTGGTTTCCCCCCAAGCAAATCTCTCTCTGATGCATCTTATAGGTTGTTTCTGAGGAAAGAAAAGAGAGACCTTGCTTTTTGTTTGGTGGTTTTTTTTTTTTCTTCAGGTGGTAAAAGAATAAAATTAATTAGGAAAGAGAAGAAAACAATATGTGGATTTATGAGGAGTCCAAGGGTCTTATGAAGTTAGGTTCAAAAAATAAGAATCATAGAATGTTAGGGGTTGGAAAGGATCTCAATAGATCATCCAGGCCAACTTTCCTGTACTGTTTCACATAGGAATGCATCTAGGTAGGTTTTGAATATCTCCAGAGAGGGAGAACCCACAGCTACTCTGAGCATCCTGTTCCCAGTGTTCTGTCACACCCATAGGGAAAAAAATTCCTCCTGATGTTTCCATGGAGCTTTCTGTGCTTCAGCTTCCACCCATTGCTCCTTGTCCTGTCACTGGCCATCAGCAAGCAGAGCCTGGCTCCAGCCTCCTAGCACTCACCCTGTGCTAGTTTGAAGCTGGCTGGAATATTTTGGTGAGAAGAATTAGATGCTAAGCTGTGAAAAGGAAACAATGGTGATGTCTGCTGCACTCATAGGCTTGCTGAGATGGATAACAACAAGAACAGAAACATAGATAACAGAGTTGCTCTCTGGCTCTGGCTGCTTCCCTTCTCCCCCTAACCTGCTCTCTGTGTAACTAATCCTTCTGCTTCCTAACCACTCTGGCCAACCCTCCAAACTCACCTTGAACGTAAGGCAAAGTCTGGGATAAGGTAGAAGGGTGGGAAGGAGGTGAAAGGGTGGTTGGGAGCCCCTCCTGGGGACTCTGGTTTCTGGGAGGGCTGTTGTGTTTCTGTGTTACTTTTTACCTTGCCTATTTCTGTCTCTAGCTGTATCTATTGTAAATACCTGCTTGGATATTGTGCTAAGCTGGAAATAGAAAGCTTCATTCTTCAAATTTCCAGCTTGGCTGAGTCTAGCCTGGGTGATTTCTTAAGTATGGGGAGGCAGGTAACACCCAAACCATCACACACCCTTTACACATTTAGAACCATGAATGAGGTCACCCCTTAGTCTCATCTTCTCCAAGCTAAAGAGCCCCAGCTCACTCAGGCTCTCCTTGTAAGGAAGATGTTCCACTCATTTAATCATCTTTGTGGCCCTCTGAACTCTCTCAATCAGTTCCCTGAGGTCTTCTTGAATTGAGAGACTCAGAGCTGGACACAGTATTTGAGCTGTAGCCTCACTGTGGCAAGCAGAGTGGGTGGAGAACCTTTCCTGACCTAACCACACCCTTTTGAATATACCCCACAAGAGTATTTCCCTACTTGGCCGTAGGAGCACAGTGCTGGCTCGTGGTTAACCTTCCATCTGCCAAGATCCCAGATCCTTTTCCCCTTCCCTGCTCTCCAACAAGTCAGTCCCCAACCTGTACTGATCCCTGAGGTTGTTCTTTCCCAGGTGGAAGATTGAACTCTTGCCCTTGTTGAATTTCATTCACAGGCTCACAAGATGTTAGGGGTTGGAAGGGGCCCAAGGACATCATCGAGTCCAGCCTCCCTGGCAGAACAGGACCACGCAATCTAGCACAGATCACAGAAAAACACATCCAGACAGGCCTGGAAAGTCTCCAGAGAAGGAGACTCCACCATCTCTCTGGGCAGACTGTTCCAGTGCTCTGGGACCCTTACAGTATAGAAGTTCCCCCTTATGTTGAGCTGGAACCTCTTGTGCTGCAACTTATACGCATTGCTCCTTGTCCTATCCCAGGGAGCAGTGAGCAGAGCCTGTCCCCCCAGTCCTGGTCAGCTCTCAGTTACTTAGAAACATTTATCAAATCCCCTCTAAGTCTTGTCTTCTCCAGACTAAACAGTCCCAAATCTCTTAACCTCTCCTCGTAAGCCATGCCCTCCAGTCCCCTTATCATCTTCATAGCCCTCCACTGAACTCTCTGCAGCAGATCCCTGTCCCTTTTGAACTAGGGAGCCCAAAACTGAACACAGTATTCAAGATGAGCTCTCAACAGGGCAGAGTAGAGGGGGAGGAGAACCTCCCTTGATCTGCTGGACACACTCTTCCTGATACACCCCAGGATCCCATTGGCCTTCTTGGCCACAAGGGCACATTGCTGTGCCATGGTTAACTTGTTATCCACCAGGATAACATTCCATTTCTCCCTGCCTAGCTCTCAGCCTGAGCTGCAGAAAAGCTCCTCCATCTTCTACCGCTGTATTTATTAGTGTATTGAAGCACAGGGAGCCTTAGGTTGGTTTGGAGATGAGTGGTTTATATTTGTAGCCAGAACGAGCAGGAATCAAATATTTCAGTAACGTCACATTGTCATGATGCCCCTCATTAAAACTGATTGCAAAGGAAAGGGCTGAGGAGGTGAAAAAGGCAGCAAGGGAGAGAAATTCTGTCCCCTAATAGGCTTTAGAGATAAATGGGGGTTCTCTGCAGTTGAGAACTGAACAGATCTAGTGTGAATGATCCTCGAAAGCTGGTTTTCACAGAAGGATGGCTGTAGGGATATGATTTGGTGTGCATTTTCCTACAATGCCAGTTCAGTTTCCTTTTGTGAATTCAGGCATGGTAAACATTATCACTTCTCATTTTAGAACCATCTGAAAGAGGTTTCTATTTAAGGGACTGCAAACTGTTAGGCATTTTAAAACACATTCCTGCAGAGCAGGAAATAGTTCACATACATGGTTTGCTTTGCTTGATCCTGTACTGTGTTATCACAGCTTTAGTCAGTGATGTATTTTTTAGTCTACTAATTATTTTGCTTGCAGTAGTGATGCAACATTACATACTTGATTTATTTGTCCTTTAAAATAGGTCAAATCCTGCTCTGTGATGCTAGCTGTTGAGAAAATCAGCAAAATAATTATTTCCCCTTTGCTTTCTAGAATGAGCTGTTTGTATTTATTCAATTACACTGACAAGAAGGTGTTTTCATTAGTAGTATCATCTCGTTTGGGGACATCATTGATTTGCAGTGTGCACTTGCAGCTAGGAGGGCCAACAAGAGCCTGGGCGACATCAGGAGAAGTGTGGCCAGCAGGGCCAGGGAGGTGATTCTCCCCGGCTACCGCACTCTGCTGAGACCCCACCTGGAGTACTGCATCCAGTTCTGGAGCCCCTGGGACAAGAGGGATGTGGAGATGCTGGAGTGTGTCCAGAGAAGGGCCAGGAGGATGCTCAGAGGGCTGCAGCAGCTCTGTTGTGAGGACAGACTGAAAGAGTTGGAGCTGTTGAGTCTGGAGGAGGCTCCCAGGTGACCTTCTTGTGGCCTTCCAGTAACTGAAGGGGGCCTCCAAAAAATCTGAGGAGGGACTTTTTAGGCTCTGAGGGAGTGACAGGACTAGGGGGAATAGAGTAAAGCTGGAGGTGAGGAGATTCAACCTGGAGGTGAGGAGGAAGATGTTCATCATGAGAGTGGTGAGAGGCTGGAATGGGTTGCCCAGGGAGGTGGTTGAGGCCCCATGGCTGGAGGTGTTTAAGGCCAGGCTGGATGAGGCTGTGTGCAGCCTGCTCTAGGGTAGGGTGTCCCTGGGCATGGCAGGGGGGTTGGAACTGGCTGATCCTTGTGCTCCCTTCCAACCCTGACTGATTCTGTGGTTCTATGATTTGAGCAGCTACAAATAATTCTGTGGATGCCAAGAGATTTTGTGATTTTAAGGATATATAGTGGGACAAGAGTTAATTATTTGACCTGCTGTGCAAGCCTTGCATGAAACTGATTTCCTGGCTTATTGCTAAACAGAGTTATTCAAAGAGACTTACTTTTTAAGTCCCAAAGAGGAACCACATTCCCCCCACAGCTGGGGACTTCCTTCATTAATAGCTTTATACAAATCTCGGAATGGTCCAAAGTTAAAGCAAAGCATTTGTTGCTGCAGGATTTTGCTGGAGATGGTGATTTTATTGTTATCTTTCTTACTACTTTGGCTGTGCTTGGTGCTTGTAGAATGGTTTGGGTTGGAGGGGCTGTGAAGATCATCTGTGCTGGACTGTGTGGTCCTGCTATGGGCAGGGGGTTTGGATTCAATGATCTCCTTGGGTCCCTTCCAACCCCTAATATCCTGTGAGCCTGTGATCTAATTCAACCCCCCTGCCATGGACAGGGACATCTCCTACAAGACCAGATCGCATCCAACCTTGCTTCGATTCTCTACAACTTATCTGGGCAACCTGTTCCAGTGCCTCTCCACCTTCATAGGAAATAATTTCTTCCTAATGTCTGATCTACATCCAGCTTCTTCTGATTTGAAACTATTAGCCATTATCCCTCATCTCATCACTCTGTGCCTCTCTTGAAAGTCCCTCCCCAACCATTCTGTTTCTCCCATTTCAATACTGCTTCTTGAGAAACAGATGGGTTGTATATTTTCATAGAATCATAGAATCAGCGAGGTTGGAAGAGACCTCTAAGATAATCCAGTCCAGCCCTATCCAATCAACCAGACCATGGCACTAAGTGCCCCAGCCAGTCTTTGCTTGAACGCCTCCAGGCACAGCGACTCCACTGCCTCCCTGGGCAGCCCATTCCAATGCCAATCACTCTCTCTGCCAACAAATTCCTCCTAACATCCAGACTAGACCTCCTCCAGTACAACTTGAGACTGTGTCCCCTTGTTCTGTTGCTGGGTGCCTGGCAGCAGAGCCCAACCCCACCTGGCTACAGCCTCCCTTCAGGTAGTTGTAGACAGCAATGAGGTCTGCCCTGAGCCTCCTCTTCTGCAGGCTGCACACCTCCAGCTCCCTCAGCCCCTCCTCACAGGGCTGTGCTCCAGGCCCCTCCCCAGCCTTGCTGCCCTTCTCTAGACATGTTCCAGCACCTCAACATCTCTCTTGAATTGAGGAGCCCAGAACTGGACACAGTCAAACACTCCTAGAATCATAGAGTCATAGACTCATAGAATCAAACAGGTTTGAAGACACCTCCAAGCTCATCCAGCCCACCCTATCACCAAGCCCTGTCCAATCAATCAGACCATGGCACCAAGTGTCTCCTCCAGGCTTTTCTTGAACACCTGCAGGGATGGCGACTCCACCATCTCCCTGGGCAGCCCATTCCAATGGCAAATCACTCTCTCTGTGATGATCTTCCTCCTAATTCTTGTAAATGACACCTTTTAAAAAGAGCTGCAATGGTTACAGGTTAACACTGTAAAGGCAAAGCCAAAGCTGAAAATTTAGTTATTTTTGGATTTTTCTGGTGCTGTTAAAATTATGAATTATAAAATCAGTCAGGGTTGGAAGGGATAACAAGGATTATCTGATTCCAAGCCCCCTGCCATGGGCAAGGACACCCTACCCTAGATCAGGCTGCACACAGCCTCAGCCAGCCTGGCCTTAAACACCTCCAGCCATGGGGCCTCAACCACCTCCCTGGGCAACCCATTCCAGCCTCTCACCACGCTCATGCTGAATAACTTCCTCCTCACCTCCAGCCTGAATCTCCCCACCTCCAGCTTTGCTCCATTCCCCCATGTCTTGTCACTCCCTGACAGCCTAAAAAGTCCCTCCTCAGCTTTTTTAGAGGCCCCCTTCATATCCTGGAAGGCCACAAGAAGGTCACCTGGGAGCCTCCTCTTCTCCAGCCTGCACAGCCCCAACTCTTTCAGTCTGTCCTCACAGCAGAGCTGCTCCAGCCCTCTGAGCATCCTCCTGGCCCTGCTCTGGATACACTCCAGCACCTCCTAATCCTTCTTGTAATGGGGGCTCCAAAACTGGATACAGGTGCAGAACTGGATGCAATGCTCCTTTAACCTGAACTCTTAAATTTTTGTTATCTTAAAGGGAGAAGTGAATTTAATTAATTTAAAAGTGAAAATTTAGCAGCAGTTGAGAAGAAAATGAGCTGACAGCGGGTTAGAGGATCCAAAAAGGCCCCAGTCAATAGCAGCCTCTTTTGCTTCTGGTAGCTTTAACTGCTCTTTGAAGTGTCTCTGGTGATATCTCAAAGGTACACCAGCAGTGTCCATTGCTCAAACCCCAAGCACACAACCTGTGAGGCAGCAATATTACTTTTCACTTAATGAGCTTGAGCACATGAGCAATTAAGACCACATAATTGAATAGAGCTAATCAGGAAGACACAGAAGCTCGCCTCTGGGCTGCTGCTGCTCAAGTCAATTGTTCTCTCATATCTGCAGTTTTATCTGCTTAGTTAATAACACCAGTGGGTATAGTGGCACGGGCTGGTGGTTTTACAGCTCCAGGGCTTTAGTGGTTTGCTTTGGTTGTGTCCTCCAGCCTTACTCCTTTTATTCTGCTAAGGAGGTAGTGATTGACAGGTGATGAGAGTCTGCTTGGTTAACAGCTTTCTGGGTGCTGAAAGGACTGTGAGGGAGACTAGAATCATAGAATCAGTCAAGGTTGGAAGGAACCATAAGCATCATCTACTTTCAACCCCCTTGCCATGGGCCAGGGACACCCTACCCTAGAGCAGGCTGCACACAGCCTCATCCAGCCTTGCCTTAAACACCTCCAGCCATGGGGCCTCAACCACCTCCCTGGGCAACCCATTCCAGCCTCTCACCACTCTCATGCTGAGTATCTTCCTCCTCACCTCCAGTCTGAATCTCCTCACCTCCAGCTCTACTCCATTCCCCCCAGTCCTGTTACTCCCTGACAGCCTAAAAAGTCTCTCCTCAGATTTTTTGGAGACCTCCTTCAGTTACTGGAAGGCCACAAGAAGGTCACCTGGGAGCCTCCTCTTCTCCAGACTCAACAGCCCCAACTCTTTCAGTCTGTTCTCACAGCAGAGCTGCTCCAGCCCTCTGAGCATCCTTGGGGCCCTTCTCTGGACATGCTCCAGCATCTCCACATCCTTCTTGTCATAGGGGCTCCAGAACTGGATGCAGCACTCCAGGTGGGAGAGCAGAGTAGAGGGAGAGAATCACGTCCCTGGCCCTGCTGGCCACACTCCTCCCAATTACTGACTTCTTTATTTAAAATGGGTTTGAATTGCTCAGTGCACGAAGTGCAGATAAATGCAGATGTCTACTGCTGTGATATTCACCCAGCTCCATATAATCAGTGAACCTGTTGTTGTCTGCTAATTACAATAGTTATAAACATACTGACACAGAAGGATGAACCTAGTGAATGGCTTCAGGTAAATGATTATTGTCTTCATTATGTAGAAATAAAGCCATAATGACCCAGGATCTTGCTCCCCCAAGATCATTTGATACTTCAAGAACACAGACAGTCATACATAGAAAATAAGAATAAAGAAGTCCTATAGCTGTGCTTGGCTGTTTTCTTACATTCCTTGTGGGTAGGACTCTTGTATAATTAGGGGTATGAAAGGTAAATGCTTTATCTCCTTGTCCTTCCAGTGCTGTCAGTGGCTTGGGGTTCCCTTTCAGTTGTGTTGTCTCTGGCTAATACAAAATCCATCAAATTCTCCATTACAGCCACCCTGGATGTGGAGTAGCAGACAAGTGCTTCCACCAGGGATATGCTCCTTCATCAGTGCCTGCCAGCTAGATAACATAAGAAATCAGGGAAGAATGGGATTAGGAGGAGAAGAGTTTTTGGTGCTGTGGAACACTAGGAACACATTTAAAACTTGGCGAAATCACAAAATCAATTCAATTGGAAGAGACCTCTAAGATCATTGAGTCCAACCATTGACCTAGGACCACCATGGCCAGTAAGCCACATCCCAAAGTGCCATGTCCACACATTTCTTGAATACCTTCAGAGACTCCTCCACCTCCCTGGGCAGCCTGTTCCAATCCCTGACCACTCTTGCAGCAGAGAAGTGTTTTCCTTATCTTCTACCTGTAACTGCCCTGACTCAATTTTAGGCCATTTCCTCTCATTCTATCACCTGATACTAGAGAGATTCTCCTTTCAGGGAGCTGTAGACAACAGTGAAGTCTCTGCTCAGTCTTCTCCAGCCTGAACACTCCCACTTCTCTCAGCTGCTCCTCACCAAACTTACTCTCTAGATCCTTCAGCAGCTTCACTGTGCTTCTTGGGACAGACTGCAGCAACTCAATGTCTCTGCTGCAGTGGGAGGCCAAAAACTGAACGTATTTTGAAAGATGAATGAGCTTTTACTCCATTATCTGTGTTTCATAGAATCATAGAATCAGTCAGGGTTGGAAGGGTCCACAAGGATCATCTAGTTCCAACCCCCCTGACACAGGCAGGGACACCCTACCCTAGATCCCTACCCACCTCCAGCTTTGCTCCATTCCCCCTAATCCACTCACTCCCTGATATCCTAACAAGTTCCTCCTCAGATTTTTTGGAGGCCCTCTTTAGATGCTGGAAGGCCATAAGAAGGTCACCTCACAGCCTGCTCTTCTCCAGACTGAACAGTCCCGACTCTTTCAGTCTGTCCTCATAGGAGAGGAAGGAATCCATGATGATGTTCTCTTCTTGCTGTATGCCTTAATGTGTTCACCAAACCAGGCCAATCTCTGGTTCTGTTCACAGAATCAGGTGGCTATCAAGCAGCACCCCCAGGTCCTTTTTTGCTGGGCAACTTTCCAGCCACACTGCCCCACGCTTGGATTGTTCATGGAGTTGTTGTGACCCAAGCACAGGACCCAGCACTTGGCTTTGTTAAACCTCGTACAGCTAACCTCAACCCATTGATCCAACCTGTCCAGATCCCTCTACAGAACCTTCCTCTCCTAAGCAGATCAACATTCCCACCAAATTCAGCATCACCTGTAGGACTCTTCAATACTATCTCGGAGGTGGAAGCCATACAGGAAGAGTTTGAAAGCTCCTCTATACACTTTTATTCCCAGATGCAGTGAGGGACCTGAGTCCATCTTGCAGGCATTTCATCTATCCTCTTTTGGATGGCCTTTGTAGCCTCTGTGTCCAAGTTATTACTGTATTATTATAATGTAAGGACAATTCCTTGCTGCCTGTCCTTCAAATTGTCTGACTTAATTCATCCACTTACTAATACTTGTCCATTGAGGCTGAATGCTGCTTTGAGTGCATGTACTTGGAAGGGAAGGAAAGATCCCTGATGGGCAGGGGCTGGCATTCCTTTGTCATTTCTAGTGTTCCATGGGAGCCCAGACACCAAGAAAAGATCTGTTTCAACGAGGACAGATACTCAATCTGCATTTCTGCTACCAAATATCCTCTTCTCTTTTCGAAATGTTGATAGTCTTTGCAATATGAAGCCATATTGTTGGTGCCATGGACAGAGGCACTGAGTGCAGCCTCAGCAGGTTTGCTGACCACGCCAAGCTGTGTGGTGCAGCAAACAGGCTGGAGGGATCAACCAGAGGGACCTGGACAGGCTGCGGAGGTGGGCACAAGGCAACCTCCTGAGGTTCAACAAGACCAAGTGCAAGGTCCTGCAGCTGGGTGGAGGCAATGCCAAGCACAAATCCAGGCTGTGCAGTGAGTGACTGGAGAGCAGCCCTGAGGAGAGGGACTTGTGGGTGCTGGTGGAGGAGAAGCTCAACAGGAGCCAGCAGTGTGCACTTGCATCTCGGAGGGCCAAGCATATCCTGGGCTGCATCAAGAGAAGCATAGCCACCACCTCCCTGGGCAGCCCATTCTAGTGCCAATCACTCTCTTTGCCAACAACTTCCTCCTAACATCTAGCCTAGACCTGCCCTGGCACAGCTTGAGACTGTGTCCCCTTCTTCTGTTGCTGCTTGCCTGGCAGAAGAGCCCAACCCCACCTGGCTGTAGCCTCCCTGCAGGTAGTTGTAGACAGCAGTGAGGTCTACCCTGATCTCCTCTTCTGCAGGCTGCACACCCCCAGCTCCCTCAGCCTCTCCTCACAGGGCTCTGCTCCAGGCCCCTCCCCAGCCTTGCTGCCCTTCTTTGGACACCTTCCAGCACCTCAAAATGTCTCCTGAATTGGGGAGCCCAGAACTGGACACAGCACTCAAGGTGTGGCCTGAGCAGTGCTGAGTACAGAGGCAGAATGACTTCCCTTGTCCTGCTGCCCACACTGTTCCTGAGCCAGGCCAGGATGCTATTGGCCTTCCTGGCCACCTAGGCACACTGTTGGCTCATGTTCAGTCCAAGGTTTTCAAACACCAGTAGAAGGTGTAACAGATGGTCTTAAACTAAGAGATTTAGCCTAGATGTATGGAAGATATTTTTTTAAATTGGGGGTGATGAGACACTGTGCAGTTTGCCCAGTAGGTGCCTCTTCTCTGGGACTATTCCAGTCTGGGTTAGACAGGGCTCTGAGCAACCTCTGATGTCCCTACTGGCTGCAGGGATATTAGACTAGATGACATTCAAAGGTCTCTTCCAACTTAAAACATTCTGTGATGCCATATCTATGTTCTGCTGACCATATCTAAGGTGTCCTTCTTGTGGCCTACAAAAAGTATCTGAAGGAGGCCTACAAAAAAGCTGGGGAGAGACTTTTTTAGGCTATCAGGGAGTGACAGAACTGGGGGGAATGAAGCAAAGCTGGAGGTGGGGAGGTTGAGATTGGATGTGAGGAGGAGGCTCTTCATCTTGAGAGTGGTGAGAGGCTGGAATGGGTTGCCCAGGGAGGTGGTTGAGACCCCATGCTTGGAGGTGTTTCAGGCCAGGTTGGCTGAGGCTGTGTGCAGCCTGCTCTAGGGTAGAGTGTCCCTGCCCATGGCAGGGGGGTTGGAACTGGCTGATCCTTGTGGTTACTTCCAGCCCTGACTGATTCTGTGATTCTTTCATCTCAGATTATTTATTAAGTCGGTGCTTCTGTGCAGAGCCTTAGGTGCACCTTCATACTTTTCACCAAAAGACCATTTGTGCATTTCATAGAAAGTTCTCAATTTGCTCAACACTTTTGTCTTTAGATCTGGGAGGTGTTTTGTTAATTTACCTGAAAATATGAACAGTAAAGCATGGGACTGGGAGGCCAAAGTACACCTCATAGAATCAATCAGGTTGGAAGAGATCTCCAAGCTAATCCAGTCCAATTTATCATTCATCCCTGTCCAGTCAACCAGACCATAGCACTAAGTGCCCCATCCAGGCTTTGCTTCAACACCTCCAGGGATGATGGCTCCACCACCTCCCTGGACAGCCCATTCCAATGCCAATCACTCTCTCTGGTAATGTCATTTTAGATGGGAATAATTTTCATTGGAAAATTAAAGTTGTCTCTTTTTTTGCTCAGCAGAACAGGTATCAAAAATATGCATCCAACCAGAAGAATCAAAGAATCATGTTAGGGGTTGGAATGGACCTCCAGAGATCATCAGGTCGAACCCTTTGCCAAAGGAGGATCACCTAGGGCTGCATAACTCATTGTAGGTCTCCAGCATTAAAGTCCTTATTGCTATTGTGACTAATTCAGCCTCAGGCTGTTTAGACACAGGCTAGATCAGTGATGGGTAGAAGCAGTCCAGGCTTCAATTATTGAATCCATTGGACCATAATTTATTAAACAGATACTTCAAAGTATGACACTTGCTGTGAAGTCTTAGCACTTCACATTTTCCATGGATGAGGAACATGCAAATGGCTGCCACTCAGGTGGCAAGAAGGAGCTGCACGATATTTTTGATCCCTTAATCTTTTTTATGGGGGAGGAAAGGAGCCTTCTATCTGCAACCTTGGAGCCTGTTTTCTGCTCATAGCTCTGTACTTTTTCACCCAGGCTGTGGGACATCATCTTCCAGATCCATGGCTAGCTTATTTTTACACCTGTGAATGTGTCAACATCCTCTGTGCAAAATAATGACTTATCAACCTTGTAAAGCCACAGGAACTTCGTTTTAAATGGTGAGTTCATTACATGCCCTGAGTTCTGCTGCTTTATGTCTGCTTGGAAATCTGCTTCCCACCCCGAACATTCTGTGATTCTATGAAACCATATCCCTCAGCACCACATCTCCACAGCTTTTCAGTCCTTCTGGGGATGGATACTCCATCGCTTCTTTGGGCAGCCTGTTTCTGGCCTTGACAACTCTTCTGGAGAAACCTGTTTCTTAATGTCTGGCCTAAATCTTCTCTGTACAACTCGAAGCCATTTCCCCTTGTTTCAGTCCTTATTACATGACAGAAGACTCCAACCTCCACTTCACTGGAGTGCTGTGTCCAGTTCTAGGCTCCTCAATTCAAGAGAGATGTTGAGGTACTGGAACGTGTCCAGAGAAGGGCAATGAAACTGGTGAGGGGCCTGAAGCACAGCCCTGTGAGGAGAGGCTGAGGGAGCTGGGGGTGTGCAGCCTGCAGAAGAGGAGGCTCAGGGCAGAGCTCATTGCTGTCTACAACTAGCTGAATGGAAGCTGTAGCCAGGTGGGGTTGGTCTCTTCTGCCAGGCAAGCAGCAACAGAAGAAGGGGACACAGTCTCCAGCTGTGCCAGGGGAGGTCTAGGCTGGATGTGAGGAGGAAGTTGTTGGCAGAGAGAGTGATTGGCATTGGAATGGGCTGCCCAGGGAGGTGGTGGAGTCGCCGTTCTTGGAGGTGTTGAAGCCAAGCCTGGCTGGGGCACTTAGTGCCATGGTCTGGTGGATTGGATAGGGCTGGGTGCTAGGTTGGACTGGATGATCTTGGAGGTCTCTTCCAACCTGATTGATTCTATGATTCACTCCATCCTCTGTTCAGGGAGTTGTAGAGGGGAAGAAGGTCTATCATGAACCTCCTTTTTGAAGCTAAGCAACCTCATTTCATTCATCACTCCTCAGTAGACCTGTTCTCTAGACACCTCGCCAGACAAGCCAGTGGAGTTTCATGTCTGCAGGACATTGCAGGTTATCCTCCCATTTGCCAAGAGAAAGTGAAGTGTCATTTTAATTCAGGTGCAGTTGTGGAAGCTTATTTTGCCTGGCTAATTTTAGCAATATTTGAGCATTTACTCAAGGATCTGGAGGAGTAGGATGGTTTTGAAAGGCAGGAATTGTCTCCCCTTCACTTTGGTGAAAGGCATAGCAAGGTAGTGCTTTACCAAGCAGCAGAGCAACTTTCTCACCTTGTGTCACTGCTGCTTGATGTCCTGATTAAGCTACAGGATGATGTTGCTCAAGATTGCCTGCGTTAGAGGTGCCATGAGAAAGATACTTACAGGCACAATGTAGAGGTGTCCACAGAACTGCTTGAACAGTTAATTCCCTGAAACCTTAAAAAGACCTAGCACAGACAGGGTAATTAGTGTGGACTTTCTTCGGGGGAGGTGGGTATGGGATACCTGCTGTAGATTTCATACATCTGGTACCTAGTGGAGCTTTCTTGGACTGTTTAAATGCCTACAGGAGCTACTGCTCAGCATGGGATAGGAGATTCCAGAGGAACAAAGCAGCTTCTGCTTGTTTCACCAAAAAATGCAGAAGGTAGACTCTGAAAACTTAACTCTTTCACTTATTCACAATGTGAATGCTGCTGCTGGTTATGATGGGAGTGGGTGTTAAATCTTATAAATACAAGGGCATTGAGTCTTCACTTCAATATATTATTTTTTCCTAGCCTTTATTGTGATAATAGGAAGAATTTCTTTGCTGCAAGAGTGGTCAGACATTGGAACATGCTGCCCAGGAAGGTAGTAGAGTCATCATCCCTGGAAGTCTTCAAGAAATATGTGGACATGGCACTTTGGGACGGACTTTAATGGCCATTGTGCTAGTTTGAGCCTAGCTGGGATGTTTTGGTGAGAAGAATTAGACTATAGGCTGTGAAAAGGAAACAATGGTGATGTCTGCTGCTCTCATAGGCTTGCTGAGATGGATAAGAACAAGAACACAAACACAGATAACAGTTGCTCTTGGGCTCTGGCTGCATGCAATTCTCCCTTCTCTCCCTACCCTGCTGTCTGTGTAACTAATCATTCTGCTTCCCAACCCCCCTGGCCGATTCTCCAAACTCACCTTGAATGTAAGGCAAAGTCTTACAAAGTTGGACTTGATAGGGACAGGGATCTGTTGGAGAGCATTCAGCAGAGGACTACGAGGGTGATTAGGAACTGGAGCACTGCCTGATGAGGAGAGGCTGAGAGACTTGGGGCTGTTTAGTCTGGAGAGGAGAAGATTGAGAGGGAGTTTAATGAATATTTATAAACATCTGAGGGCTGGGGGTCAGGAGGTGGGGGACAGGCTCTGCTCACTGCTCCCTGGGATAGGACAATGAGCAATGGGTGTAAGCTGCAGCACAGGAGGTTCCACCTCAACACAAGGGGGAACTTGTCACTGTAAGGGTCACAAAGTGCTGAAACAGGCTCCTGAGAGACGCTGTGGACTCTTCTTCTCTGGAGACTTTCAGGGCCTGTCTGGAGGATATGTTCCTCTGTGACCTAAGCTACGTTATGTGATTCTGCTCTGGCAGGGGACTTGGACTGGATGATCTCCTTGGGTCCCTTCCAACCCCTAACATCCTGTAATTCTGTGGTCCTAATTCTGTGATCTTAGAGATCTTTTCCAACTGAAACAATTCTGTGAGTCTATGAAGTGCTGATCTTTAAAGAAAGTAGGTGGAGCCACAGGCTGATAATTGACTGTGATCTCAGTGGCAGTGAACATGAATGCTGAACATAAGGCCTAAATGTCACAGATTTACCCTTTAGGAACAAGGGGAAGCTAAATATCATTAGCTCATAAAAGGCATTTGAGCTGTGTCCTCTTCTATGTTTCAGTTAATAGAAACATGAATAGATGAGAGAAGAGCAACTGATGTCATTTACCTGAAGCTGAGCAAGGCCTTTGACACTGTCCTGCACCACATCCTGGTCTCCACACTGGTGACACATGGGTTGGATGGGTGGAGCAATGGATGGATAAAGAACTGGCTTGATGGCCACACCCAAAGAGTAGCTGTTAATGGCTCCATGGCCAAGTGGAGGCCAATGGCAAGCAGAGTCCCTCAGGGATCAGTCCTGGCACCAGTCTTGTTCAGCATCTTTGTGGGTGCCATGGACAGAGGCATTGAGTGCAGCCTCAGCAAGTTTGCTGAGCACACCAAGCTGTGTGGTGCAGCAGACAGGCTGGAGGGCAGGGATCCATCCAGAGGGACCTGCACAAGCTGCAGAGGTGGGCACAAGCCAACCTCCTGAGGTTCAACAAGACCAAGTGCAAGGTCCTGCATCTGGGTGGAGGCAATGCCAAGCACCAATGCAGGCTGGACAGTGAGTGTCTGGAGAGCAGCCCTGAGGAGAGGGACCTGGGGGTGCTGCTGGACCAGAAGCTCAACAGGAGCCAGCAGTGTGCACTTGCAGCCCAGAAAGCCAAGCAGAGCCTGGGCTGCATCAGGAGAAGTGTGGCCAGCAGAGCAAAGGAGGTGATTCTCCCCCTCTACTGCTCTCTGCTGAGACCATACCTGAATAATGCATCCAGTTCTGGAGCCCCTGGGACAAGAGGGATGTGGAGATGCTGGAGTGTGTCCAGAGCAGGGCCAGGAGGATGCTCAGAGGGCTGCAGCAGCTCTGCTGTGAGGACAGACTGAAAGAGTTGGTGCTGTGCAGTCTGCAGAAGAGGAGGCTGTGAGGTGACCTTCTTGTGGACTTCCAGGATCTGAAGGGGCTACTAAAAATCTGGGGAGGGACTTTTTAGGCTCTCAGGTAGTGAGAGGATTCGGGGGGAATGGAGTAAAGCTGGAGGTGGGGAGAGTCAGGCTGGCCATGAGGAGGAAGTTGTTGAGCATGAGAGTGGTGAGAGGCTGGAATGGATTTCCCAGGGAGGTGGTTGTGGCCCCATGGCTGGAGGTGTTTAAGGCCAGGCTGGATGAGGCTGTGTGCAGCCTGCTGTAGGGTAGGGTGTCCCTGGGCATGTCAGGGGGGTTGGAACTGGCTGATCCTTGTGGTCCCTTCCAACCCTGACTGATTCTGTGATTCTAAGCTTCACTTGCATGTAAAGAAGTCTCAGAGATAGGCAAGGTCACAACAATCTCCTCCTTTACCCAAGCTGTGGTGGAAGTTAAATGTCTGTTTGATACAGTAGATTACAATGGCTGTGACTTGATAATTTGCTTACAGTACCCAGATTCAGTTTAATTCCAAACATTAAACATTTTTCCATCCTCCTGGATGATTTGTTTTGTCTTGAGTGCATCAGACAGGTAACAGGGAAAATAGAATTTCGCAAGTACTGTGAATTGCATCAAATTTCCCTGTCCAATGCCTAGTCTGTGACTCTATGAATTATCAGTTTAGGTGTTTGTCTGGTAAATGAAAGCACTTTTATTTGGACAGACTCAGGACTGGAAGTGACTGAACTCAGGACCAAGCAGTGAGGTCTGCGCTTACAGCTCTATGGCCAAGCAGTGAGGTCTGAGATGAGGGCTCTAGGACCAAGCTGTGAGGTCTGAACTGACATCTGTAAGACCAAGCAGTGAGGTCTGAGATGAGGGCTCTAGGACCAAGCTGTGAGGTCTGAACTGACATCTGTAAGACCAAGCAGTGAGGTCTGAGATGAGGGCTCTAGGACCAAGCTGTGAGGTCTGAACTGACATCTGTAAGACCAAGCAGTGAGGTCTGAGATGAGGGCTCTAGGACCAAGCTGTGAGGTCTGAACTGACATCTGTAAGACCAAGCCGTGAGGTCTGAGCTGACAGCTGTAGGACCAAGCCGTGAGGTCTCAGCTGATATCTGTAAGACCAAGCAGTGAGGTCTAAGGTGATGGCTCTAGGAAAAAGCAGGGAGGTCTGAGCTGACAGCTCTAGGGCCAAGCCATGAGGTCTGAGCTGACATCTGTAGAATAAAGCAGTGAGATCTGATCTGACAGCTGTAGGACCAAGCAGCTTCAGTCAACTCGTGATGTCGAAACACTCCTGAAGATGCTACAGCTTGTTCTCAAGTCACCCACTGCATTTTAATGGTCTTAAAAATTAGTTTTGGTAACAGCAATTTTGGCTGCTCCTTGGCAGAGTATCTCATTTTTTAAGTGCTTTACAGTGTTTTCAGGCAGAAGCATGATGCTTTAAAGACACTGTCAACTCCAAAATGGCCTGTTAAATGGGAAGTTATTCTAGTCTAAAAGAATATTGCCCCAAAGATGGATGCTGCTGCGTTTTTCTGAAGCTGTAAAAGTAAAATAGTGATCCCCCAGTCCTTGCAGCACAATTTTCACATACCAAGCCCTTTATAGGTATTATACCTGGCTCAAACAAACAAAAAAAAAGAGTTGGAAGATTTGAAAAATAAAGCTAGAAAAATGCATCCACTCTTCAGGTTGCATATTCTGTATAAAAAGCACATTTCCTTAAGCTCTGGGAGGAAGAGCTTACAATGAAATGAGTTAACACTGCATCCAGTTCTGGAGCCCCCATTGCAAGAAGGATGTGGATGTGCTGGAGCATTGTCCAGAGAAGGGCCAGGAGGATGCTCAGAGAGCTGCAGCAGCTCTGCTATGAGGACAGACTGAAAGAGTTGGGGCTGTGCCATCTGGAAAAGAGGAGGCTCCGAGGTGACCTTCTTGTGGCCTTCCAGGATCTGAAGGGGCCTACAAAAAAGTTGGGGAGAGAGGTTTTAGGCTGTCAGGGAGTGCCAGGCTTGGGTGGAATGGAGCAAAACTGGAGGTGGAGAGATTGAGACTGGCCACGAGGAGGAAGTTGCTCCACAAGAGAGTGGTGAGAGGCTGGAATGTGTTGCCCAGGGAGGTGGTTGTGGCCCCATGGCTGGAGGTGTTTAAGGCCAGTCTGGATGAGGCTCTGGCCAGCCTGATCTAGAGTGAAGTGTCCCTGGGCATGGCAGGGAGGTTGGAACTGGATGATCCTTGTGGTCCCTTCCAGCCCTGCCTGATTCTGTGGTTCT
>WAAF01001527.1:22877-33636 GCA_013400475.1 Tricholaema leucomelas
TGGTGTCATCTGCAAACTTGCTGAGGGTGCACTCAATTCCTCTGTCCATATCACTGACAAAGATGTTAAAGAGCACTGGTCCCAGCACTGACCCCTGAGGAACACCACTTGTCACCGGTCGCCAGGTGGACATTGTGCCCTTGCTCACCCCTCTCTGCGTGCCACCCTCCAGCCAATTCCTTATCCAGTGAGTGCTCCACACATCCAGTTTGTGCTTTTCCAGTTTGGTGGCCAGGATGTCATGTGGGACAGAGTCAAATGCCTTACTCAGGTCCAGGTAGACGACATCAGTTGCCCTTCCCCTGTCCATTGTAGCTGTGACTACATCATAAAAAGCCACCACATTTGTCAGGCATGATTTGCCCATTTGGATGTGTTTCTGTGTTACCTACCTTGGGTGATCCTGCTTTGGCAAGGGGGTTGGACTTGACAATCCCTAGAGGTCCTGTCCCACCCCTACCATTCTATATCGTTGCTGTGCCTTAGCGTCATCCTCACATTTTGTCCAGCTAAAAGCAGACTGAACGCCAAGTTCAGCCCCTATGAGCTGCTAACATTTCGGTCATCTTCCACTCAGCTCTGAGTTTTTGAGCTCTGAATTTTAGAGCAATCCTTTAGCTGAGCCACTTTGAATGAAAGCACAGGAGTTCAGTGTAGGTTTGAGAGGGATCACAAATGTGTTTGAATCAAACTTGAATTTGCTGATGCTCCTTCCCAGTCCATACAATTAGGGATGTCTATCAGGAAGAGCTGCAAATTGTCTGTGAAAGCCTTTCTTATGCTGTTTTCAATACAGAGAAACTGTGGTCCAAGCCTGCTAATGTAAAGGTTATGCCAAACTCATCCTGGATTGCACAGCTGTAGCTCTGAATTCAGTCACACAGGAAACAGGAGAGGCCATTTTCCCCTTAAACTGGGTTGCTTAGTTACTCAATTTCAATGTATGGTCCTATGCAGCTCTTTATTAGGCAGCTTGTTCTGTTAATCGAGATGTTTAGAGAGACTCTTTCATGAGGTTTCTGTGTGAGAGCTCCCAGCTGAATGAGCAGTGGAAGTAGCAAACGTAGAGGTAAGTAGAAAGCCTTTCAGAGGAGTGTTTGCTTACGAGCAACTGGGGCGTTTTGGAGAATAAAGTGCATCTGAAACAGAAATGCATTTTCCAGCAGATTTAATTGTGAGGTGTTTTAGCCTCGGGCAGTGCCAAAGCCTGTTAGAGTTTCAGTGCCCATTTCAATAAAGCAGAGAGCACATTCTCATTTGCCCTGCACATTGCAGACTCACAAGGGCTTTGCTAGGAATTTCAATCTGTAACAACTCGTGGGCTTGAGGTCTCGCTCTATCCATTGATATTCTGTTTTGTGAACCAATTCTTTCTCTTAAAACAGGCTTTCCCAGTAGCTTGTGTCATCTCCCACTGCCATAGTGATTCAGAAGCTACCCTTGTGGCACTTGCTGCTCTGGCACAGTTCAGTATGTCACTTGGTGCAGGTGTTTTGGCCTTAGTCCACATGATGTCTCTTGTGTGATGTCTCTACAGTGTGGCCAGTAGGACAAGGGAGGTTATTCAGCCCCTGTGCTCAAAGCAGGTCAAGCCACACCTTGAGTCCTGTCTCCAATTCTAAGCTCCTCAGTTCAAGAGAGGTGTTGAGGTGCTGGAAGGTGTCCAGAGAAGGGCAGCAAGACTGGGCATGGACCTGGAGCACAGCCCTGTGAGGAGAGGCTGAGGGAGCTGGGGGTGTGCAGCCTGCAGAAGAGGAGGCTCAGGGCAGACCTTATTGCTGTCTACAACTAGCTGAGGGGAGGCTGTAGCCAGGTGGGGTTGGTCTTTTCTGCCAGGCAAGCAGCAACAGAAGAAGGGGACACAGTCTCAAATTGTGCCAGGACAGGTCTAGGCTGGATGTTAGGAGGAAGTTGTTGGCAGAGAGAGTGATTGGCATTGGAATGGGCTGCCCAGGGAGGTGGTGGAGTCACCATTGCTGGAGGTGTTGAAGCAAAGCCTGATGGAGCACTTAGAATCATAGAATCAACCAGGTTGGAAGAGACCTCCAAGCTCATCTAGTCCAAATTAGTGCCCAGCCCTATCCGGTCAACTAGACCATGGCACTAAGTGCCTCATCCAGTCTTTTCAGGTGCCATGGTCTGGTGGATGGGACAGGGCTGGGTGCTAGGTTGGACTAGATGAGCTTGGAGGTCTCTTCCAACTTGATTGATTCTATGATTCTATGATACAGAGACAGTCCTTAATTTCTGGTCAGTGAGTAGGCAAGAATCATTTATCTATGTTTTTAATTAATTACTTCTCATTAATACTGTACCATTTTCAATAAGAAGTTATCAGTGACTTGGCCTTCAGGGACTAGAGTTCAGTGGTTATATGAGGGAGGTGATTCACTCTCTGCTCTCATGAGACCCTGCCTGCAGCACTGCATGCAATTTTGGGGCCGCCAGTGCAAGAAGGACATGGAATTGTTGGAGCAGGTCTGGCAGAGACCACAAGGATGATCCTCTGACAACCTCCCTTATGGGGACAGGCTGAGAGAATTGGCACTCTGCAGCTTGGAGAGGAGAAGGCTCTGAGGAGACCTTCTAGCAGCCTTCCAGTACCTGCAGGGGGCCTGCAAGAAAGCTGGGGAAGGACTTTTTCTAAAGGCTGTGGTGACAGGATAGGGGGCAGTGGCTTTGAGGTGGAAGTGGGGAGAATTAGACTGGATGTGAGGAAGAAATCCTCCATAGTGAGAGTGGTGAGACAGTGGAACAGGTTGCCCAGAGAGGTTGTGAATTCCCCCTCACTGGAGGTCTGCAAGATCAAGCTGGACAGAGCCTCGAACCACCTGTGGAAGATGTCCCTGCCTATGGCAGGGGTGTTGGAACTGGATGAACTTTAAGGTCCCTTCCAACCCGAACTATTCTATAATTCTTGCTGTGTATCTCTAAAACATTTTCAGGCATTTTATATGCTTTTTTTTGTGCTGACAAAATTGAGGGGAGAGGCTTGAAATAGTTTGACTCCCTTAACCTTCTTTCCAAAGCTTTATTGTGTTTTGGTTTTTTTGGCAACATGGATGGAAAGGCTAAGATTTGAAGCCAAGACTATGCTTGAAATGAAGACTGCTGCTGAATGCCTCCTGTTCTCTCTGAGCTAAGGAGCACTGCTGGGTGCTCAATGTTTGCTTTGTCATATTCTCACTAAAGCAAAATTAGAATGCAGAGGGAAGAAACAAGACTCAGACTACAGACTTTTAGCTCTGCATTGGGTACTGGAAAACTCTCTTCATTTAGGCCTTTCTCTAGCTCACCTCCTACTCATCTGGCTCTGGAAATCAGTTTTTGCTTGCCTGCTGTGTCAGGGGTTTTGTATGTAGTGCCTAATGGCTTGTCAGTGCTTCCTTCTTGCAGAGGTTGGCTTCGCAGCAGTTGGTTTTGAGCTGTCCAAAGCTTTCTCTTTATCAAACAGTGGCCGCGGTGTCTCCTTTGCTGCAGAGAGCAGGTAGACAGCTGGGCCTGTAATTTCAGCATGCAGAGAAATCATTTCTGTGTTAGCCTGTGGTCAGGCAGTCACTGCAGGAATTGCAGGGGGGATCAGGGTGTCAGAGCCTCCCATCTCGTATGCCAGTCTTGTTACCACTTTGTCATCAGCTGCTGGTGTTCACACAGTTCAGCCGCGTGAAAAGACAGCACATGGTCACCCCTCGGACAACAGGACAGAACACAGAATCACAGAATCACAGAATGGTTTAGGTTGGAAGGGACCTCAAGGATCATCCAGCTCCATCCCCCTGCCATAGGCAGGGACACCTCCCACTAGAGCAGGCTGGCGTAGTTCAGACATTGATGTGCTCTGCTTCGCTGGGTCTGCAGCAGAGAGAACTTTGGCTCCAGCCAGGGGGCAGTGACATCTTAAACTGCCATAAGAATTCTGATTTACTGTAGTGTGTATGGTGTTAGCCTGGAAAGCATTGCTGTACCTACAGGACTTGCTGTGCTGGACCTACAGCTGTATCTTGCTGTACCTACAGGACTTGCTGTGCTGTATCTACAGCTGTATCTATTGCTGTACCTACAGGACTTGCTGTGCTGGACCTACAACTCTATCTATTGCTGTACCTACAGGACTTGCTGTGCTGGACCTACAACTCTATTGCTGTACCTACAGGACTTGCTGTGCTGTATCTACAGCTGTATCTTGCTGTATCTACAGGACTTGCTGTGCTGTATCTACCGGACTTGCTGTGCTGTACCTACAACTCTTTATCTATTGCTGTACCTACAGGACTTGCTTTGCTGTATCTACAGCTGTATCTTATTGTATCTACAGGACTTGCTGTGCTGTACCTACAACTATCTATTGCTTTATCTACAGGACTTGCTGTGCTGTACCTACAGCTGTATCTGTTGCTGCATCTACAGTACTGGTATTGCTACTATCTACAGTAGTTCTAATCAGGGGTTAGGCCAGCTGGCCCTGTAAGCTGTTAACAGGTCTTATGGTTATATTTCCACATAGGGCTGAAAAATTGCCTCGAGGCAGTTAGCAGTGATTCTAAGGCATCAGCAGGGCTCTTTGTCTGGAGGCTTCAGAGCTGCAATGATTTTTGTTTAAAGATGACATTCATCAAATCCAAGCATGGAGGGGGAAGGTGTTATGGAGGCAGGAATTAATTGGCCGAGTCAGGAATTTATAAAAATAGAGTTATTTTATTTTCCCAAAAACCCACCCCCAAAACTATATACAGAAGATAATTTATATTTAATTAGCAGGTTCTTTTGGTTGTTTGAGAATATCTACACAATAGGATGCCACAGGTAAACTTGACTAATTTTAAGTCAGTAATTGGAAAAGGATTTGTGCTATTAAATATATATAGCGTTCCCCATATCAAAATAGGCTGAGCCTAGGCTACTCACGACAGCTGGCTTGAAAAGAAGGACAATTCAAAGGTCTGTCCCGTGGTCTGTTCAGCAACCTTCAGGGTCGTTAAGAAGCAATAAGCCACACAATAAGGACGCTTAAAGTGAAGTCCTTCAGGGCTTGTCTTCGGAGTGTCAAAGGCTCCGTGTANCGGGAACCCCTCGATATTTATACCCTCTCCTAGACAAAGAGCCGTTACCACTGCCTAGGCGCGAAAAGCTCACAGCCAATCCTCAGCCGAGCGCAGCGCGGGCCCGGCACGGGGCACTCCTCGTGCCGTAAGGGTCCCCCCTGCTCCCCCCTTCACGCCTGCAGGGCAGAGGGGGAGAAACAGGTCTGTTCGCACCTTTTTCCTCTCCCATTCAAACCACAGAGGGAGAGGAAATTTCTGGGGTACACAGGACCTCCAGGACAGAAGGTTTGGAAGGGACGTGTGGAGATTGTCCAGCCCAACCTGCCTGCCAAACAAGGGTCACAAACAACAGCATGTTGAGGACTGGATAGGGCTGGGTGATAGATTGAACTGGATGATCTTGGAGGTCTCTTCCAACATGGTTGATTATATGATACTATGGTCTAGTTGATTGTATAGGGCTGGGTGATAAGTTGCACTGGATAAGCTTGGAGATCTCTTCTGATCTGGTTGATTCTATGATTCTATGCTTCCATGGTCTAGTTGATTGGACAAGGCTGGGTGATAGATTGGACTGGATGAGCTTGGAGGTCTCTTCCAACATGGTTGATTCTATGATTTAGGAACAACAGAATGGTTTATTGATAATCTCAAGGGTGTTATAAAGGTCAGTTGAGAATAACTTGGATACTGTTTCTTCCTGCACCATGTGAACAAGCATTGACTGGATTCAAAACAAACTTGGTCTAATCTGCTGTAGATTCAGAAAGGTTGGAAAAAAATCAGAAAGAATTTGGACAAATTAAGGGAAAACAGAAAGTTAGATTTAATACCTTATTCTTGGGATGTTGCTTTTCTGTCCTTGAAGGCAGGTTGGAGTTTTCCCAGTTGAATCAATGTTGCTTTATTCAGTATGTCAGCATTGTTAGGCCCTGATTCTGTCCTTGGAGTTCCTAAGTTCATAGGAGGGCTGCTTGTGCTAGTTTGAGCCCAGATGGGATATTTTAGTGAGAGGAATTAGATTATTATAGGTTGTGAAAAAGAAACAATGGTGATGTCTGCTGCATTCATAGGCTTGCTGAGATGGATGAAAACAAGAACACAAACATAGATAACAGAGTTGCTCTCTGGCTCTGGCTGCCTCCCTCCTCTCTCTAACCTGCTGTCTGTGTGACTAATCCCTCTGCTTCCTAGCCCCCCTGGCTGATTCTCCAAACTCAACTTGAATATAAGGCAAAGTCTGGGATAAGGTAGAGGGGTGGAAAGGAGGTGGAAGGGTGGTTGGGAGCCCCTCCTGGGGACTCTGGTTTCTGGGAGGGCTGTTGTGTTTCTGGATTACTTTTCAACTTGTCTATTTCTGTCTCTAGCTGTATCTATTGTAAATACCTGCTTGGATATTGTGCTAAGCTGGAAATAGAAAGCTTCATTCTAATTTCTAACTCAGCTGAGTCTAGTCTGGGTGATTTCCCATGTGTGGGGGTGAAGGTAACACCCAAACTGCCACACTACTGTCAGAGTGGCGCCCACTACCTATCACGTTACCTTTGGCTTGGATGAGATGTACAGGCAAATACTGAGTCACTGTTCAGTTTATTGCTCTGAATTCAGTGATACAACAGAAGTGGATGAAATGGAAATGCAGAGGAAATGCATGGTGTGGTTTATTGACTTAGGGAGAAGACTGAGGTAAACAGGGGGTTAGTGTTGAAGAGTAATGGAGCTTTCAGTTGGTTTGCAGACGACACTAAATTGGGAGAGAGTTTCGATCTGAGGGAAGAAAGAGACACTAAATTGGGAGAGAGTGTTGGTCTGTGGGAAGAAAGACTCTACAGAGGGATCTGGCCAGGCTGGGTCAATGGGCTGAGGTCAATTGTATGAGGTTAAACAAAGCCAAGTGCTGATACTGCATGTAGGTCACAACAGCCCCATGAACACTCAAGGCTTGGAGCAGAGTGGCTGAAAACTACTCAGAAAAGGACTCAGGGATGCTGGTTGACAGCTAGCTAAAGATGAGCCAGCAGTGTGCTCAGGTGTCTGAGAAGGCCACTTACATGCTGGCATAGGTCAGCAATGGTGTGGCCAGCAGAACCAGGGAAGAGATTGTACTCGTGCACTGGGCACTGGTGAGCCTGCACCTTGAATCCTGGGTTCAGTCATTTCAAGAAGGACATTGAGGTGCTGGAGCTTGTCCAGGGAAGGACAACAAAGCTGTCAAAGTTTCTGGAGAACAGGGCTGGTAAGGAACAGCTGAGGGATGGACTTGGGGGTTGTTTGGTCCATAGAAGAGGAGGCTGAGCAGAGACCTCGTTGCTGTCTACAACTCCCTGAAAGGAGGCTGGAGTCAGGTGGAGGTTGGTCTCTTTTCCCTAATAGAATGTGACAGGACGAGAGGAAATGGCCTGAAATTGTGCTAGGGGAGGTTTAGGTTGGAGATTAGGAAACACTTATTTGCTGCAGGCGTGGCCAGGCATTGGAACAGGCTGCCCAGGGAGATTTTGGAGTCACCATCCGTGGAAGTGTTCAGGAACCTTGTGGACGTTACACTTTGGCACATGGTTTAATAGCCATTGTGTTGGGCTGTCAGTTGGAGTCAATGATGTTAGAGGCTCTCTTCCAAGAGAAACAATTCTATGATTCTATGATTTCTGTAATTCCCAGTAAAGTTTAGACTCTGAGCTTTAGATAATGAGCTGAGCTATGTAATGGTTGAAATCAGTGATCTTAAAGCTCTTTTCTAACCCAAGTGATTTAGTGATCCTTTGATGCAGTGACAAACTAAGGAATGAGGTTTTGTCCTGCCAACAAATCAAATAATTTCCTTCAGTAGTTAGTGGGGAGAATTTTCTGAAATAAGTTTTCTAAATCAGGCTGTGTATCTGGGAGTGATTGAGTCATGGATGTGAGCTTGCCTGGTGTGTACTCCTTCTGATTAGTCTTTTTAAATAAAAAGGAACCAAACTGCTGGTCTCAATGTCTAAATGTGGAACTGAATATAAGATAAAATGTGAAATCGTAGAATCTACCAGGTTGGAAAAGACCTCCAAGCTTATCCACTCCAACCTAGCCCCCAGCCCTAGCCAGTCAAGCAGACCATGGTACTAAGTGCCTCATCCAGGATTTGCTTGAACACCTCCAGGGACGGCGACTCCACCACCTCCCTGGGCAGCCCATTCCAATGCCAATCACTCTCTCTGCCAACAACTTCCTCCTCACATCCAGCCTAGACCTGTCCTGGCACAACTCGAGACTGTGTCTCCTTGTTCTGTTGCTGCTTGCCTGGCAGAAGAGCCCAACCCCACCTGACTGCAGCCTCCCTTCAGGCAGTTGTAGACAGCAATGAGGTCTGCCCTGAGCCTCCTCTTCTGCAGGCTGCACACCCCCAGCTCCCTCAGCCTCTCCTCAAAGGGCTGTGCTCCAGGCCCCTCACCAGCCTTGCTGCCTTTCTCTGGACTCCTTCCAGCACCTCAACATCTCTCTTGAATTGAGGAGCCCAGAACTGGACACAACACTCAAGGTGTGGCATGAGCAGTGCTAAGCACAGGGGCAGAAGAACCTCCCTTGTCCTGCTGGCCACACTGCTCCTGAGCCAGCCCAGGATGCCACTGGCTCTCTCCAATACCTACTCTATGTTGTAGTCAAGGTGTAGCCTGACCAGAAATAGGTGAGTGTTGCTGAAGCAGCTGGGAGGAGAGTTGGTGATTAGTGTATTGAAGTGGATTTGTTTCAGGTTTAATTTCAGGAGCACTTAGGAGGACATGACAGTTATTTCCCAGAATAGTGTCCCCAGGAAGGTTCAGGCTGGCTGATTGCTTTCCAGGTGAGTGTGCTGCACTCCCTGCAGGGCAGCTTGCTTACTCATTTTGGATAGGAATAAAACATCTCAGATGTGTCAGGACTAAGGTATTGAGCTGTTGTTAAAGTTATACTGTGATATTGGGCACACAGATCCTCTCAGTGAGGATGGGATGGTTGGGTGGTGAGATGGGTTGGGAATTGGATGAAGGACAGTGCTCAGAGGGTTGTGCTCAGTGGGACACAGACTAATTGGAGGTGTGTGGCTTGTGGTGTTCCCCCAGGGTCAGTACTGGGTTCAGTTCGGTTCAGTGTATTCATCAGTGTTTCAAGGGACAATCAGAAAACTAGGGGTAGAATTTTGAGCAAGGCCTATTGTGACAGGACAAGGGGTGATGACTTAGTGCCATGGTCTAGTTGATTGGATAGGGCTGGGTGGTAGGTTGGACTGCATGATCTTGGAGGAAGTTCTTGCCAGAGAGAGTGATTGGCATTGGAATGGGCTGCCCAGGGAGGTGGTGGAGTCACCATCCCTGGAGGTGTTCAAGACAAGCCTGGATGAGGCACTTAGTGCCATGGTCTGGTTGATTGGCTAGGGCTGGGTGCTAGGTTGGACTGGATAAGCTTGGAGGTCTCTTCCAACCTGGTAGATTTTATGTTTCTGTGATCTTGAGGTCTCTTCCAACGTGGTTGATTCTGTGATTCTGTAATTCTATGAGCTTGGAGGTCTTATCCAACATGGTTGATTCTGTGATTTTAATTGGAACAGGAACATTCAGACTGGAGAGAAGGGAGACATTTTTATGCTGAGGGTGGTGAAAACAGTGGCCCAGGTTGCTCAGGAAACACTTTTACAGATGTTTCTGTTTGCTTTAGCTATGAAATTGGGATAGAAGTCCTCCAAGTAATGCAAGTGCTGGAGAGGTAGTGGCTGAGCTGGTGAGGACAGGGTGAAAGAAGATGATCAGACATGTCCCTGTTGGCAGAGTAGAGGATTACTCACCTTGTTATGTTTGTTTCAGCTCAGGCTGTTTGACCTTGCAGAGCAACTTACCTAGAACAATGACTGAGGTGTTCCTCTGAGCCATCTCATTAAAAATAATTAGGAATGAAAATAATGAATATGAGCCATTAGAAACCACGCAGGTCTGAGGCATGGCACTGCTCTGTGAGGTTGGTTAAATAGATTTTCACTTTGCTCCCAAGGAGACAAAGCCTTTGTTTATCTGCCTTTGCCTTGATCATGTAATTGGAAAGCAAACACACTAGTTAGATGAAACAGTGAAGTTAATGACAGGAACAAAAGTGCTTCACTGGAAGCTTTCAGGGAAGCCTTCAGAGCTTGTTGTTTTATTTACTCCTCTGTGAGGTGCCGGGGGGCAGGGCACTACTGCATCATGATCACATTTCCCAGTGCTGATGCTGAAACAGAAACCCCCATCCTGAAAGCTGTAGGTAGAGAAGCTCACTTACATTATACCTCTGCTGGCTCTCTCAAAGTGTGTTTGATTTAGGATGATTTTGCTTCCATGACCACTCCATTACTCATCTGGATGCATTCCCATGTGACCTTCTCTAGCTGAACCTACCTTTGCAGGGACATGGACTTGATGATATCCAGACATCCCTTCCAGCCCCTACCATTCTGTGCTTCTGTGAGTATGTCCAGGAATTTCAAGGACACCTTGCTTTTTTGTTAGAGAAAGTTAGAACAAATGAATTAGCAACAAACAGGCCAACATTCAACTTCTGATGGTGCTTCCAGCAGAGCAGGGACACCCTTCCATCGATAGAAGTCAGCCGGGCTTGTGCCTTGCTGCTGCTCTGCTGGGACATGGAGTGGTAGGCATCAGAATCATAGACCCAGACTAGACTCAGCCAGCTCTGGAAATTTGAACGAAGCTTATATTTACAGCTGGCACAAT
>WAAF01001527.1:35793-49862 GCA_013400475.1 Tricholaema leucomelas
CAGTCCCAAGGAAGAATGGAGGTTCGGCCAAGAGGATTAAGAAGCAAAGGTGAAATCAGCCAAAGCAAATGGAGGGTGAGGTTAGAAAGCAAGATGGAGTTCAGCCAGCAGCCTCAGCTCTCCCCAGCAGGCAAAGCAGAAGAGAACAGCCCAGCACCAAGTGCAGAGCAAAAGTGACTTTTATCTAATGTTTTGCCTTTCTTCTTTACACATCTCAGCAAGACTGTGAGGGAAGTAGACACCATTGTTTTCATTTCTCAGCCTATGATCTAATTCTTCTTACCAAAACATTCTAGTAGGCTCAAACTAGCACAATGGGCATGAGGAACAGTTTCTTCCCCCAGGGCACTGGTGAAGTCCCTGTCCCTGGAGGGATTGAACAGCCACACAGATGTGGTGCTGAGGGCCATGGGTTAGTGGTGACCTGGCAGTGCTGGATTAATGGTTGGGCTTGACAATCTGGACAGTCTTTTTCAACAAAAGCAACTCTATCTATAAAGGTATGTTTCAAAACTGGAGGAATTTGACCTCTCTGATGTTTCTGCTGTGGAACAGTATTTAAGGATCTACCTTCTCTGTCAGTCCAAAAACCCCACAGTTGTTTGGAGTGGAAGTGTCCTGATTAAATCCTTGGGCAGCACACAGCCATTTCTGCTTCACACACACACACTGTTCTTTGCCCTGATGCTGCCCTTGAGTTCAAGTGACTCATTTTTCCTCCTTGGTTTTTACCTAGGTGCATTTCTAGAGACCTTTTATTTTCCTGTAGACTAAATAATTCAAGTCTTTGGAGTCTCCTCCTGAAGATGGAGATAATCTTTCTGAGCATCTGGCTCAGAAAAGTGTCCTTTTTCATGTGTCCAGTATTTCTTTACCAGGTCTGGTTAGTGCCTGGTAATACCATCACAGTGCTTCTTGAGGTCTTGCACTGCTGCTGCTGCTTTGTCATTGTATTATGTTGCAGAAGAAAAATGAAGGTAACACACAGAGAATCGTTAAGGTTGGAAAATACCTCTAAGATCGTCAAGTGCAACCTTCTACCTAACACTTCCATGATTACTAAGCTGTGTAAGTAACACATCTACTTATTTCTTCAACACCTCCAGGAATGCTGGCTCCACCACCTCCCTCGGCAGTCTGTTCACAGGCTTACAGGCTCACAGGATGTTAGGGGTTGGAAGGGCCCCAAGAAGATCATCCAGTCCAAGCCCCCTGCCAGGGCAGGACAATCCTATCTAACACAGATCACCAAGAAACACATCCAGACAGGCCTTGAAAGGCTCCATAGAAGGAGACTCCACAATCTCTCTGGGGAGCCTGTGCCAGTGCTCTGTGACCCTTACAGTAAAGAAGTTCCCTCTTGTGTTGAGGCAGAGGTGTTCCAATGCCTGACCACTCTTTTTGTAAATAAATTCTTCCCAATATCTAACTTGGTGAGACCTCATCCTGAGTACTCTGTTCAGTTCTGGGCTCCTCAGTTTAAAAGGGACAGGGATCTGCTGGAGAGGGTCTATTGGAGGGCCACCAGGATGATGAGGGGACTGGAGCACTGCCTGATGAGAAGAGGCTGAGGGACCTTGGGCTGCTTAGTATGGAGAGAAGAAGATTGAGTGGGGATTTAATCAATGTTTATAAACATCTGAGGGCTGGGGTCCAGGAGGCAGGGGACAGACTCTGCTCACTGCTCCCTGGGACAGGACAAGGAGCAATGGGTGTAAGTTACAGCACAAGAGGTTCTGCCTCAACACAAGGGGGAACTTCTTTACTGTAAGGGTCCCACAGCACTGGCACAGGCTGCTTGGAGAGGTTGTGGAATCTCCTTCTCAGGAGCCTTTCAAGGCCTGTCTGGATGTGTTCCTGTGTTACCTAAGCTAGATCTGTGGTCCTGCTCTGGCAGGTGAGTTGGACTGGATGATCTCCTTGGGTGCCTTCCAACCCCTAACATCCTGTGAGCCTGTGAACCTAAACTTCTCCTGTATTTACAACATGTAGCTTCTTTTCAGTTGAACTGAGTACCTCCCTTGGAACTGGGAAGCTGTGTAAGACTGCAAGTCTAAATTCATCTTTTCAGTGTGTGTGTATGAATGTGACACTAAAGAATTTTGTAGTAGAAGGTTTGGCCTTTGAGAAGGGGAGGGGAGGCAGCAGGCCTCTTAAAAAGCAATCTGATATTTGGCTCCTGTTGACACAACTGACGTTTATAGGAACTGATCTGTAAACTCTTCTCTGTGCAATAGAACTGTGTTGCTTCAAAAGTCTTTTAGTGGTGCCATGAGGGTAATCCACAGCAAGATTTCTGCTGCACATCCTGCTTGGTTTTATTTCCTCCTCTACCTTACAGAAATAGCTGTGGCTGTTGCTCTAACCTCTGCTTTCCTTCGAAATTTGTTTCCTGATAAATTTTGTGGCTTTGCCTGCTCACACTTGTAATAAATCCTCTGCCAATGACTGAACTGTACTGGCTGCCTTTTCTCTGCCATGCTCCAGCTTTCACTGCCCAACATTCACTTCAGACATGATCCAACAATAGTTCCAAACAAATCCTGATGTGCCTGGTGGAAGGCCAGTCCTGAGAAAGGGCTGCTAACTTATCACTGATCTGTTTTGATGAGCGACAAAGATGCTGAAGGGAGTGGAACTCATCATCTTCCTTTTGAGGTCCTTTAGAATCATAGCATCCTAGAATCAGTCAGAGTTGGAAGGGACCACAAGGATCATTTAGTTCCAATCCCCCTGCCATGGGCAGGGACACCCTACCCTAGAGCAGGCTGCACACAGCCTCATCCAGCCTGGCCTTAAATGCCTCCAATCGTGGGGCCTCAACCACCTCCTTGGGCAACCCACTCTAGCCTCTCACCACTCTCATGATGAGGAACTTCCTCCTCACATCCAGCCTGAATCTCCCCACCTCCAGCTTTGCTCCATTTCCCCCCAGTCCTGTCACTCCCTGACAGCCTCAAAAGTCCCTACCCAGCTTTTTGTAGACACCCTTCAGATCCTGGAAGGCCACCAGAAGGTCACCTGGGAGCCTTCTCCAGCCTGAACAGCCATAACTCTTTCAGTCTGTCCTCACAGCAGAGCTGCTGCAGCCCTCTGAGCATCCCCATCCCTGTCTGCTTTGCAGACGTTCCAAACCCACCTGTTTGCATTCCTGAGTGAACTGCTGTGGGTGACCCTGCTCTGGCAGGGGTGTTGGACTGGATGATCATTTGAGATCCCTTCCAACCCTTATACTCTGAGATTCTGTGAATAGAAGTAGAGGTTGGCCTGATTTGGGAGAACACATTATGATGTCACAGAATTTTCACAGCATTTCTTAGCTTGGCAAAGACCTCCAAGCTCCTCCAGTCCAATCGTTAGTTTCACACTGACAAGTCCTTGACTAACCCAACGCCCTCAGCACAACATCTCATCACTAGGAATTGCTATGCATGGAAAGAACCACCAGCATCATCCACTCCAACTTTCATCCCAGTGTCTTTCATCATTAGACCATAGCCTCAAGTGCCACATCCACTGATGATGAGACACATCAAGGAGAGAACATCATAATGGAAGCATAGATTATGGAGAAAAAGTTCATTCATGTTTCAAAATGAGTACAGTCCAGGGTCCCTCACTTCAGGAGAGACACTGAGTTGCTAGAGTGTGTCCAGTGAAGCTGCTGAAGGGTCAAGAGAGCAAATCTGGTAAGGAGCAGCTGAGGGAACTGGGGGTGTTTAGGTTGGAGGGTGGTGATAACCTCATTGCTCTCTACATCTCCTTGAAAGAAGATTGGGGTGAGGTGGGGGTTGGTTTCTTCTCACTAGTATCATGTGATAGAATGAGAGGAAATGGCATAAATCTGTGCCAGGGGAGGGTTAGATTGGAGATGAGGAAAAATGTCGTTAGGAATTGGAGCAGGCTACTCACCATTGGTGGTGGAGGGGTGAAATGGGCCAAGCACCAGCTCCTCCTCCCCCATTCTGGGTAAACTGGGAAAAGTGGGGAAAAGATAAAGGCCTGCCAGGGACATATTTAGACTTGCCCTAATTGTGCATGGCCTGTTGCATTGGCCTGTTTTGGTCAAGTTTGGCAGGATGCCATCCTCACTGGTTAGTCACTTTGCTTGCCTTTGTGGCCAGTTGGCCAAATTGATGCTCGGGCAGACGATATGTACAGGCCAAGATGGTAAAACAAGTTGCTGGTTTGCCTTGCTTTTACCAGGGTGATTTCCTTGGGGCAATTATCGAGGCAGGGATCATCAAATATGTAGTTCAGTTTATTAAAATTAAAGCTTGAGAGCAGCCAGGAAGAAAGGGACCTGGGGGTGCTGGTAGAGAGTAGCTGAACATGAGCCAACAGCGTGTTCAGATGGCCAAGAGAGCCAGTGGGCTGGCTCAGGAGCAGTGTGGGCAGCAGCACAACGGAGGTTCTTCTGCCCCTGTGCTCAGCACTGCTCAGGCCACAGCTTGAGTGCTGTGTCCAGTTCTGGGCTCATCAAGAGAGATGCTGAGGTGCTGGAAGGTGTCCAGAGAAGGGTGACAAAGCTGGTGAGGGGCCTGGAGCACAGCCCTGTGAGGAGAGGCTGAGGGAGCTGGGGGTGTGCAGCCTGCAGAAGAGGAGGCTCAGGGCAGAGCTCATTGCTGCCTACAACTACCTGAAGGGAGGCTGTAGCCAGGTGGGGTTGGTCTGTTCTGCCAGGCAAGCAGCAACAGAACAAGGGGACACAGACTCACACTGTGCCAGGGCAGGTCTAGGCTGTATGTTAAGAGGAAGTTGTTGGCAGAGAGAGTGATTGGCATTGGAATGGGCTGCCCAGGGAGGTGGTGGAGTTACCATCTCTGGAGGTGTTGGAGCAAAGCCTGGATGGGACACTTAGTGTCATGGTCTGGTTGATTGGGCAGGGCTGGGTGCTAGGTTGGACTGGATGACCTTGGAGGTCTCTTCCAGCCTGGTTGATTCTGTGATTCTCTGAGATTGTCTGTTTGCTCTGGGAGCGCCTTCTAAACAAAAAAGTTTTAAATTATCCACAAGCCATGTTGCATTTTTATGTATCAAATTAGAGCATATAAGACTAAAAGGTACTGAGGACTTGTCCATTAAATAGTTTTATTTAGATTGCTTAAGACAGCAAGTACAGAAACTCTACCAGAGTGTTACCATGGAAGGAAGAAGAGGGAGTTGGGTACCCACGAGAGCTCTCTATGGTTTACCTTCAGATCAAGGTTTGCCAGCTTGGCTTTTAAAGGAGCAGGAATTACAGTGTGATTATATTCTCATTAGGATCGGTTCAGGTGGTGCTCAGGCTGCTGATGGATGGGGTCATGGCTATGAACACATTCATGGATGTCAGCAATCTCAGGGAATGTGGTGCTGTCAGTTCTTTGTGTTTAGAAGTTTGGTCTTGCAGTTGAGCTACAGGGAATGAATGTGCCACAGAGCTGCCCTTCAGACAAGCTTTACCAAAAACAGATCTGAGTAAATACCCCACTGATCTTTCAGGGGTCTTGCCTGTGGTGGTCTGATTATGATCTCTAACAGGCTGCAGTATCATTCCTTTGAAGTCAGTGAATGTGTAGTTTTTACTGTAAGGTGAGAATGAGCTTTTTTACCTCAGCTTGCTCAGGTGTGGAATTTTTTTTTTCCTTTGGGATTTCTGTATTAGGTCATTTGACCTCACAAAAATAATGCAGTGATAGCACACCATCTTTCCTTGGCTACAGACCAGTTTCTGGACTGGAACATTTCTGGACTGGAACATCTGTCTTGTGAGAAAAGACTGAGACCTGTTTATCTTGTAGAAGAGCAGACTGAAAGGAGAGCTTAGCAATGTTTACAAGTGTCTGAAAGGTGTTTATCAAGAAGGAGTCAGGCTGCTTTCAGCAGGGCAACAAGGCTGGGGAGAGGTCTGGCAAACATGGCCTATGAGGAGAGGCTGAGGGAGCTGGGGGTGTTTAGTCTGGAGAAGAGGAGGCTGAGAGGGGACCTTAATGCCCTCTACAGCTACCTAAAAGGAGGTTGTAGTGAGGCTGGAGCTGGTCTCTTCTCCCCAGTTACTCATGATAGGACAAGAGGAAATGGCCTCAAGTTGCCTCAGGGGAGGTTCAGGTTGGCTGTTGGGAGGAAGTTGTTTCCTGAGCAGGTGGTCAGGCACTGGAACAGGCTGCTCAGGGAGGTGGTGGAGTCACCATTCCTGGAGGCGTTTTGAAGGAGAGTGGATGTGGTGCTTGAGGCTATGGTCTGGTGATGAAGGCTGCTGGGGTGAAGGTTGGACTGGCTGATGCTGGTGGTCCTTTCCAAGCATAGTGATTCCTAGTGATGAGATGTTGTGCTGAGGGCTTTGGGTTAGTCAAGGACTTGTCCGTGTGAAACTAATGATTGGACTCGAGAAGCTTGGAGGTATTTTCCAGTCCAAGAAATTCTTTGACAGGGGGCAATTGATACAAACTAGAACCCAGGAAGTTCCACCTCAACATGAGAACTTCTTTACTGTAAGAGTGATGGAGTCCTGAAGCAGGCTGCCCAGTGAGATTGTGGAGTGTCCTTCTCTGCAGACATGCTAGATGCCTTTGGATGTATTCCTGTGTAACCTGTTTTGGCAGGGGGGTTGGACTCAATGATATCCAGAGGTCCCTTGAAACCTCCTCCAGTCTATAATGCTGTTATCTCCTAGAAATAATGTGTAGACTTCCATGTGCCCAGGACTCTGTCAGGAGAATTAAAGGAATATCTAAATGTCTTCAAAAGAATGGCCTGCAACCTCACAAACAGTTCTCTGGTGTGAAATGGGAAGGAAGGTTGTCTCTTACCAGGCTGTTTCAGCGATACTGTGAGGCCCCTTGTAAATAAAAAAGTGCTTCTCAAATCACTTTTTATTTCTGTGTGTTCTAAAGAGGTAATATTTTTCTTCTGCTTAATGTAGCAACTCAATTTGCCCTCAAAGCACAGCCCCCACATGCATTACCCCTGGTTTTGTGTATTGTGGTGGATCACAAATGGGATCCTGGGGTGTATTAAGAGGAGTGTGTCCAGCAGATCAAGGGAGGTTCTCCTCCCCCTCTACTCTGCCCTGTTGAGACCTCATCTTGAATACTGTGTTCAGTTTTGGGCTGCCCAGTTGAAGAGGGACAGGGATCTGCTGGAGAGGGTCCAGTGGAGGCCTAGGAGGATGATGAGGGGACTGGAGGGCATGGCTTGTGAGGTGAGGCTGAGGGACCTGGGGCTTTTTCATCTGGAAAAGAGAAGACTTAGAGAGGATTTGATAAATGTTTATAACTATCTGAGGGCTGGCCAGGATTGGGGGGACAGGCTCTGCTCACTGCTCCCTAGGATAAGACAAGGAGCAATGGGTGTAAGTTGCAGCACAGGAGGTTCCACCTCAACACAAAGGGGAACTTCTTTACTGTAAGGGTCTCAAAGCACTGGCACAGGCTCCTCAGAGAGGTTGTGGAGTCTCCTTCTCTGGAGCCTTTGAAGGCCTGTCTGGCTGTGTTCCTCTGTGCTCTGTGTTAGATAGTATTGTCCTGCTCTGGCAGGGGGTTGGTCTCCATGGTCTCCTTGGGTCCCTTCCAAGCCCTCACATCCTGCGAGCCTGTGATCGTAAGGCTACACGTCTGCATTTGCTAGCTCTGCACGTACTGCTTTGTGTCTTTGAACCTCTCTTTTGAGGAAACCAATCAATTTTTACTTATTTTCTTTCATTATTCTGCTCTGCTTCCATTGGTGCCTCTAAACGTTTGACTCCAGACTGGCAATACGAGGGTAAGATGGCAAAAAATGTGACTTCCTGAACATCACTCATCTGTGTTTAGTTTTTATTTCCCTTAGAGCATCCTTACAGTTCTGTTCCTTCTCATTAATTGCAGCCTTTTGTGGCAATTAAACTCAAATGATGTTTGTTTCTGTTCTGAAGCTTTAATGACTGTTTATAGCTTTTAATCATGCCTCTGTTTATTTCTCTGGGTTTAAGTTACCATCTCATTGTCCTGAAGGAATTCTGCTTCACTGAGATGCCTGGTGGTATCTCTGGAGCAAGCCACCAAGAGGTTTATTGGCATAGCCATCTGACAGATTTGGATGAGGCCTTGAGCAGCCTGGCCGAGTGAAAGGTCTCTCTGCCCACTGCAGGGGTGGTAGGAAGCAGATGATCTTTAAAGGTCCCTTCCAACCCCAACCATTCTGTCATTCTATGGCCAGTAGGTTGTGATGGGGTGTAAGAGCGATTTGAAGGGTGGCTGTGGTCATGACGTGGGAAGGAAGGCTCTCTCACAGAGATGACAGAACAAACCATATTCAGTTTGAGTTTGTTTTTTTCTGTTTGTTTGTTTATTTTCAAGTCTTTGTTTCACATTTGGATCAGCATCTGAGACACTTTTTCATCAGATTCTCCGTTGCTTCACGGAGTTTATCTGAGTAAGGGAGAATTGAAGAACTCAGATGTTGATCCTCTGTCAGTGTTACCATAGCTAGCAGCTGTAGCCCGTGCAGACACACTATTTCAGTGAATGCTTAAGGACCCCCAAGGTCCTTCTCCTGGAACTAGAAATAACTTCTCTTTTCTTCTTTATAGATTGCAAACTGGCCAGAACAGGTCCTCCAGCCACAATAGTTCCTATTGATGAGGAAAGCCGCAATGGTGAGTGCACCTCGCTTCTCTGCAGCCCCTTTGCTTCCCTGCCTTAGCTTATCCAGTTGTAGGGGTCGGGGAGTGAGATGTCCTTGTCCAGCTCAGCTTTGAGGACTGAAAACCTATCAACAGGGATTGTGGGCAAGAAGGTGACAGTGATCCAAATGCTGGGAGGTGCCATCTCTTCCCAAAAGTTATCCATCTTGTTAGCTTTGACTCCAGATAGCTCTTGTGAGTATGCATCTAGTTTCAACAGCTACTTATGTCCACTATTGATAGAAATGCTAATAATCCAGTAGTTTACCTCCCAGCTTACTTTTTGCTATCTGACTTCTGCCAATGTGATCTTGCCAAGGGACAAAGTTCTGGTCAGATTTTGGTTTTAATGTGATTCAGTTAAACTGAAACCTTCTTTCACTGAAGATTGGTAGGAGATTGCTATCTTTTGGGTTTCACCTGAAGCTTTCAGAAGGTTGCTCTGAGTTTATGGACACATTTGAAATGGCAGAACCTGCTTGCAGGCAGTATGGAAACTCCAAAAGAAAATGAATGCTTTTTTTTTTTTTTTTTTGTTGTTATTCTCCTGTCAAATTACACAGTTCTCAAGTTGGTGATCTGTAGTCTTAGCACTTTACCCTCTTACAGCATGGCTCTTACTCTGCATACTAACTTCTGGGTTTTGTCTTGTAATTAGTACAACTTTTTAACCTCATAAGCTAGGCATAGTTGTGTGCTTGCATGTGGTGGTGATTTATCATCTATGGCTGCTTGAAATGGTGAATGAAGTCCAAGTCAGATTGATGGAAAGTCTGCTGTTTCCCTTGGGGGAACTGTCTTGCTGCTGGAGTTGTGTAAGTTCAGGTGGATATGGGTATGCAGGTTTTTAATGGTAAGAGTAGTGGTAAGAGTTATTGGAGTTGCTTGGTGTCAGGTGGATATGGGTATGCAGGTTTTTAATGGTAAGAGGGAGTTGGTTGGTGTCAGGTGGATATGGGTATGCAGGTTTTTAATGGTAAGAGCAGTGGTAAGAGTTGTTGGAGACACAAACTTGAACATAAGGCTGTAGACAGAGATTCGTCTCTTCTGCCAGGCAATTGGCAACAGAACAAGGGGACACAGTCTCAAGCTGTGTCAGGTCATGTCTAGGCTGGATGTTAGGAGGAAGTTGTTGGCAGAGAGAGTGATTGGCATTGGAATGGGCTGCCCAGGGAGGTGGTGGAGTCACTGTCCCTGGAGGTGTTCAGGAAAAGCCTGGATGAGGCACTTGGTGCCTCTAGTTGATTGGGCAGGGCTGGGTGCTAGGTTGGACTGGATGATCTTGGAGGTCTCTTCCAACCTGTTTGATTCTATGATTCTATGATCCTGATTTGGCAGGATGGGTTGAACTTGATGATTTTCAGAGGTCACTTCCAACCCTTAACATTCTATGATTCTGTCAGTGTTTGTGCTAGTTTGAAGCTAGCTAGAATGTTTTGGTGAGAAGAACTAGGTTACAGGCTGTTAAAGAGAAAACAAGGGTGATGTCTACTTCACTCATGGGCTTGCTGAGAGGTATAAGAACAAGAACCCAAACACAGATAAGGCACTTCTGCTTGGGAGCTCTGGGCTTCATTTCTTTCTCTGGCCTCTCTGCTATCTCTCTGATTAATCCACTTTGCTTCCTAACCCCCTGGCCGAACCTCCATTCTTCCTTGGGACTGGGGTAAGGGTGAGACAGGTGGGAGAAGGTGGAAGGGTGGTTGGGAGCCCCTGCTGGGGACTCAGGTTTCTGGGAGGTCTGTTGTGTTTCTGTATTGCCTTTTACCTTGCATATTTCTGTCTATAACTGCATATACTGTAAATATCTGCTTGTATATTGTGTTAAGCTGTAACTATAAGCTTCATTCAAATTTCCAGCTTGGCTGAGTCTAGTCTGGGTGATTTCCAAAGTGTGTGGGGGGTGGATAACAGCCGAACCACCACAGTGTTTCACCAAAAGATCTACCCTAATATCATAGAATCAGCCAGGTTGGAAGAGATCTCCAAGCTCATCCAGTCCAATCTATCACCCAGCCCTATTCAGTCAACCAGACCATGGTGTTAAGTGCCCCATCCAGGCTTTTCTTGACCACCTCCAGAGACAGCGACTCCATCACCTCCCTGGGTAGGCCACTCCAATGCCAATCACTCTCTCTGGCAACAACTTCCTCCTAATATGAAGAATGTGGACTGGTGCTTTAGTAATACTTGTGTGACAGAAACTCTGCAGTTATGATTATTTTGTTTCTGTTCTTGTGTCTCCTGTGTAAGCCCCTAAGTGTTCCTCTGCTTCTGATTATGAGTTGTTTGGGGTTTTTTCTTGTCTCTCCCCCTTGCCTTTCTGCTGCTATATAATACTAATGAATAGTAAGGCTGTCTCCATAAATTACATGCTCTCTTCTCTCCCTCCATAAATCCCAGTGCTCCTTGGGGATGTCTGGTATTTATGCAAACACAGGTAAGCCTGGGAATGAGCTTTTCTGGCTGTAGGTATTATTTTTATCTCTTCATCTCCCCTGCTATCCTGGCAGCAATCTTTTGTCATCCTGAATTCCTGGGGAGGCAGAGGATGTGTGATCACTCTGAAAATCCCCATCAGCAGCTCCCTGCGGTGAGGGATTCACTGGGAAATAAGGCACCAGTATGCAGGGAAGGAGGCTGTGCGTGGCTTTATCCCCCGCTGTACTGATTTGGTTTCAGTTTAATTGTATGTAATGCTGCAAGAACAGACCTGATTGCCCAGGCATATTGGCAGTCTCACTGCCCATTTCCCTGCTGCACCAAACTATTTTAACTAGTTTCTCAGAAGCAATTGACAGGGGCTTGAAGGAAATGTCTCCAAAGGCATAAAATCTGCAGCCTCTCGTCTGAGACCAGCTTAAGTGTCTAATACATTCCCTGTGGACTCTGCATCATGGCTTTCAAACAACCATTACTTAATAACATTTTCAGTGACTACCAGGGTGGGCTGGAATTTAACTAATGAGCCTGAAAGATTAAGGGTCCTGCTATCCATCTCCTGTGTGAAGTATGTGCTGGTTCCAGTCTGGCTTGCCTAAGGAGAAAAATTGATCTAGTCAAGTGCCATTTTTTTGATGTGGAAAGTTGTTGTGGTGTATTGAGAAGAGAATTTCTAAGAGTTGTGGCTTTATAGGCTTTTCCTGATGTTCTTTTGTGCCTCAGAATAAAACAGCAGCTGTATCCAGCTATGGGACCTGCTGGAGTGTGTAAAGAGAAGGGCTGCAAAGATAATCAGAGGGATGAAGCACCTCTGTTGTGAAGACAGGCTGAAAAAAATTTGGGCTGATCAACCTGAAGAAGAGAAGGCTGCAGGGAGACCTTAGAGCAGCATTTCAGTGTCTGAAGAGAACTTACAGTAAGGCTAGGGAGAGATTGTTTAGAAGAGCTTGTGGTGATAGAACAAGGGACAATGATTTGAAACTAGAGCAAGATAGATTTAGGGTAGGCTGAAGCAGGAAGTTCTTCACAGTGAGAGTAGTGAAATACTGAACAGGCTGCCCTGGTTGAGGCCACATCCCTGGAGATATTCCTGTATCAGGAGCAGTGTGGCCAGCAGGACCAAGGGAGGTTCTTCTGCCCCTGTACTCAGCACTGGTCAGGCCACACTTTGAGTTCTGTGTCCAGTTTTGGGCTCCTNTGCGCAGAGAGGTGGTGGAGTCACTGTCTCTGAAGGTGTTGAAGCAAAGCCTGGCTGGGGCACTTAGTGCCATGGTCTGGTTGATTGGACAGGGCTGAGTGCTAGGTTGGACTGGATGAACTTGGAGGTCTCTTCCAACCTGCTTGATTCTGTGATTCTATGATATGGCCCTGGTCAGCCTGATCTGAACTGAAGGTTGGACAACCTGACCTTTGAGGATGCCTTTCAGTATGATGTAGTCTGTGAATCTGTGACTTGAAGGAAGAGGTGATTATCTTAATTTCTTCAAGTTCATGATGAGCCAGCAGTGCACTCCTGTGGCCAAGAAGGGCAGTGGTCTCTTGGGGTGCATTAATGAGTGTAGCCAGCAGGCTGAGGGTGGTTCTCCTCCCCATCTACTCTGCCCTTGTGAGGCTCCCCAGTTCAAGAGAGACAGGAAACTACTGGAGAAAGTCCATCAGAGGCTACAAAGATGCTGAGGGGAATAGAGAATCTCTCTGAGAGGTGTTGAGAGGCTCAGAGGCATTGGAATGGGCTGCCCAGGGAGGTGGTGGAGTTGCTGTGCCTGGAGGTGTTGAAGCCAAGCCTGGCTGGGGCACTTAGTGCCATGGTCTGGTTGATTGGGCAGGGCTGGGTCCTAGGTTGGTTTGTATGATCTTGCAGGTCTCTTCCAACCTGTTTGATTCTGTGATTCTATCAGAAGTTCCATCTAAACATGAGGAGAAGCTTATTTAAGGGTGATGGTGTCATGGTCTACTCAGACCTACTGAGATGTTGTGCTGAGGGATTTGGTTTAGTCAAGGACCCATCAGTGTGAAACTAATGATTGGACTCGGTGAGCTTGAAGGGCTTTGCCAAGCTAAGAAGTTCTGTGAGAAGTGGTGGGATCTCCTTCTCTGGAGACATTCAAGTCCCACCTATGTGTATTCCTGTGTGACTTTCTCCATTTGAACCTGCAGGGAAGTTGAACTCAATGATCTCCAGAAGTCCCTTCCAAGCCCTACTATTCTGTGATTTTGTGGATGGAAAAATAGACCAACTCCAAGGTGCTCTAATTTTGCATTGATTTTCCATAGTTCTAAGTGCAGTTTGAGGACTCTTAGCATTGAGCTTGGAGCAGTGTTTCCTGTGTGGCAGTTAACAGTTACATTTCTATATAATAGGAAAAAGAATTCAAAGCCTTAGCTTACAAATTGCTACTTTTCCTGTGAAATGCTTCTGTGGACAACCTGCTTCATTTGACTTCCAGTTGAAGTTACACAACTGTCTATATGCTGCTGTGTCCACACAGAGATTTTTCTCACTTCTTTATGCAATATTCCATCTTCCTGAAGTGTTTGTGTCCATTTTTCACCAGCTGTGGAAGGTATTCCTTTTCAAATGCATCTTCTCCAGTCTGTGGCTCCTCTGGCAAAGGAGGTGTAGGATACTGTGTGAGTAAAGATGCTGCAGCTAATGCCTAAATCTGAGAATCTCAGAGTGACTTAGTTGGTGTGATGGTTTGGGTGTCCCCCGCCCCCCCACACTTTAGAAATCACCCAGACTAGACTCAGTTGGCTCTGGAAATTTGAATGAAGCTTATATTTACAGCTGGCACAATGTACAAGCAGATATTTACAGTATATACAGTTATAGACAGAAATATACAAGGGAAAAAAGGTAATACAGACACAATTCCCCTCCCAGAAACCTGAGTCCCCAGGAGGGGCTCTCAACCACCGCTCACCTTCCCCCTACCCCTCTCAACCCTACCCCAGTCCCAAGGAAGAATGGAGGTTCGGCCAA
>WAAF01001527.1:65629-99999 GCA_013400475.1 Tricholaema leucomelas
CCACCCATCCAGCCTGGCCAGGTCCCTCTGCAGGGCTCTCCTACACTCCAACAGCTCCACACCTGCTCCTAGCTTGGTGTCTTCTGCAAACTTACTGATGCTGGACTCAATCCTCTGGTCCAGATCATCAGTAAAGATACTGAATAAAAGTGATACTGAACTTCCACAGTGTGTGAAGCTTGTAGGTCCTAAATTTTTTATCATTGCTTAATTATTCCATGCCAAGTTCTAACTCAGCCCAAATGTGTAGTAGTTCTTTTCAGAAGGGTAATGATACATAGCTGCTGCCAGGCATTAGCTTTCTCTTTTTCCAGGATGGTTTATGAGACCAATGAAAAACCTGGCAAAAGTTGCTTATTAAAAGCACTGCTGAGCATTTGTGTTTGGTATTTATATTTTGGCACTGTAACAAACAAGGTGAGGTTTAAAAGAGCAATTCTGTGATAAATGATCTTCCCCTGGAGAAAATAAGAAGTTTTTTGAAAAGGGCATCCCTGAGGAAACTGGCCCCTGAGTGATCCAGCTAACTTCTCAACCATGTCTCGGTGTGGAGTTTGGGGGGTGTTGGTCTCTTCTCCCTAGTATCAGGTGAAAGAACAGCAGGAAATGGCCTGAAATTGTGCCAGGGAAGGGTTAGGTTGGAGATGAGGAAAAGTTCCTTTCCCAAAAGAGTTGTCAGGCATTGGAATGGGCTGCCCAGGGAGGTGGTGGAGTCACCACCCACAGAGGTGTTCGAGAAAGGTGTGGATGTGGCACCTGGGGACATGGTTTGATGGCCCTGGTGGTTTTGAGTTGATGATTAGACTCTACCAACAGAAACAATTCTACTACCTGAAGGGAGGCTGTAGCCAGGTGGGGTTGGGCTCTTCTACCAGGCAAGCAGCAACAGAAGAAGAGGACACAGTCACAAGTTGTGCCAGGGCAGGTCTAAGCTGGATGTTAGGAGGAAGTTGTTGGCAGAGAGAGTGATTGGCATTGGAATGGGCTGCCCAGGGAGGTGGTGGAGTTGCTGTGCCTGGAGGTGTTGAAGCAAAGCCTGGCTGGGGCACTTAGTGCCATGGTCTGGTTGATTGGCCAGGGCTGGGTGCTAGGTTGGGCTGGGTGAGCTTGGAGGTCTCTTCCAACCTGGTGATTCTATGGTTCTATGAATTCAATGATAGATCTTGCTCTTCACCCTCTTGTTTTACGCATTTTACTCTACGTATTTCTTCCAGTGTAGGGAATGGTGAAGTGGGCTGACAAACAGGGCAGCCTGAGATGGAGCTCATGTGCTGGTCCATCCCTCTGCAGTTGTTCATGGATGTAATCCTCATCACTCTGGTTCCTTCCTCCTCCTTGCATTTTTACCCCTTTCCTCATTCTTGTTCATGCCTCTTGTGTTTCTTTCCACTTAGCAAGCAAAAAAATAGAATCACAGAATCAGTCAGGGTTGAAAGGGACCACAAGGATCATCCAGCTCCAACCCCCCTGCCATGGGCAGGGACACCCTACCTTAGATCAGGCTGCACACAGCCTCATCCAGCCTGGCCTTAAACACCTCCAGGCATGGGACCTCAACCACCTCCCTGGGAAACCCATTCCAGGCTCTCACCACCCTCATGGTGAAAAACTCGTTCCTAATATCCGGTCTGAATTTGCCCATTTCTATCTTTGCTCCATTCCCCCCTGTCCTATCACTACCTGACATCCTAAAAAGTCCCTCTCCAGCTTTCTTGTGGGCCCCCTTCAGATACTGAAAGGCCACAATAAGGTCACCTCAGAGCCTTCTCCTCTCCAAAACTGAACAGCCCCAACTCCATCAGTCTCTCCTCACAGGAGAGGTGCTCCAGACCTCTGATCATGAATTGGTCCTGTCCTGGTTTTGCTGGGACATAATCTCAGGCCAGCCATGGTCAACAGGCTTCTACCATTTGAATTCAGCCAGGACAGCTGACCTGAGTTGGCTCTGGGTGAGTCCCATCCCATAAATGTCACATTCAGTATAAAGTCTGCTGAGGAGAAGGCTTCCTGCTTGGGCTTCTGCTCTTGAATTCTTTCTGACCTTGCTCCTCTTCTGTCTCCTGCTCCCAGGTGCTGCCTGACAGTTTATTGTAACCACTGCACCTGCAGTGTCTGTTTGTCTATTTTATGTTTGCATTGGTGTTAGTTTGGCTGTTTCATTGATCTGCTTTAATTTCAGTCCTGTGGTTTTCTCTCCTTTCCCTTATCCCCCTTTTCTGCTGGAGAGGGGTTACAGAGCAACTGCTATAGTTTAGCCCTGGATGTGGGCTAAATGTAGGCAGGTCCCTTAGGGAATCCCTTTGAAGTGTCTGCAATTAGCTGTTGAAAGTCCTAATTCCTTCCCAAGTTTTGGAACCTGTAGGTTTTTCCCCATATGCATCTGTCAGAGGTCACTTCTTAGCAGTTTCAGTTTCAGGAATTAACTGCTTCCCCCACGCCCCAGAGAGCCCTGGGGAATTCAGTTCTGGCTTTGCCTTCACCTCCTCTGGATTCCATTTACCACCCCTTGCTCTGATTCCCTTTGTGTGCTGTGTCGATGTAGCTCCCAGGGGTGGGGTGTTTTCTTCTCTTTAATGACTCTGTGGTTCAGTTCTATGGCTTTGAAGTGAGAGATTTCAAGGAAATTGAGATGAGATTTGCCTTTCTTGAGGAAAATTTAGAAGGTTTTGCTTGGCTTAACTGATTCTTTACCGCTGCCTGAAAAAATCAGCAGACAAACCTGAAGTCAGAGGTGACCTCTTTCAACTTCTATCCTCCCCATCAGCATTAGTTTCCTTTTTCTGAGCTGTCATTTCTTAGCTTCATTTCCCTTTCTCCCAAGCACTGCAGCATTTTACATCCTTTAGCCCTTCCTTATTCCACACTCACCTTCAGAGGATGCTGCCTGTGTATCTTATACGGGAGAAAAGGGGAGAAGTAAGTTTGCAGATGACACCAAGCTAGGAGCAAGTGTGGAGCTGTTGGAGGGTAGGAGAGCCCTGCAGAGGGACCTGTCCAGGCTGGATGGGTGGGCAGAGGCCAATGGGATGAGACTGAAGAAGGCCAAGTGCAGGGTTCTGCACTTTGGCCACAACAACCCCAAGGAGCACTACAGGCTGGGGACAGAGTGTCTGAGAGCAGCCAGGCAGAGAGGGAGCTGGGGGTGCTGGTAGAGAGTAGCTGAAAATGAGGCAGCAGTGTGCCCAGGTGGGCAGGAGAGCAAATGGCATCCTGGGCTGGCTCAGGAGCAGTGTGGCCAGCAGGACAAGAGAGTACTGCTCAGGCCACACCTTGAGTGCTGTGCCCAGTTCTGGGCTCCTCAATTCGAGAGAGATGCTGAGGTGCTGGAAGGTGTCGAGAGAAGGGCAGCAAGGCTGGGGAGAGGCCTGGAGCACAGCCCTGNGTATGGGGAGGGGTGTAGTTGACTGGATAGGGCTGGGTGCTAGGTTGGACAGGATGATCTTGGAGGTCTCTTCCACCCTGGCTGATTCTATGATTCAGGATGAGATTTGGAACCTTGTGTGGTGTTACTTGCTCTTGGTAGGATGTGGGCCGTGTGTACATGCTGCTAGAAATGACTTTTCTGGAGCAGATGTTGTTTTTTTCTCCCAGTAACCTAGGGGTAAGTTATTGCTTTAGCTTTCAGTTCTGAAAGAAAGTACTGGGAAACATTAGGAATTGTCAGAGCTAAAATTGAGGTCACTCCCTGCCTGTTTTGAAGAGGGGCTTGGACTGGATTGCCTCCAGCAATCCCTTCAAAAGTTCCTGATTCTGACCATATGCTAAAATCTGCCTTATTAGCAAGCAGCATGGCTTGTTGGCAATGCAAATTCATTTTAATTGCTTGCATCTTTGGGGGGGCAGGATGTTCTTCAGCCTCTTATGTTGATCATTAAGGAGAAGAAAAGTAAATCATGTACTGTAGCCCTTCTCTGATTGATGTTTACTTAGCTCTTTCACTAACAGCTGTAAGGAAGCTATGATCATTTCTTTCCCTCCTCATTGTTCCTAGCATGATCAGATTTAGTATAATATTGAAATGCATTAATCTTCAGTTTCTGTAGATCTCTGAAGACATTAGCTCCTGCTTTATCTAAGCTGCCTTCAAAACCTTTGGATCAAGATCTTACTTAGAGAGGCAAGCTTCTGCTGTGTTCAATGAGCAGAAATGTCCCAGGAGAAATTTTTTGTGTTCTCTGGAGTAGTAGACCTTGTGGCTGTTACATCTTGGGGACTTCCAGAGAATTTTGTGCTCTGGATTGTAGAGGATAACTGGAAATGTGGTAGGATAAGAGGGAATGAATTGAAGCTTGAAAAGGTGTAGAATCATCAAATCAAACAGGTTGTAAGAGACCTCCAGGATCATCCAGCCCAACCTAGCACCCAGTCCTGTCCAGTCAACCAGACCATGGCACTAAGTGCCTCATCCAGGATTTGATTCAACACCTCCAGGCACAGTGACTCCACCACCTCCCTGGGCAGCCCATTCCAATGCCAATCACTCTCTCTGNTCTCTTGAACTGAGGAGCCCAGAACTGGACACAGCACACAAGATGTGACCTGATCAGTGCTGAGTACAGGGGCAGAAGAACCTCCCTTTGTCCTACTGGCCACATTCTCCCTGATCCAGGCCAGGATGCCATTGGCTCTGCTGCCCACCTGGGCACACTGCTGCCTCATCTTCAGCTACTCTCTGCCAGCATGCACAGCTCCCTCTCTGCCTGGCTACACTCAGCCACTCTTTCCCCAGCCTGCAGTCCTCCTTGGTGTTGTTGTGGCCAAAGTGTAGAACTCTGCACTTGGCCTTGTTCAGTCTCATCCCATTGGCCTCTGCCCACCCATCCAGCCTGGCCAGGTCCCTCTGCAGGGCTCTCCTACCCTCCAACAGCTCCACACCTGCTCCTAGCTTTGTGTCATCTGCAGACTCACTGATGCTGGACTCAATGCCCTGCTCCAGATCATCAATAAAGATATTGAAGAGGACTGTGCCCAGCACTGATCCCTGGGGCACACCACTGGTGCCAGCTGCCAGCTGGATGTGGCACCATTCACCACCACTCTCTGGGCCCAGCCCTCCAGCCAGTTCTTGACCCATTTCAGAGTGAGGGTAGAGTTAGACTGGATCTTAGGGAGAAATTCTTTAGAGCCAGGGCAGTGAGACACTGGAACACATTGCCCTGCGAGGCTGTGGATGTCCTGGAGTCATTCAAGCTCAGGCTGGATGGGGCCTTGAGTAACGTGTTTTAGTGCAGTGTGACCCTGTCTATGACAAGGAGGGGTGGAACTAGAGGGTCTTTAAGGCCCCATCCAAACCCAAGAGTTCTTTAGTTATATGAAATATTCATCTTTGCCACTCATTACAAATCGAAGCAAAGCATTTTGTAACTCCTGAGATAGGTGAGAGGTAAAGTACTGAATCAGAAGAAAGAAGAAAATAATTGCCTTTGAAGTCATTCTCAGTGAAGATCACTGCAGTTCTAGGACCTTCCATAATGATACTACCTGCAGCTCCTTCCCCCAGGGAGGAGGGCACCATTTTGTGTATGGAATGGAAAGGGTGGGACCAGCAGAGCCTGGGAAGTAATTTTCCCCTGTACTCAGCACTGGTGAGCCTGCATCCCAAATATTGGATTCATATTTGTGCCCCTCACTTCAACAAGGTTGTAGAGGTGCTGGAGTGTGTTCAGTGAAGGGCAATGAAGCTGAAGAAGGATCTGGAGAACAGGGCTGGTGAGGAAACTGCAGTTGTTTAGTCTGGAAAAGAGGAGGATCTTGGATGATCTTGGAGGTCTCTTCCAACCTGGTTGATTCTGTGATTCTGTGAGCTGAGGTTGTTTAGCCTGGAGAAGAGGAGGCTCAGAGGTGATCTCATTGCTGTCTACAACTACCTGCAGGGAGGCTGTAGCCAGGTGGGGTTGGGCTCTTCTGCCAGGCAAGCAGCAACAGAACAAGGGGACACAGTCTCAAGTTGTGCCAGGGCAGGTCTAGGCTGGATGCTAGGAGGAAGTTGTTGGCAGAGAGAGGGATTGGCATTGGAATGGGCTGCCCAGGGAGGAGGTGGGGGAGTTACCGTCTCTGGAGGTGGTGAAGCAAAGCCTGGAAGCCTGGCTGGGGCACTTAGTGCCATGGTCTGGATGACTGGACAGGAGTGGGTGCTAGGTTGGAGTGGATGATCTTGGAGGTCTCTTCCACCCTCAACTTGGTTGATTCTCTGAGGCTGAGGGGAGACCTCTACAACTTCCTGCAAGGAGGTTGGAGTGAAGAAGAGATGGATCTTTTTTTTTTCCCAGCAACAAGTGACAGGATGAAAAGATTTGAAGTTGTGCCAGAGGATGTTTAGGTTGAATATGAGTGGAAAAAAATTCTTTGCCAAAAGGATTGTCGAGCCCTGGAACAGGCTGCTCAGGGCAGTAATGGAGGAGTAAATGGAGGAGAGTAGATTTCCCTGGGGAAATTTGAAATCCATGTAGATGTGGTTTTGGAGGACATGGCTTAGTGGTGGAATTTTCCATTCTGAGTTCTTGGTTGAATTCAATGATCTTAAAGTCCTTTTCCAACCAAAATGATTCTATGCCACATGATTAAGCACTTGCTTGGGAGTCTCAGAGGGTTTGTGGTGGCCTGTTGGGCTGTCAGTGTGACAGCTTGAAATAAAGAAGGCCCAGCTGACTTTCCATAGCATCTTACATTGTATTACCTGCTGCTTGTTTGATTTGTAGGACCCTCTCAACTCTTGATTTACAGCTCATTATTCCCAGTTAAACAGTAATTACAGCTTTAGAGAAGAAAATGGGAACAAAAGTTGCCAGAAGAGCACTGCCAGCACTCAGAATTGTAAAGGGATTTCAGTGCCAGCCACCTTGTTGTGTGATGAATTTTCTAGGTAATAAACAAACCCCTAAACCTGAACCTACCCAGCACAGTTCCTCTTAAGTCATTGAGAACACGATTGCTGTGTTCTCATTTCAAGTGTAGTTGAGGATGGTTCTTTATTAAAGGCAGTTTTAGTTGACTGGAAGCCTGGCAGTTGCAGATGGTGAGCACCAGAGCCAAATTGACATCTTTCTGTTAGCCTTAACTCAAAACCATTGCGTCTAATGTGCCTTTTCTTATGGAGTTGTTGCTGTATGAATGCAGGATATTCAGAAGAGGTTCAGGATGAGATCATAGAATCAACCAGGTTGGAAGAGACCTCCATGATCATCCATTCCAACCTATCACCCAACCTTGTCCAATCAATTAGACCATGACAGTAAGTGGGACTGTTGAGGCTATCAAGGAGTGAGAGGACTAGGGGGAATGGCACAAAGCTGGAAATGGGTTGGTTCATCCTGGAAGTGAGGAGGAAGTTGTTGAGCATGAGAGTGGTGAGAGGCTGGAATGGGTTGCCCAGGGAGGTAGTTGAGGCCCCATGGCTGGAGGTGTTTTAAGGCCAGGCTGGCTGAGGCTGTGTGCAGCCTGCTCTAGGGTAGGGTGTCCCTGCCCATGGCAGGGGGTTGGAACCAGCTGATCTTTGTGGTCCCTTCCAACCCTGACTGATTCTAGGTGCCCCATCCAGGCTTTGCTTCAACATCTCCAGGGACGGCGACTCCTCCACCTCCCTGGGCAGCCCATTCCAATGCCAATCACTCTCTCAGTTTAAATAATATGAGTTTAGAAAAATAATTCCTATTTTGTTTTGGTATTTTGATNCTGTGAGGACAGACTGAAAGAGTTGGGGCTGTGCAGTCTGGAGAAGAGGAGGCTGTGAGGTGACCTTCTTGTGGCCTTCCAGCATCTGAAGAGGGCCTCCAAAAAAAACGGAGAGGGACTTTCTTAGGCTGTCAGGGAGTGCCAGGACTGGGGGGAATGAAGCAAAGCTGGAGGTGGGGAGAGTCAGCCTGGAGGTGAGGAGGAAGTTGTTGAGCATGAGAGTGGTGAGAGGCTGGAATGGGTTGCCCAGGGAGGTGGTTGAAGCCCCATGGCTGGAGGTGTTTAAGGCCAGTCTGGATGAGGCTCTGGCCCTGCTGCTCTAGGGTAGGGTGTCCCTGGCCATGGCAGGGGGGTTGGAACTGGCTGATCCTTGTGGTCCCTTCCAACCCTGACTGATTCTGTGATTCGATGATTCTGTGAATCAAGAAAGCAGGCTTTGGTCAAGGCGTGAGAAGGTGGAGGCTATCAAAGTCAAGTTGATTTGGACATGAAAAGATGGACTGGAGAGAAAAATATTTTTCAGGAAAGACTGAAAAAGGATAAATGAAGTGACTGGGGGTGGCTGTGCTTGAGCAAGGTTTAGGGATGTTCAGAGACATTGCCTCCAAGCTGAATATGTTGTCTGGTATGTGGTTAAGGAGACCCATACTGAAATGGAGGTCAAGGGCAGGTTGGATGCTGAAAAGGTGTGGACGTGACTGCAGTTGGGTAGAATGCAAAGCAGTGAGCTGAAGGACCAGAACTAGCAGGAAGGAAAGCAGATAATTTCCATCCCACAACAGGGAAAGAGCTGATGCATGAAGTCATGGGCCAGACCATGAGGATTTTAATGTCTCTTTCAAACTTGGCAATAATAGAAAATATATTGGCATATGTATTTGGTGGACAATCATAGAACTGTTGTGGTTGCAAGAGACCTCTAAGGTCATTGACTCTCAACACCACCATGGCCATTAAACCATGTTTCAAAGTGCCATGTCCACGCATTTCTTAAACACCTCCAGAGATGCTGACCCCACCACCTGCCAGGGCAGCCTGTTCTAATCCCTGACCACTCCTGAAGCAAAGAAACTTTTTCTCATCTCCAACCTAACCCTCCCCTGGCACAATTTCAGGCCATTTCCTCTCTTTCCATCTCCTGATACTAGGGAGAACAGGCTGGGGACAGAGTGGCTGAGAGCAGCCAGGCAGAGAGGGAGCTGGGGGTGCTGGTAGAGAGGAGCTGAAGATGAGGCAGCAGTGTGCCCAGGTGGGCAGCAGAGCCAATGGCATCCTNGTTGTTGTGGCCAAAGTGTTCTCAGCACCTTCTAGTACCTAAACACAGGAGGTGCTTAGGGTTATTAAAGCCCTTTCTAGTCCAGCTCAGGCAACATCAGTTTCATCAGCTGGTGATGTATGAACATGTTAAATTTGCAAAGCTACCATATGGAGCTTGTTTCATGCTTGTGTTAAGCACGAGTGCTCCTGTTGAAGCATCACAAAGCAACACTGCTTGTGGAAGCATAGTCCCTCAGGCAGCAGAGGCTCTGAGATGCCCCTCCAGGCACTTAATTAATCTCAGCCTTGAGGAAGTATTTATCTTTAGTACGAATTGTCAACACTTACATTCACTACCTCTGCCTCTCCAACAGCATGCCCCACTTTAAAGCATCTGTAGCTCAAAGAAGCTGAAAGAGGAAGATGTTGCTCATCTTCTTTTGTAATGGAGCTTGAAGGTGGGCCTGAGGGATGCTGCTGCAGTTGTTTTAAAGAAGAAAAGCAAAACAAACCCTGATAAGTGGACTGCAAAATGTATCTCCTTCAGAAGAACACATGTTCAAACAATGCATACGGTAACCATCACAGCAGCCTTTGGGGATAGAAAACCCCCAGAGCTCATCTAGTGAAAACCCCCTGCAGTCTGCAGGCACATCTGTAACTAGAGCAGGCTGCTCAGAGCCCAGATCTGACCTGCAATGATTCCAGGGATGAGGCTTCCACCATCTATCTGGGCAGCCTGGGCCAGGGCCTCACCACTTACAGTGTAAAGAATTTCATCCTTCTTTCCAGTCTGAATCTCTCCTCTTTTGGTTGAAACCATCATCTCTACCTGAAGGGAGGCTGCAGCCAGGTGGGGTTGGGCTCTTCTGCCAGGCAAGCAGCAACAGAACAAGGGGACACAGCCTCAAGCTGTGCCAGGGCAGGTCTAGGCTGGGTGTTAGGAGGAAGTTGTTGGCAGAAAGAGTGATTGGCATTGGAATGGGCTGCCCAGGGAGGTGGTGGAGTCTCTGTCCCTGGAGGTGTTGAAGCAAATCCTGGATGGTGCACTTAGTGCCATGGTCTGGTTGATTAGACAGGACTGAGTGCTAGGTTCACCTGGATGATCTTGGAGGTCTCTCCCAACCTGATAGACTCTATAATTATCAAGTCAATCATTAAGTACATCACTAAGTACAACTGATGTTAATGAAATCTAACTGCTTCCAGACAGACAAGGGCCCAGGTGACTGCAAGGTGTGAAGTAGTTGGGGATTTTTTCTTGTTGTATTGGAAAGAGGCAAATGCTGGAGGAGACCAAGGGGAAGAAAAATAACTTGACACTCATCAACTGTGAATTCAGTTTGATCGAGCTGAAGCAGCTACATATTGATGCTTCATTATTTTTAAATGGATTTTAAATTATTTCATTAATCCTTTATTCTGCAGGCAGATGGGAAATGGTAGTTGCCTTCTTGGGTTTTTTTAATCCCTAAGAGCAGTTTCACCTGACTGGCAGTACATTGAAAGTCAGGAGGAATTTTACTGTGGCAATATGGTGTGGCATAGTTGAATGAAGAGACAAAATGGGATACCTGAATTTGAAATGTGTGCTGCCTGCTTTGGATTTAGTTCTTTGCAATCTCTGGCAAGATCCACACTCATTTTCAGTTTGAATGGATGTGTGCAAACACACCCAATAGGTACTAGGTGTAAATATCTGAAGTGAAAAGACAATGCTTGTGTGGTAGTTGTAGGCTAGAAGAGTGAAAGCCTGGATGAGGCACTTAGTGCCATGGTCTGGTTGATTGGACAGGGCTGGGTGCTAGGTTGGACTGAATGATCTTGGAGGTCTCTTCCAACCTGGTTGATGCTATGATTCTATGTAAGAGGGGAGAAGGACCTAGGAGTTCTGGTGGATAATAGGATGACCATAAGCCAGCACTACAAACAAGGGGATGCAGTCTCAAGTTGTGCCAGGGGAGGTCTAGGCTGGATGTTAGGAGGAAGTTGTTGCCAGCAAGAGTGATTGACATTGGAATGGGCTGCCCAGGGAGGTGGGGCAGTTGCCGTCCCTGGAGGTGTTGAAGCAAAGCCTGGCTGGAACACTTAATGACATGGTCTGGTTGATTGGCTAGGGCTGGGTGCTAGGTTGGAGGTCTCTTCCAACCTGATTGATTCTGTGATTCTATGAATATGCCCTCCTGGCCAAGAAGGCCAATTGCATCCTGGGATGCATCAAGAAGAATGTGGCAACCAGGTCCAGAAAGGTTCTCCTCCCTTTCTATTCTGCCCTGGTGAGGCCACATCTCGAGTATTTTGTCCAGTTCTGGGCTCCCTGTTTCAAGGGTGGCAGGGAACTGCCGGACAGAGTACGACAAAGGGCTACAAAGATGCTGAAGGGACTGGAACATCTCTGTGATGAGCAAAGACTTTGGGGCTGTTTAGTGTGGAGAAGAGCAGCCCAAGGTGAGAGGCATCTCATCAGTGATGATTAATACTTAAAGAGTGGGTGTCAGGATGGGACTAGGCTGCTTACAGTGGTGCCCAGTGACAGTACAAAGGGTAGCAGGAACAAGGTTGAACATAGTAAGTTCCATCTAAACATGAGGAGGAACTTCTTTAAATTGAGGATGATGGAGCCCTGGAGCAGGCTGTCCAGAGAGGTGTTGCAGTCTCCATTTCTGGAGACATCGAAGAGCCTCCTGTGTGATCTTCCTTAGGCAAACCAGCCTTGGCAGGGTGATTCTGCTCCATCTGCAGAGATCCATTCCAACCCCTACCATTCTGAGTTCTGTGAAAAACCCAGTTGTAAACTGGGCAGGTTGACCCTCTCTTGAGCTCCTGATTGCCAGTGGCTGTGGTTCCCTTGATGCTGAAGGAAGATAGGTCTTGTGTTTCAGCTGAAGTTATGTGGCTTCTGAGTTAGATTTCTAGCTCAGACATAAACATATTCAGAACAGAGAAACTTAGAAGTGGAAGCTCTGAGTGGTGAACATTCTAGAGATAGGCCATACAATGCCAACAGTGGATAAGTTAATGTCATTTCATTGGAGCATCAAAAGCTTTGTGCCCGGATTGTACTTGCTGCTTCTGCTGCACCTGCTGCTATCTTCCCCCACCACTGTTTTGGCTGCTGCTGCTGCTTTGCTGCAGCTTGACCCCTTCCCCATCTTCCTTAAGGTTATTATATTTCTGTAGGAGATTTTTTTTTTCTTATACTATTATATTTAGTTTAAACTGTACAAAAACACAATTTAGAATCACAGAGTCAGACAGGATTGGAAGGGACCACAAGGGTCATCCAGTTCCAACCCCCCTGCCGTGGTCAGGGACACCCTACCCTAGATCAGGTTGCCCACAGCCTCGTCCAGCCTGGCCTTAAACACCTCCAGCCATGGGGCCTCAACCACCTCCCTGGGCAACCCATTCCAGCCTCTCACCACTCTCAAGATGAAGAACTTCCTCTTCACATCCAGTTTCAATCTCCCCACCTCCAGCTTTGCTCCATTCCCCTCAGTCCTGTCACTCCCTGATAGACTAAAATGGCCCTCCCCAGCTGTTTGGTAGCCCACTTCAGGTACTGGAGTGCCGCAGTGAGGTCACCTGGAAGCCTCCTCTTCTCCAGAGTGCACAGCCCCAACTCTTTCAGTCTCTCACAGTATCACAGTATCACAGTATCACCAAGGTTGGAAGAGACCTCACAGATCATCAAGTCCAACCCTTTACCACAGAGCTCAAGGCTCCTCATAGCAGAGCTGATGCAGCCCTCTGAGCATCCTCCTGGCCCTGCTCTGGACACGCTCCAGCATCTTCACATCCCTCTTGTCCCAGGGGGTCCAGAACTGGATGCAGTACTCCAGGTGGGGTCTCAGCAGAGTGCACCAGAGGGGGAGAATCACCTCCCTGGCCCTGCTGGCCACACTTCTGATGCAGCCCAGGCTCTGCTTGGCCCTCTGGGCTGCAAGTGCACACTGCACTTAATTTCCTTTAACCAAGGGCTGCCTTTCTTTGAAAGTATATTTATGGAGGCATTATCCATTTGCCCAAGAAAAGCTGGATGTGGCCTTCAAATGGTGTTCATAAGATGTTTTCACCTCCCGGTGAAGACTTCTCTCTATGCAGCCAATTCAATCAGAGGCCAGAGCAGCCCTGGTTGTCATTTCAGATCTTTCTTTTGGCTACTGGTTCTGTCTTCTCATTCTGTGCCAAATGTAGTTTAAGACTTAATTTAATTTAACCAAGGGTTACCTTTGTTTTTTAAGTATATTTATGGAGGAATTATCTATGGAATCATAGAATCAACCAGGTTGTCCAATAAAAGGGGATGTGGCCTACAAATAGAGTCCTGCGTACATTTCTGGAGCCCCCAACACAAGAGGGACATGGAACTGTTTGAGCCAGTCCAGAGGAGGGCCATGAAGATGCTCAGAGGGCTGCAGCACCTCTGCTATGAGGACAGGCTATGAGAGTTGGGGCTTTTCAGTCTGGAGAAGAGAAAGATTCAAGGAGACCTTGTAGTGGCTTTTCAGTATCTGAAGGCGGCTACAGGAAGGCTGGGGAGGGACTATTGACAAGGTCTGGTAATGCCAGGACAAGGGGGAATGGGTTTGAATTGGCAGAGGGGAGATTTAGACTGGATGTGAGGAGGAAGTTCTTTACAGTGAGGGTGGTGAGACACTGGCACAGGTTACCCAAGGAGGTTGTGGCTGCTCCCTCCCTGGAGGTGTTTAAGGCCAGGCTGGATGAGGCCTTGAGCAGCCTGCTCTGGTGGGAGGTGTCCCTGCCTGCAGTGGGAGGTTGGAGCTGGATGATCCTTGAGGAGATAACCGTTCTATCATGCTGTAAGGTGTTTCCACCTCCCGTTAAAGGCTCCTCTCCATGCAGCCAATGCGAGCAGAGGTCAGAGCAGCCCTGGTTGTCATTTTAGATCTTTTTGGCTGCTGGCTCTGTCTTCTGCCTTGTGAAGTATCTCGTGCCTTGTGCATGCTGTGTTGGCAAACATGAAAACCCACTGCAGACATCTCTTTCCTCGCTTCACTGTCCTTTTCATTTCACAGCTGGGCATTGCCCTGAGGCTTTTTGTCCCATCTCTGTTAGGTCTGATAAGCACTACAGCAGGGTGAGCAGCGTGACAACTGGAATAGCTCTGTGTGGTTTAGTTCTAGATGTCAGTACAATTCTTTTTTTTTCCCTATGTGACTCCTATCTGTTAGGTTAAACCCCCAGAAAAGCAGAAGAAAAGAAAAGTGAGGACTGGAGATAAGCCTCTTGCCCTTTCCTGCTTCATCCCATCAAAGATGTCAGGGTATTAGCAAAGGAGAGAATGCTCTTCCAGCTCAAGTCAAAGTATGAACCTTAGTGTTAGACGAGACTGAGAAGTGGAAAATCCAAAAGTGCTCAGGCTGGCCAAATAGGTCAGGATGTGCGGCAACCTTCTTGCTTCTTGGGGTCTGTGAATATCCTCACATAGCACAGGTTTTATTTTTGTATATAACCTTCAACAGTGTTTTGTGGGTGAACAGCCCACTGACAGTGGTGATCACAGAACCATAAACCTCCACAGGTGCAGCTTGATACCATTGCAGAGTCATAGAATTGTTTTAGTTGGAAAAGGCCACCCCTAAGATCATTGAGTCCAACCATCAACCCAACACCACCAGGTCCCAAAATGCCATGGCCACGCCTTTCTTGATCTTAGGAGGAAGCTATTGCCAGAGACAGTGATTTGGCTTTGGAATGGGCTGCCCAGGGAGGTGGTGGAGTCACCATCCCTAGAGGTGTTCAAGCAAAGCCTAGATGAGGCACTTAGTGCCATGGTCTGGTTGATTCATAGAATCATAGAATCATAGAATCGTAGAATCAGCCAGGTTGGAAGAGACCTCCAAGATCATACAGCCCAACCTGGCACCCAGCCCTATCCAGTCAACTAGACCATGGCATTAAAGTGCTGCATCCAGTCTTTGCTTTGGCTAGGGCCCAGAGAGTGGTGGTGAATGGTGCCACATCCAGCTGGCAGCTGTCACTAATGGTGTGCCCTGGGGATCAGTGCTGGGCCCAGGCCTGTTCAATATCTTTATTGATGATCTGGATCAGGGCATTGAGTCCAGCATCAGTAGGTTTGCAGATGAAACCAAGCTAGGAGCAGGTGTGGATCTGTTGGAAGGTAGGAGAGCCCTGCAGAGGGATCTTCCCAGGCTGGATGGGTGGGCAGAGGCCAAGGGGATGAGATTGAAGAAGGCCAAGTGCATGGTTCTACACTTTGGCCACAACAACCCCAAGGAGCACTGCAGGCTGGGGCCAGAGTGGCTGAGAGCAGCCAGGCAGAGAGGGAGCTGGGGGTGCTGGGAGAGAGGAGCTGAAGATGAGGCAGCAGTGTGCCCAGGTGGGCAGCAGAGCCAATGGCATCCTGGGCTGGCTCAGGAGCAGTGTGGGCAGCAGGACAAGGGAGGTTCTTCTGCCCCTGTGCTCAGCACTGCTCAGGCCACACCTTGAGTGCTGTGTCCAGTTCTGGGCTCCTCAATTCAAGAGAGATGTTGAGGTGCTGGAAGGTGTCGAGAGAAGGGCAGCAAGGCTGGGGAGGGGCCTGGAGCAGAGCCCTGTGAGGAGAGGCTGAGGGAGCTGGGGGTGTGCAGCCTGCAGAAGAGGAGGCTCAGAGGCGATCTCATTGCTGTCTACACTACCTGCAGGGAGGCTGTAGCCAGGCGGGGTTGGGCTCTTCTGCCAGACAACCAGCAACAGAACGAGGAGACACAGTCTCAAGTTGTGCCAGGGTAGGTCTAGGCTGGGTGTTGGGAGGAAGTTGTTGTCAGAGAGAGTGATTTGCATTGGAATGGGCTGCCCAGGGAGGTGGTGGAGTCACTGTGCCTGGAGGTGTTGAAGCAAAGCCTGGATGAGGCACTTAGTGCCATGGTCTGGTTGATTGAACAGGGCTGGGTGCTAGGTTGGACTGGATGATCTTGGAGGTCTTTTCCAACCTGGTCGATTCTATGATTCTGTGATCATCTTTGTCTACTGCGTCAGATGCTAAATCATTTCCCTTAGCACCACATCTCTGCATCTTTCTACACCTCCAGAGAAGGAAATCCAAACACCTCCCTGGTGGGGAGCCTCTTGCTCAGAGATCTAAAGATGTTTGGCATTGCAGTTTGGAGCCAGTTAGTGTAAACCATCTGCCATCTCTTCCTTTAACTGAAACATGCCCTTTGAACACCTTTGTGAACAGCATCACGATGAAGACAGTAAAAGCTGAGCCACAGTCTGATGAACAGTTTGAAGAGCTATTCTGTCCTCTCAAGCGAGGTGAAAACACAACTGTGACACCAAAAGGGATTCAGAGCCAAAGAAAAACAAAGAGAGCTAATCAAGTGTGACAGCTCCATCCTCTCAGTGGCCAGCCCTTGCCAACCAAGGATACAGCTGCATTATAAATGATGAATGGAGATTGTTAGAAGTGTGGGCAAAAATCAATAGCAACCTATATTAAAAATCTCCAGATTCTCAAAGTGCAGAGAGAAGATGACATGCCAAAGGTAGGGGAAAGGTAAATAAATAGGTATAAGATGCTATGGACACCACTGTCCAGGTGAATGAAGGTCTCCGCTGTCTGCAGAAGTATAGAATCAACCAGGTTGGAACAGCCCTCCAAGCTCATCCAGTCCAACCTAGCACACAGCCCTGGCCAATCAACCAGACCATGGCACTAAGTGCCTCATCCAGTCTATCTACTAGCACCCCCAGGTCCCTGTGATGGTTTGGGTGTCCCCCGCCCCCCACACTTTAGAAATCACCCAGACTAGACTCAGTCGGCTCTGGAAATTCGAATGAAGCTTATATTTACAGCTGGCACAATTTACAAGCAGATATTTACAGTACATACAGTTATAGACAGAAATATACAAGGTAAAAAAGGTAATATAAACACAATTCCCCTCCCAGAAACCTGAGTCCCCAGGAGGGGCTCTCAACCACCCCTCACCTTCCCCCTACCCCTCTCAACCTTACCCCAGTCCNGCTCTTCTCACCAAAAACTAGCACAGTCCCTCTCTGCCTGGCTGCTCTCAGCGACTCTGGCCCCAGCCTGTGGTGCTGCTTGGGGTTGTTGTGGCTAAAGTGTAGAACCCTGCACTTGGCCTTCTTCAACCTCATCCCCTTGGCCTCTGCCCACCCATCCAGCCTGGCAAGGTCCCTCTGCAGGGCTCTCCTACCCTCCAGCAGATCCACACCTGCTCCTAGCTTGGTGTCATCTGCAAACTTACTGATGCTGGACTCAATGCCGTGATCCAGATCATGAATAAAGATATTGAACAGGCCTGGGCCCAGCACTGATCCCCAGGGCACAGCATTAGTGACAGCTGCCAGCTGGATGTGGCACCATTCACCACCACTCTCTGGGCCCAGCCCTCCAGCCAGTTCTTGACCCATATCAGAGTGAATCTGTCCAAGCCATGAGCTGCCAGCTGTGCCAGGAGCTTGTTGTGGCAGACGGTGCCAAAGGCTTTGCTGAAATCCAGGTAGACTCCATCCACATCCTGCCCCACATTCACCAGGCAGAGAACCTGATAATAAGCTCAGGTTGGTCAGGCAGGATCTGCCCTTCCTAAACCCATGCTGCCTGGGCCTGACCCCTTGGCCATCCTGTGTGTGCTTTGCCTTAGTAAACTAGGGCAGCCTGATCCTGTGCAGGTAATCCATGTTGCTGCTGCCTGAATAAATCCAAGTGAAATGCAGCTCCTCTCACTTTGCTCTGCAGAGGTATTGCAGTGGAAGGGATAGTTAAGTTGGCCCACTGATTAGGATTAAAATGCAGCTGGAATTGGCATCATTTCCCTATAGTGGGGAAAACATCAACAGCATCCTGTCTTGGATCAGGAAATATGTGGCCAGGAGCACAAGAGAAATTGTCCCCCTGGTACTCATCACTGGTGAGGGGACAGATCAGATGCTGGGATCAGTTTGGGGCCACTCGCTCCAAGAAGAGCATTGAGAACATTGAGGTTGTAGCACATGTGGGAGTGGGCAATGAAGCTGGTGAAGTGTCTGGAGAACAGGGCTGGTGAGCAGTGGCAGAAGGTGACAAGGTTGTTCAGCCTGGAGAACAGAGCTGGTGAGCAACGGCAGAGGGCAACAAGGTTGTTTAGGCAGGAGTAAAGGAGGCTGAGGGGAGAAAGGAAGTTGGAGCAGGGTGGGAATTGGTCTCCTCTCCCAAGTAGCAAGCGACAGGACAAGAGGAGATGGCCTCGAATTGCACCAGGGAAAATTTGGGTTGGACATGAGGAACGATTTCTTCTCCAGCAGGATTGTCAAGGCCTGGAACAGGCTGCCCAGGGCAGTGGCGGAGCCCCATCACTGAAGGCATTTAGAAGACACGTAGATATGGTGATGAGGAACGTAGCTTAGTAGTGGACTTGGCCATGATAGGCTAGTTTTGGACTTGATGATCTTGGAGGCCTTTTCTAGCTGAAGCAGTTCCATGATTCTATGAACTACTAAATGCAGATAGTAAAATACAGCAGTGTTCTAGCTGGTGGCAAGAGAGGCCACACCCTGAGTGCTGTGTCCAGTTCTGGGCTCCTCAATTCAAGAGAGATGTTGAGGTGCTGGAAGGTGTCCAGAGAAGGGTGACAAAGTTGGTGAGGGGCCTGGAGCACAGCCCTGTGAGGAGAGGCTGAGGGAGCTGGGGGTGTGCAGCCTGCAGAAGAGGAGGCTCAGGGCAGAGCTCATTGCTGTCTGCAGCTCCCTGAAGGGAGGCTGTAGCCAGGTGGAGTTGGGCTCTGCTGCCAGGCAGCCAGCAACAGAAGAAGGGGACACAGTCTCAAGTTCTGCCAGGGCAGGTCTAGGCTGGATGTTAGGAGGAGGTTCTTGCCAGAGGGAGTGATTGGCATTGGAATGGGCTGCCCAGGGAGGTGGTGGAGTCTCTGTGCCTGGAAGTGTTGAAGCACAGCCTGGCTGGGGCACTTAGTGCCATGGTCTGGTTGATTGGGCAGGGCTGGGTGCTAGGTTGGGCTGGATGAGCTTGGAGGTCTCTTCCAACGTGGTTGATTCTGTGATTCTGTGAGAGAGCAAAATAGCCACAGTATATGCTGCCAGGGACCATCTGCCAGGGTATCCTAGCTTCAGGAGTGTATGAGCCCAGTTCTACCCAGAGGAACAAGTTCATCACTCTGGGAGAGGTAGAACTCTAAAAGGTGTTGGAGGGGAAGTCCCACCAAAGAGTATAGAATGAAAGAATGATTGAGGTGGAGCTTGTTTGATTTTCTAATGAGTTCTGCTGGTTTGCTTTGGTGTTTTATTGTTTGGTTTTCATTCAGGAACATTGCAAACTGATGGTATGCTGGAGTTTAAATTCTTGCTGTGCTGAGTGGTTCTTTTTGCCTGTTACTCTTTGATTTGTGTGTACTTGAAGGCCTAAAGACTTTTGGTATTCTCTTGTGCTTGCCAGGAAGAAGTTAAATTTGCAGCTGTTTGTAACGTAATTCACTTTCTTCCTATTAATCTGCATCAATCACATTTACTAACTCCCTTTATGAGAAATATTTATGCCCACTCAGAACATACCCAGTTAGAATTGATTGCATCTTAATGGGTTCCAGTGTGAAATATTGTCTTTCCAGGTAGGAGCATGAGTGTTGAAAGGAAAGAAGGAAAAAAGAAAGGGAATGCTCCTTATAGCAGTGTTTAAACATCGTCTGAAGTTGTGGTGGTGAGGATAACAGCTTTGGAGCTGCTCTCTGCATCTTAGGTGCAAGGTCCTGCATCTGGGTGGAGGCAATGCCAAGCACAAATCCAGGCTGGGCAGTGAGTGGTTGGAGAGCAGCCCTGAAGAGAGGGACTTGGGGGTGCTGCTGGAAGAGAAGCTAAACAGGAGCCAGCAGTGTGCACTTGCAGCCCAGAAAGCCAAGCAGAGCCTGGGCTGCATAAGGAGGAGTGTGGCCAGCTGGGTGAGGAAGGTGATTCTCCCCCTCTGCTCTGCTGAGACCCCACCTGGAGTACTGCATCCAGTTCTGGAGCTCCTGGGACAAGAGGGATGTGGAGATGCTGGAGCATGCCCAGAGAAGGGGCATGAGGATGCTCAGAGGGCTGCAGCAGCTCTGCTGTGAGGACAGACTGAAGGAGTTGGGGCTGTGCAGTCTGGAGAAGAGGAGGCTCCCAGGTGACCTTCTTGTGGCCTTCCAGGATCTGAAGGCGTCCTCCAAAAAAGCTGGGGAGGGACATTTTAGGATCTCAGGGAGTGCCAGGACTGGGAGGAATGGAGCAAAGCTGGAGGTGAGGAGACTCAGACATAATGGGTTGCAGTGTGAAACATTGTCTTTCCAGGCAGGAGCATGAGCGTTGAAAGGAACGAAGGAAAAAAGAAAGTGGCTGCTCCTTGTAGCAGTGTTTAAACACCGTCTGAAGTTGTGGTGATGAGGATAACAGCTTTGGAGCTGCTCTCTGCACGTAGGGCAGCGACCAAACTTCTTTCTAAGTGCTGATACTTAGCCAAAGGTATTAGAGGGCTGCAGGGTGAAAGGGCAGGCAGTGCTCAGCCCTCACGCAGGGTGGAAGGCTGCCTGCCATTTAATGTTGTTCTAAAAGCTGGCTCCATTTCATGATTGGTTTTTTATTTACAAGCTGCTTTGCTAACCCCCTGTTGTTAGAGAAAACAGAGTGGGCTGCTTGCAGCATGGAGGATTTCAGTTCAAGGCTGAGAGCGCTACCCTTGTGTGACCTACTCCTCGTTACTGGCCAAGGGAGAAGTGGGAATTGCTTTCTTTGAAGACACAATGTGTTGTGCAGGATGTGCCTGGTAAATATTCTGCCAGCAAATTGAGAGCTGTGTGTTGTTATCGTTGGGTGCAGAGCACATTACCTGCCTGAGCTTCAAAATTGCTGTCAAAATGAACTGCAAAAGGCAGAGCTGTGGAAAGAGCTGCATTGCCAAAGTGTGTTTGGTGATAACACTTGGTGGTGTACTAAGAGGCAGTGGAGTTAGAAAAGAAAGGAAGAGCTGTGAGGAAGACTCTTTTGAGCAGCCTGTCTGAGCTCCTTGATCCAAGTACAGAGCTCATAAAAGGGGACGAGGGACCTGAAATAGCAGCAACAGCTTGAGGCTCTGCAGTTCTCTGCCATTGATGTAGTGGAAAATGCTTCCAAAAGAGGTGGTGAAATGGATCATGCTGGTAGTCATCCATTTCAGATCCTTTCAGTTTCATAGAATCATAGAATCAACCAGGTTGGAAGAGACCTCATTCAGTCCAACCTAGCACTCAGCCCTATCCAGTCAACCAGACCATGGCACTAAGTGCCCCATCCAGGCTTTGCTTCAACACCTCCAGGGACGGCGACTCCACCACCTCCCTGGGCAGCCCATTCCAATGCCAATCACTCTCTCTGGGAAGAACCTCCTCCTAACATCCAGCCCAGACCTCCCGTGGCACATCTTGAGACTGTGTCCCCTTGTTCTGTTGCTGGTTGCCTGGCAGCAGAGCCCAACCTCACCTGGCTACAGCCTCCCTTCAGGTAGTTGTAGACAGCAATGAAATCTCTCCTTAGCCTCCTCTGTTTCACGCTACCCATCTCCAGCTCCCTCAGACTCTCCTCATCAGATATATTTCCCAGGCCCTTCCCCAGCTTCATCGCCCTCCTCTGGGCCCACTCCAGCACCTCCACTTCTCTCTCGTATTGCTGTGCCCAAAGCTGCACACAACACTCGAGGTATGGCCTCACCAAAGCCAAGTCCAAGGGGACAATCACCTCCCTGTTCCTGCTGGCCACAGCATTTTTAATACAAGCCAGGATGCCACTGGCCTTCTTGGCCACCTGAGCACACTGCTGGCTCACCTTCAGCTCCTTGTCTGTTCCAACCTCCAGATCCCTTTCTGCCAGGCAGCTCAGCCTAGGTTGGCGAGTAGGAAAGATTTCTTTGCTGAAAAACTGTTTAGACATTGGAACAGGATGCCTGGGGAGGAGGTGGAGTCCCCATCCCTGGAGGTGTTCAAGAAAGGTGCGGCAATGGCAATTTGGAACCATTTTGGGCCATTAGGCCATAGTGCTGTTAGACTGACAGTTGGGCCTGGTGGTCTTATTTGTCTTTTCCAACTAAAACAATTCTGTGGTTCTATTGTTCTAAGTTTGCTGTGTCCATTCAGTGACCAGCATGTATGAAATGGTGAGTTGACAGCAAGTAAAAACTAAGCAGGGTATGTTTCCAGTTGGTAAAGAAAACAAGATAAGGAACCAGCAGGTAAATAATGTGTACCCTCAGCATTGAGTGCACCCTCAGCATTGAGTGCAGCCTCAGCAAGTTTGCTGACCACACCAAGCTGTGTGGTGCAGCAGACAGGCTGGAGGGCAGGGATCCATCCAAAGGGACCTGCACAGGCTGCAGAGGTGGGCACAAGCCAACCTCCTGAGGTTCAACAAGACCAAGTGCAAGGTCCTGCAGTTGAGTGGAGGCAATGCCAAGCACAAATGCAGGCTGAGCAGTGAGTGTCGGGAGAGCAGCCCTGAGGAAGGCGACTTGGGGGTGCTGCTGGATGAGAAGCTCAACAGGAGCCAGCAGTGTGCACTTGCAGCCCAGGAAGCCAACCAGATCCTGGGCTGCATCAGGAGGAATGTGGCCAGCAGGGCCAGGGAGGTGATTCTCCCGCTCTGCTCTGCTGAGACCCCACCTGGAGTACTGCATCCAGTTCTGGAGCCCTTGGGACAAGAGGAATGTGGAGATACTGGAGTTTGTACCGAGAAGGGCCATGAGGATGCTCAGAGGGCTGGAGCAGCTCTGCTGTGAGGACAGACTGAAAGAGTTGGGGCTGTGCAGTCTGGAGAAGAGGAAGCTGTGAGGTGACCTTCTTGTGGCCTTCCAAGGTCTGAAGTGGGCTACAAAAAAGCTGTGGAGGGACATTTTAGGTTCTCAGGGAGTGACAGGACTGGGGGGAATGGAGCAAAGCTGGAGGTAGGGAGTCAGCCTGGAGGTGAGAAGGAAGTTGTTGAGCATGAGAGTGGTGAGAGGCTGGAATGGGTTGCCCAGGGAGGTGGTTGAGGCCCCATGGCTGGAGGTGTTTAAGGCCAGGCTGGCTGAGGCTGTGGGCAGCCTGCTCTAGGGTAGGGTGTCCCTGCCCATGGCAGGGGCGTTGGAAGTGGCTGATCCTTGTGGTCCCTTCCAACCCTGACTATTCCTATTCTATGATTCTATTCTATGCTCAGAGGTGCTTCTAGGTTCTCACAGAATTTTGTGGCTTCTCTTAATAGTCACCATTTAAGATGGGTTTAATTTAAACCAAAATGCCTTTTGAAGTTGAAGTCTTTGGGGAACTTAAGGAATGAATGGTTTTGACGAATGAGCAGCTTGAGGGAATTCATCTTCTGGGGAGAAAATCACTGAAACTCAGCTTTCTTCTATAGAGATAAGGCAGAATTTGATTAACTTCAGGTAGCAAACAATGAAGATGTGCCCTGGGAAGAAAGATTTTATTCCAGTTAGACCAGCTGAGCAGCCAGACCCAGATCCAGGGTTTTTTGTACTGAGGCTTGAAGTCTGACAAACTCTAGTAGCACATTGAAACCTGTGTAGCCATCTGAAATTGCTGCTGGAACAGATGCATCAGGAACTTGCTGGAAGGTAGATAACTGAAGGGGTATTTACAGGAGGAGGAAGAGTGAGCAGAGTAATGAGGTGGATTGTTTCCAGTGGCGCCTAAAAGGAAACACAGGATTGTGAAAAGGAAAAGGCGGCAATGAATGCACTCCATGGGCTGCACTGGCAGACAATCGTAGAATGGCTTGGGTTGAATGGGGCCCTAAAGATCTGGGATGAGATTTAACAAAGCCATGTGTGGGGTCTACACTTGGCCACAAGCCATGCTACAGGCTGAGGACAGAGTGGCTATGAGCAGCCAGACAGAGAGGGACCTGGGGGTACTGGTAGGTAGTAGCTGAAGATGAGGCAGCAGTGTGCCCAGGTGGGCAGGAGAGCCAATGGCATCCTGGGCTGGCTCAGGAGCATTGTGAGCAGCAGGACAAGGGAGCTTTACTGGATTACTGCATCCAGCTCTGGATCCCCTAGGACAAGAGGGATGTGGAGATGCTGGAGCATGTCCAAGCAGGGCCACAAGCGTGCTTAGAGGGCTGGAGCAGCTCTGCTGTGAGGACAGACTGAAAGAGTTGGGGCTGTGCAGTCTGGCGAAGAGGAGGCTCCCAGGTGACCTTCTTGTGGCCTTCCAGGATGTGAAGAGGGCTATAAAAATGCTGGGGAAGGACTTTTTAGTCTCTCAGGGAGTGACAGGACTAGGGGGAATGAAGCAAAGCTGGAGGTGGGGAGGTTGAGATTGGATGTGAGGAGGAGGCTCTTCATCTTGAGAGTGGTGAGAGGCTGGAATGGGTTGCCCAGGGAGGTGGTTGAGGCCCCATGGCTGGAGGTGTTTAAGGCCAGGCTGGCTGAGGCTGTGTGCAGCCTGCTCTAGGGTAGGGTGTCCCTGGCCATGGCAGGGGGGTTGGAACTGGCTGATCCTTGTGGTCCCTTCCAACCCTGACTGATTCTATGATTCTGTTCTATGATTCTGTGAATAAAGCCCCCACTCAAATGTTGTCTGGAGCCATTATTGGGAAGAACTGAAAGAAGGATAAAAGGAAGGAGATTTGGCTCTGGTAGCTCCCTGAAGCTTTGCAGGGCTGACAGTGAGCTTTTCTGCCAGACCTCTGACTGTGGGATCTGCCCAAATCTGCCAATGTTCATTGCGTAAATAGCTCCTCCTGGCATGTTACAAGAGCCTCTCAGCTACCCAGGTGTCTTCATTATTTAATATTCATTTCAGTTCTATCTGAAGGACTGCATCCAGAGCACAGGAAAGTCTGCTTTGTTGGGTTTGGCAGTTTGTATCACATACCATAACGTCCCATAGAATACCTTATATCATAGTAGGAGTGTGATGAAAGAATTGGAACATCTGCCTGAAGAGGAAAGGCTGAGAGACCTGGGGCTGTTTAGGCTGGAGAAGAGCAGCCTGAGACAGTATCTGATTAATGTTTACAAATGTCTGAAGTGTGGGGAGCAAGAAGTGGCTCTTCACATTGCTGTCCTCTGATAAGACAAGGGGCACTGGATCCTAACTGAAACCCAGAAACTTCCGTCTCGACTTGAGGAATGACTTCTTTAGTGTGAGGGTGCTGGAGCCAGTCACCAGTGGTGTGCCCAAAGGATCAGTGCTGGGCCCAGTCCTGTTCAATATCTGATGATATATGATGATCTGGACCAGGGGACTGAGTCCAGCATCAGTAAGTTTGCAGATGACACCAAGCTAGGGGCAGGTGTGGAGGTGTTGGAGGGTAGGAGAGCCCTGTAGAGGGACCTTGCTAGGCTGGATGGGTGGGCAGAGGCCAAGGGGATGAGATTGAAGAAGGCTAAGTGCAGGGTTGTACACTTCAGCCACAACAACCCCAAGCAGCACTACAGGCTGGGGCCAGAGTGGCTGAGAGCAGCCAGGCAGAGAGGGAGCTGGGGGTGCTGGNGGTTGATTAGACAGGGCTGGGTGCCAGGTTGGGCTGGATGAGCTTGGAGGTTTCTTCCAACCTGGTTGATTTTATGATTCTTTGGAGCCCTGGAGCAGGCTGCCCAGAGAGATTGTGGAGTCTCCTCTGGAGACTTTCAAAGCTAATTTGGATGTGTTCCTGTGTTACCTGTCCTGTGCAATCCTGCTTTGGCATGGGAGGTGGACTCAGTGATCTCCAGAGGTGCTTTCCAACCCCTACCATCCTATGTTTCTACAATCATCACTCTCTTTTCAGGAAATCAAGTTTGCTGTATTGTTCTGAATTACATCTTCCCATGTTGAAGGCAGGATTGTCTTCTGTTACTAACAAAATGTTTGGGAACCAAGATGGTAATTTATCTTACATAGAACAGAATGTCACAGGCTCACAGGATGTTAGGGGTGGGAAGGGACCCAAGGAGGTAAGTCCAACCCCCCTGCCAGAGCAGGACAATACTATCCAACACAGGTCACAGAGGTACACATACAGACAGGTCTCCAAACAAGTCTCCAGAAAAGGAGACTCCACAACCTGTCTGAGGAGCCTCTTCCAGTGCTCTGTGGCCCTTACAGTAAAGAAGTTCCCCCTTGTGTTGAGCTGGAACCTCCTGTGCTGCAACTTACACCCATTGCTCCTTGTCCTATCCCCGGGAGCAGTGAGCAGAGCCTGTCCCCCTTCTCCTGGTCAGCCCTCAGATACTTATAAACATTTACCAAATCCTCTCTAAGTCTTCTCTTTTCCAGACTAAAAAGCCCGAGGTCCCTAAGCCTCTCCCCATAGGCCATGCCCTCCAGTCCCCTCATCATCCTCATAGCCCTCCACTGGACCCTCTCCAGCAGATCCTTGTCCCTCTTCAACTGGGGAGCCCAAAAGTGAACACAGTATTCAAGATGAGGTCTCAGCAGGGCAGAGTAGAGGGGGAGGAGAACCTCCCTTGATCTGCTGGACACACTCTTCCTAACACACCCCAGAATCCCATTGGCCTTCTTGGCCACAAGGGCACATTGCTGTGCCATGGATGTTCTCCCCCAGCACTCCCAGGTCCATCTCCACAGGGCTGCTCTCCAGCAGTCACCTCCCAGCCTGTCCTGCTGCAGTTTATTATTTCTCCCCAGGTGCAGGACTCTGCACTTGTCCTTGTTGAACCTCCTTTGGTTCCTCTGTGCCCACCTCTGCCTGTTCAGTTCTCTCTGGATGCCCACACAGCCTGCAGCTGTCTCAGCCAAGCCTCCCAGCTTGGTGTCATCAGCAAACTTGCTAAGCAGACTCTGTCTGTGCCCTCATCAGTGTCATTGATGAAGATGTTGAACAGCACTGGCCCCAGCACTGATCCCTGGGGGACTCCACTGGTTACAGCTCTCCAGCTGGACCTGGCATCATTGATCACCAGTTTCTGAACTCCATCTCGTAACCAGTTCTTAACCCACCTCACTGCCTGCTCTACCTACTGTTATTTGGAATATGACAGGTACCTATCACCCATAGCAGGGCTTATGAATGTTTAAACTGAAGCATCTTTTATTTACAGCTACTACTATTCAGCTGTTCACTCCTGATCTGAACTGGAGATGCTGTTATTAAATCTTCATTAAAGACAGACAGCTTAATTGTTTGGGAGGTTAAGCATTCAGTTTGATATTGTGCTTTGGCTTCATTTGCACTTCCATTAAAACAGCCTTTAGCATTAAATTTGCATTAAACATGCAGAGGTCAGTAGCTAAGCATGGATTGTCAATGCTGCAATTAGTCAGAAGAGCCAGTGATGTGAGAAGATGAGGTGGAGCAGAGCATTGCCAGTAGACTTGACCAAAAGATCTTACAGTGGGAGCCTGTGAGGAGGTCAAGAACAGTCAGGGACTTGCTGCCTTAAAGTAGTCTTGAGGAGGAAGATTTGGGACTCCCCATGAGTTGCCAATGGTTGCTGGCAGCCCAGGAGGCAGCTGTGTGCTGGACTGCATCCAAAGCAGTGAGAGCAGCAGGACAGGAAAGGGAAGGGGATTCTGCCCCTCTGCTGAGACCACACCTACTGTACTTCCTCCAACCCTGGTGCCCCCAGCAAAAGAAAGACATGTGGAGATGCTGGGGAGAGACCAGAGGAGGCCACAAAGATGATCAGAGGGCTGAAGAACCTCTCCTATGAGGACAGACTGAGAGAATCATAGAATCAGTCAGGGTTGGAAGGGACCACAAGGATCAGCCAGTTCCAACCTCTCTGCTATGGCCAGGGACACCCTACCCTAGAGCAGGCAGTCCAGAGCTCCATCCAGCCTGGCCTTAAACACCTCCAGCCATGGGGCCTCAACCACCTCCCTGGGCAACCCATTCCAGCCTCTCACCACTCTGATGCTGAACAACTTCCTCCTCATGGCCAGTCTCAATCTCCCCATCTCCAGCTTTGCTCCATTCCTCCCAGTCCTGTCACTCCCTGAGAGCCTAAAAATTCCCTCCCTAACCTTTTTGTAGGCCCCCCTCAGGTTCTGGAAGGCCACAAGAAGGTCACCTGGGAGCCTCCTCTTCTGCAGACTGCACAGCCCCAACTCCCTCAGTCTGTCCTCACAGCAGAGCTGCTGCAGCCCTCTGAGCATCCTCCTGGCCCTGCTCTGGACACACTCCAGCATCTCCACATCCCTCTTGTCCTAGGGGCTCCAGAACTGGATGCAGTACTCCAGGTGGAGTCTCAGCAGAGCACAGTAGAATACTCAGACCCCTTCAAGGATAGTTGTGTGCAAACTGAGAGAAAAATTAAAAGGCATCTTTTGTAATATCATATTAAACCAGAAACTATCACTAAAGAGTCAGTGCTGACTGCTCAGGTGGGCAGATTCATTTAGATGCCATGGTAATGGTCATAGAGTCATAGATCATAGAATCAAGCAGATTGCAAGAGACCTCCAAGCTCATTCAGCCCAACTTAGCACCCCGCCCTATCCAGTCAACCAGACCATGGCACTAAGTGCCTCAGCCAGGCTTTGCTTGAACACCTCCAGGAATGGCAACTCCACCACCTCCCTGGGCAGCCCATTCCAATGCCAATCACTCCCTNGATGCTGCAGGGAGAAAAAATTAAAGGAGAACGGAGCAGTCTTGTAAGAAGAGAATTTATGGCCCACATTCATTGTTATCTTTTCCTCTCAGAATAAAATATCCCACTTCATCTTACAACTTATTTCCATTGGTAGGTGTTTATTTTATGTGCTAGGGATGTAAGTAAGGGAGGGAGTATCACATTTTGTTAAGACCTGGTTTAATATACTGTGTAACAATGTAGTTTGGGGGAAAGGATTATAGATTTATGCGGTTACTACAGTAGTAAATGAAATCAAAGCTCCATCAGTGTATCCTAACTGAGAAACCAGGCTGGGTTTGCCCCAGCTCTTCCCTTGGGTATATTTTGGTCAGACTCCCTAGAAGTCCAGTCCTCCCTTTCCGAGGTCTTAGCCTGGCAAAATGTGCTGTCAGGGCATCACTGCCTCAGGCTCTCCTTTGGTATTTCAATGCCAAGAACCCCTCTGTGTCCTCTTAGCAGTTCAGGGGAGAGAATTTGTGCATCAGCTCAAAATGCATTTTCTGACTGCCAAGTACATGGCAACTATGGGTGGGGGTGGGTGTCAACCAGGAAACAAGGCTGTTGGTGGACTATCATAGAATCGTAGAATCAGCCAGGTTGGAAGAGACCTCCAAGATCAATCAGTCCAACCTAGCACCCAGCCCTGTCCAGTCAACTAGACCATGGCACTAAGTGCCTCATCCAGGCTTTGCTCCAGGGATGGTGACTCCACCACCTCCCTGGGCAGCCCATTCCAATGCCAATCACTCAAGGAGGAGCAGCTTAAGGCACTGGGGTTGCATAGTTTGGCAAAAAGGAGGCTGAAGGGAGACCTCATTGCTTTTTACAATTCCCTGAAAGGAGTTTGATCTCTTCTTGCAAGTAACAAGTAATGGGATGAAAGTTAATGGCCTCCAGGAGCAGAAAGGGCAACATGAGCCACGAGGATGCTCAGAGGGCTGGAGCACCTCTGCTATGAGGACAGGCTGAGAGAGTTGGGGCTCTTCAGCCTGGAGAAGAGAAGGCTTCGAGGAGACCTTAGAGTGGCTTTCCAGTATTTGAAGGGAGCCTACAGGAATGCTGGGGAGGGACTCTTTACATGGTCTAGTAATGTTAGGACGAGGGGGAATGGGTTTAAGCTGGCAGAGGGGAGATTTAGACTGGATGTTAGGAGGAAGTTCTTTACAGTGAGGGTGGTAAGACACTGGAACAGGTTGCCCAGGGAGGTTGTGGATGCTTCCTCCCTGGAGGTGTTTAAGGCCAGGCTGGATGAGGCCTTGAGCAGCCTGCTGTGGTGGGAGGTGTCCCTGCCTATGGCGGGGGGTTGGAGCTGGATGATCCTTGAGGTCTCTTCCAACCTAAACCATTCTATGATTCTATGATTCTATGAACTGTTTCTGAAGTGCCTTGTGCTAGGAAGTAGCTGGTGTGTGCCTTGGGCTTCCATTAATGTCTCTATAGTCACACAGCTAAAAATTGGCTTTGCTTTGTCCTGCCTTGGCACCTACTCAGCAGATGAAGAATGACTAAAACCTTTATTAATGTTTATTAGTATGATGTCTCTAAAATAAACTAGGGATGAAATCAAAATGAGATTGTGCTCGTGATAACATTGAAATGGGAAGACCTGAATATCTCTGGGAGCAGGACTCCTTTTAAATGCAAATCATTTTGTTTGCAGGTATCTAACTTAATAATCAATGCACTGAGGCAGGAGATTTGTTCTTCCAGCAGCACAGTTCTGGCTGGGAATACAGACAAACTTCTTAATGCAACTGAGATCCTTATCAATGATCTGGATGAGGGGATTGCGTAAGGCTGCAGATGACACTACATTGGGAAGGAGTGTTGGTCTGCTTGAGGGTAGGGAGCAAAAGAACCTGGCCAAGCTGGATTGGTGGGCTGAGGTCAATAGGATGAGATTCAAAACAAGTCAACTACCTGAAGGGAGGCTGTAGCCAGGTGGGGTTGGGCTCTTCTGCCAGGCACCCAGCAATAGAACAAGGGGACACAGCCTCAAGCTGTGCCAGGGGAGGTCTAGGCTGGATGTGAGGAGGAAGTTGTTGGCAGAGAGAGTGATTGGCATTGGAATGGGCTGCCCAGGGAGGTGGTGGAGTCGCCGCCACTGGAGGTGTTCAAGCAAAGCCTGGCTGGGGCACTTAGTGCCATGGTCTGGTTGATTGGGCAGGGCTGGGTGCTAGGTTGGGCTGGATGAACTTGGAGGTCTCTTCCAACCTGTTTGATTGTGTGATTCTGTGAAGAAGGCCACCAGCATCCTGGCCTGGATCAGCAGTAGTGTGGCCAGCAGGAGCANCTCAGCTGCTCCTCACAAAATGCATTTTCTAGATCTTTCCCTAGCTTTGTTACCTTTCTCTGACCACCTGCTCAGGAAACAACTTCCTCCCAACAGCCAACCTAAACCTCCCCTGATGCAACTTGAGGCCATATCCTCTTGTCCTATCATGAGTAACTGGGGAGAAGAGAGCAGCTCCAGCCTCACTACAGCCTCCTTTTAGGTAGCTGTAGAGGGCAATAAGGTCCCCTCTCAGGCTCCTCTTCTCCAGACTAAACACTCCCAGCTCCCTCAGCCACTCCTCACAGGGCATGTTTGACAGATCTCTCTCTTGCTAGGCCTCAGAGGATCACAGAATACATTAGGTTGGATTAGGTCTCAAGGGTGAAATATTTGGTTTACTTTTGGTCTCTTCACTACAAGAAAGACATTGAGCTGTTGGAACAGGTCCAGAGAAAGATAACAAAGCTGATGAAGGGTCTAGAGAACAGGTCTGGTGGTGAGTGGCTGAGGCAACTGCAGTCGTTTAGAAGAGGAGGCTGAGGGGAGACCTCATTGCTGAGTACCATTCCTGGAAAGAAGAGTGGAGTTAGGGGTAGGAAATGGCCTGAAATTCTGCCAGGGAAGGGTTAGATTGGAGATTAGGAAAGAATTCCTTGCTGGAAGAGACTACCCAAAGAGGTGGTGGAGTCACCCTGAAGGTGTTCAAGAACGGTATGGCCACAGCACTTTAGGACATGTGTTAATGGCCATAGTGGTATTGGGTTAGCAGTTTGCCTTGATGGTCTTAGAGGTCTTTTCTAACCAAAACAATTTGATGACTCTGTGTGGTTTTCCCCAGAGCACCAAAATAAAAGGAGTTTTCAGAGTGGCAAGGTGCAAGCTTACAGTCAGAAGCGGCAACTCACGGGATGTCGGGGGTTGGAAGGGAGCCAGAGAGACCATCTAGTCCTGCCAGAGCCACGCAAGCTAGCTCAGGTCACACAGGAGCACATCCAGACAGGCCTTGAAGTCTCCAGAGAAGGAGACTCCACAGACTGTCTGAGGAGCCTGTTCCAGTGCTCTGTGACCCTTACAGTAAAGAAGTTTCCCCTTGTGTTGAGGCGGAACCTCCTGTGCTGCAGCTTCCACCCATTGCTCCTTGTCCTATGCCAGGGAGCAGTGAGCAGAGCCTGTCCCTCCCTCCTGACCCCCAGCCCTCAGATATTGATAAACATTTATCAAATCCCCTCTAAGTCTTCTCTTCTCCAGACTAAGCAGCCCCAGGTCCCTCAGCCTCTCCTCATCAGGCAGTGGTCCAGTCCCCTCATCATCCTTGTAGCTTTCCATCGGACCCTCTCCAGCAGATCCCTGTCACTTTTCAACTGGGGAGCCCAGAACTGAACACAGTATTCAAGATGAGGTCTCAGCAGGGCAGAGTAGAGGGGGAGCCTCCTCTTCTCCAGACTGCACAGCCCCAACTCCTTCAGTCTGTCCTCACAGCAGAGCTGCTGCAGCCCTCTCAGCATCCGCCTGGCCCTGCTCTGAACACGCTCCAGCATCTCCACATCCCTCTTGTCCCAGGGGCTCCAGAACTGGATGCAGTACTCCAGGTGGGGTCTCAGCAGAGTGCACTAGAGGGGGAGAATCACCTCCCTGGCCCTGCTGGCCACACTTCTCCTGATGCAGCCCAAGCTCTGCTTGGCTTTCTGGGCTGCAAGTGCACACTGCTGGCTCCTGTAGAGCTTCTTGTCCAGCAGCACCCCTATAGGTCCCTCTCCTCAGGGCTGCTCCCCGGCTACTCACTGCCCAGCCTGGATTGGTGCTTAGCATTGCCTCCACCCAGATGCTGCTTTTTATTTCTCACCAAAGAGCTTGTCTAAGCACAGGAGAAATTAAGGGGAACTTAATGCTGCTGTGTTGCTTTTAGTCGGGGACACGTAGCTGGAGGAAGTTTCTCCAGTTCTAGATAGCTTCATCCCTGAATAACCTAACTGTCAGTTTCTGCCTATTTATGCATATCCTCCTGCTTGTTGTTTGATGTGTCTGAAAATCTAAACCACCTTCCAGCGCTGCTGTTGCCAATGTCTTCTGGGAAATGAAACAAACAAAATGTTTGCTGGAATAGCCTGAAGCCTTTTTTATCTCAGTGCTGGCTGTAGGGTGTGCATTTTTATTCCGTGCAGCCTGGCAAGAAGAGGAATATTTTCATCTTTATACATTCACTGGTGGTGTTCCCCAAGGAACAGTGCTGGGCACAGTCTTGTTCAATATCTTTATTGATGATCTGGACCAGGGGATTGAGTCCAGCTTCAGTAAATTTGCAGATGACACCAAGCTAGGAGCAGATGTGGAGCTGTTGGAGGGTAGGAGAGCCCTGCAGAGGGACCTGGCCAGGCTGGATGGGTGGGCAGAGGCCAATGGGATGAGACTGAAGAAGGCCAAGTGCAGGGTTCTACACTTTAGCCACAACAACCCCAAGCAGCACTCCAGGAGAGAGTGATTGCCATTGGAATGGGCTGCCCAGGGAGGTGGTGGAGTCGCTGTCCCCAGAAGCGTTGAAGCAAAGCCTGGATGAGGCACTTAGTGCCATGGTCTGGTTGATTGGATAGGGCTGGGTGCTAGGTTGGACTGGATGGTCTTGGGGATCTCTTCCACCTTGGTTGATTCTATGATTCTATGAATTCCTTGGAGGCTGTGGCTGCACACAGAAGATGGACCAGGATAGGAAGAAAACAATCTTGAAACAACCTTGAAAACTTTTCAGAGTTCCTTACTGATGATGTGAGGGTGAGGGATAGAAAATGTGTAATTGAGGAGCTGGCTTTGTAGAATTGCCTATTTTTGTGTATGAACCTGCAGCGTGGGCCTGAGTAAGCTCATCACAATGTTGAGAATTTGCTTCTCCTGTAAAGTTTTCCTTTTCCACTGACTTCTAATTTATTACTACTTAATCTTTCCTATTCTTACAGACACACAGCTTCAAATGTGGAAAAATAAGTTTGTGAACCAGGTTTAACTATGAAAACTGTAGAATGTAACAACAACACAAACAAGGGAAAGGCAAGGACCACTGCAACTGATCCATCTAATGCCTTGCCATAAGAAAATAATCCCCCTTTGCAAATTGCTTTAGTCAGTGGCAGGCAGAGGAATGCAATACAGATACAGGGTGTGTGAATCACAGAATCATAGAATCAGCCAGGTGGGAAGAAACCTCCAAGATCATCCAGCCCAACCTAGCACCCAGACCTGTCCATTCAACCAGACCATGGCACTAAATGCCCCATCCAAGCTTGGCTTCAACACCTCCAGAGACAGCGACTCCACCACCTCCCTGGGCAGCCCATTCCAATGCCAATCACTCTCTCTGCCAACAACTTCCTCCTAACATCCAGCCTAGACCTGCCCTGCCACAGCTTGAGACTGTGTCCCCTTCTTCTGTTGCTGGGTGCCTGGCAGCAGAGCCCAACCCCACCTGGCTACAGCCTCCCTTCAGGGAGCTGCAGACAGCAATGAGCTCTGCCCTGAGCCTCCTCTTCTGCAGGCTGCACACCCCCAGCTCCCTCAGCCTCTCCTCACAGGGCTGTGCTCCAGGCCCCTCCCCAGCCTTGCTGCCCTTCTCTCAACACCTTCCAG
>WAAF01001528.1:12254-22306 GCA_013400475.1 Tricholaema leucomelas
GGCTGTATTGGTGAGAGCTGGGGGGGGTGGACTTGCCTGACCTATGCAGCTCAAGCTTTGGGGGTAGAAGTTGAAGAGCTGAAGCGGAGCTCCCAGCCAGCTCCATGGCATTGATTTCGCTGCGGAGCTAATGAGCCTTGGCAGCTCTGGCAGCCTGCACAGCTTTGATCTCCACTTTACAACCACTTCCCTGATTTCTCCAAGAAGCTCTGACTTCTGCTTCTCTGTCAGTTGGTTCCTCTGATTTTTAGGGATTCCAGAGACAAACAGGCAGGTTTCTGAGCTGTGTGGTTTGTATCCCTCCTGCCCCTTGAGGAAGCTCAGGTTGCCAGTCCCCAGTCCTCTTCTCCAGTGCTGGGAAGCTGCTGAGGGGCCTGGAGCAGCTGTGTGAGGAGCAAAGGCTGAGAGCCCTGGGGCTGAGAGCCTGCAGGAGAGCAGCCCCAGAGGGCATCTGCTGAGTGCTCAGCAAGAGCTGAAGGAGCTGTGGGGGGCAAGGGGCTGGGGCCAGGCTCTTGCCAGTGGTGCCCTGCAGTGGCAGGCCAAGGGGCAAGGGGCAGAGAGTGGCAGGCAGGAGGCTGCCTGTGAAGAGGAGGAGAAAGTTGTTTGTTGTGAGGGTGCTGGAGGCCTGGAGCAGGCTGCCCAGAGAGGCTGTGCAGTGTCCTTGTGTGGAGAGCTTCCAGCCCCACTGGGCACTGTGCTGCTGGGCAAGCTGCTGGGGGTGCCCTGCTTTAGGTTGGACTGGGTGAACTCCAGAGGTCCCTCCCCAATCCCTCACCCCCACCATGCTGGGATTCTTAACTTGCTTTAGGAGCACCCCCCAGAGATGCACAGCAAGCTCAGCGCTTTCCAGACCCCAGAGACTCAGTCTCACTCCTGGCTAACTCCCTCTGGAGCAATCCAGACCCCCCCCCGGATGCTATCCTGTGCAAACTGATCTGGGTGACCCTGCTCTGGCAGGGAGGGGTCAGTCTGGCTGATCTCCAAAGGTCCCTCCCAAGCCCTAGCATTCTGATATTCCATGGTTCATTCCTCTCTGGTCTGGCAAAGGCTGGAAGGCAGCACTGTCACTCTCACCAGGCTCATAGAATCACTCAGGGTTGGAAGGGACCAGAAGAATCATCCAGTTCCAACCCCCCTGCCATGGGCAGAGACACCTCACACTAGATCAGGTTGCTCACAGCCTCATCCAGCCTGGCCTTAAACACCTCCAGGGATGAGGTTTCCACCACCTCCCTGGCTAACCCCTTCCAGGCTGTCACCATAGAATCACTGAATCATAGAATCAACCAGGTTGGAAACGACCTCCAGGATCATCCAATCCTCCTAACATCCAGTCTGATGAACAACTTCTTCCTAACCTCCAGTCTGACTCTCCCCACCTCCAGCTCTGTTCCACTCCCCCCAGTCCTGGCACTCCCTGACAGCCCAAAAAGTCCCTCCCCAGTTTTCTTGTAGCCCCCTTCAGATACTGCAAGGCCACGATAAGGTCCTCTCAGAGCCTTCTCCTCTCCAGACTGCACATCCCCGACTCCCTCCGTCTGTCCTCACAGCAGAGCTGCTGCAGCCCTCTGAGCATCCTCCTGGCCCTTCTCTGGACCCCTTCCAGCACCTCCACATCCATCTTGTCCCAGAGGCTCCAGAACTGGATGCAGTGCTCCAGGTGGAGTCTCAGCAGTGCAGAGCAGAGGTGCAGGATCTCTTCTCTGGCTCTTGCTGCAGCCCAGGCTCTGGTTGCTCTCTGGGCTGCCAGAGCACTCTGACAGCTCAGGTTGAGCTTCTCCTCCACCAGCAAGTTCTGCCTCTGTTTCTTCCGTGAAGGAAAATCAAAAGAGAAACCCCCAAACGAAACAAACAGCAACGGAAAGCAAACAGCTCTCAGAACCCCAGCAGCGGAAGAGTCATTTGGGGCTGGTCGTTACCTTCACCGCCGCCACAGATCCATCCCCAGCAGGTCTCAGCTGCTTCTTTTAGCAGAGCTGAAGAACTTATTTGACTCACTTGGAAGCTAATCTCATTTCCGAGGCTGCAAATGGTCCCAAGCATTGAAATTATCTGTTAATAAACCCAGATTGACAAAAGGAAGCTGCTTGTATCGACTCGGAGTTAATGAAGCAATTGAGAGGCGAACAATAACCGTGGCAGGAGGTGCTAAGGAGAAGCGTTGCGGTCGTTAAGTTTTGGCACCTGTGAGGTCTCTCTCCTTGCTCTGAGGAGACACAGAGCAGCGAGATGGAAATTACCTGGGAATGTTGGAGCTCTTTAGGCAGCCTGAGTCTGGTTTCACTCGGGCAAGAGGGAAATGCTGGCTGAGGGACTCTTGTTGATCCCCCGAGGATGCTTCCCAAAGGCTCTGTCCGCTGGGTGAGAGCATTTGCTCTGCTCACTGCTCCCTGCAGGACAAGCAGCAGTGGATGGAAGCTGCAGCACAGGAGGTTGCAGCTCAGCACAAGGGGGAACTTCTTGTCTGGAAGGGCCCCAGAGCACTGGCACAGGCTGCCCAGAGAGGTTGAGGAGTCTCCTTCTCTGGAGCCTTTCCAGGCCTGTCTGGATGTGTTCCTGTGTGCCCTGAGCTAGATTGGATGGTCCTGCTCTGGCAGGGGGCTTGAACTGGATGAGCTCTTTGGGTGCCTTCCAATCCCTGACATTCTCTGATCCTGGGATCCCAGTGCTGGTGAAACCATCCCCAGACCCCACAGCTTTGTAAAGGGTGGCTGAAAATTCTGCTCCTGCTGTCAGTGTTCCCTTCTGGTGGGATGCTTCGGGACCAACATTAGCTTGCATTGAATCCCAGCATGGTGGGGGGTGGGAAGGGACCTCTGGAGATCATCCACTCCAAGGTCCTGCTCCAGCAGGGCACCCCCAGCAGCTTGCCCAGCAGCACAGTGCCCAGGGGGGTTGGAAGCTCTCCACACAAGGACACTGCACAGCCTCTCTGGGCAGCCTGCTCCAGGCCTCCAGCACCCTCACAACAAACAACTTTCTCCTCCTCTTCACAGGCAGCCTCCTGCCTGCCACTCTCTGCCTACATTAGCCTCCTGCCTGCCACTCTCTGCCCCTTGCCCCTTGGCCTGCCACTGCAGGGCACCACTGGCAAGAGCCTGGCCCCAGCCCCTTGCCCCCCACAGCTCCTTCAGCTCTTGCTGAGCACTCAGCAGATGCCCTCTGGGGCTGCTCTCCTGCAGGCTCTCAGCCCCAGGGCTCTCAGCCTTTGCTCCTCACACAGCTGCTCCAGGCCCCTCAGCAGCTTCCCAGCCCCCACTGCACTCTCTCCAGCACTTCCCTGCCTCTGCCCCTGGGCAGCACACAGCTGGACCTGGTTCTTCATATGTATCCTTACCAGGGCAGAGCAGAGGGCAGAGTCCCTCCCTTGCTCTGCTTCCCACTCCCCAGCATTCAGTGAACTGAGGAGAGAATCATAGAACCAGTCAGGGTTGGAGAGGACCTCAAGGCCCATCCAGTTCCAACCCCCTGCCATGGGCAGGGACACCTCACACTAGATCAGGCTGTCAGAGCCTCATCCAGCCTGGCCTTAAACACCTCTAAGGACGAGGCTTGCACCACCTCCCTGGCTAACCCATTTCAAGGTCTCACCACCCAGGCCACCTTTGGCCCTCTTGGCCACCAGACCACATTCCTACCTCATGGACAAGTCATTGGCCCTCTTGGCCACCAGTCCACATTCCTACCTCATGGACAAGTCATTGTCCCCCAGCACTGCCAGCTCCTTCTCCTCGGGGCTGCTCTCTAAAGGCTCTAAAGCTCCTCAGCTGTCCTGGGCTTCCCCCGCGGAGCACGCAGCCTGCTCTCCACTATGGGCTCGGGGCAAAGTGCTTCCTGTTCCATTCTGGCTGCTGCCAGCAGGAAGCTTTCTCCTTCCCCGGGGATCAAATGTGCCAGGAGCTCTGTGATGCTTGCTGGGCAGCAGTGTGAGGGCTTGGAAGTGCCTGACCTAGGCTTTGATTCCCTGACCGGTGGCGCAGCTCAGCCGAGAGCCGCAGAGCGGAAAGCTTCGTGTCAGTAGCAGAGGAAAAGTTGTTAAGAGAGAAGAGTTTCTGCTCTCCTGAATAAAATCCTGAAGTAAGAGCACAAAAAGGATGCCAAGATGTGTTGCTGTTAACATCTCAAGCCTTTGAACTCATCCATGCAATACTTGAGAGACCAATTTGAGGCTGCGGAATTCAAGGCGCAGCGAGGAGGGGGGGGAAGAAAAAAACCATAAACTGCTTTAGAAGCTGCTTGCAGCCAGTGATAAACATCTGAAAAGGGGCAAGGAGCTGCCCAAAGGGTTTTGAAGTAGCTGCTGGTGAAGCTGCTCCTTCAAGGAAGCCAGAGTTGAAAGTTGGAGCCTGTTTACCAATTATAGACTGGGGTGACTGATGGCTGAGTAAAGAGGAACGAGAGGCTGCAACGGCCACGCAGGTTGCTGGCTGGGTTGAGGGAGGTGCTGCAGGCTGCTGGGGCAGCAGTGGCAGGCATGAGCTGCTCTTCTCAGCACAGAGCCTGAGGAACTCAGCCTCTATGGGAATTTGTCCTCTCAAGAGTCTTGGGAGTGGAGGAATTGCTGTCTGTGTCCAGGTGATTTTGTACAGCAGCCTTTGGGGGGGCCAGAGGCAGGGAATCAGAGGACTGTTTGAGTTGGGAAAGCCACTTCAGAGCAGGGAGAGCAGCTCTGGGTCTCACTGGTGTCAAACAGCAGCGACCCACTGCTCACAAAGAGCTCACCAGAAGCCTAGAATCAGAGACTTGTTTGGGTTGGGAAAGCCCTCCCAGGATCACTGAGCCCAACCAGCAACCCAACCCCACCATGGGCACCAAACCACATCCCAAAGTGCCACGGCCACAGCTTTCTCGAACACCTCCAGGGATGGGGACTCCAGCACCTCCCTGGGCAGCCTGTGCCAAGTCCTGACCACTCTGGCAGCAAAGAAACTGTTCCTCAGCTCCAACCTAACCCTCCCCTGGCACAATTTCAGGCCATTTCCTCTCCTTCTGTCCCCTGATCCTAGGTAGCAGAGCCCAACCCTCACTTCACTGCAACCTCCTTGCAGGGAGCTGCAGAGAGCAATGAGGTCTCCTCTCAGCCTCCTCTGCTCCAGGATGCACACCCCCAGATCCCTCAGCTGCCCCTCCCCAGCCCTCTTCTCCAGACCCTTCCCCACCTTTGCTGCCCTTCTTTGGACCTGCTCTGGACCTGCTCTGGCCCAAACACCCCAAGTCCTTCAGCTCTCCTCACCCAATCTGTTCTCTGAAGCATCCCTAGGGCTCCTCTGGCCAGCAGCCTGCAACTGCTCCTTCTACCTGTGGTGACTCACAGCCACATGCAGGCTGACAAAGCCCCTCAGGACCACCAAGCCCAACCTCTAACCCTACTCTACAAGGTCCACCTTAAACCATCTCCCTGAGCACCACATCCAAACCAGCCTTAAACACACCCAGGCTGGGTGACTCCAGCACCTCCCTGCGCAGCTCATTCCAGTCCCTGAAAACCTGAGCTGTGCAGTGCTCACTTTCAGGGCTGCAGAAGCCATCACAGCTCTGTTGTTCCTTTCCCCCCCCAGCCTCTATTCCTTCCCTGCAGGAATGACTCTTCCCATATCCAGCTGCTAGTTAGCTTTTCCTGCAGCACCAAGTGTTAGTGATAGACCTTTTTTGGAGGTAAAAATGCAGAGAGCTCTTTGAAATGACAATTTTCTCTGCTGGTAGCTGGTTGAGGGATCCCAGAGGGGCTTTGTGTGTGTCTGTTTGGGTTGGATATTAAACAGAGGTGGTTTATTTCCACCAAAGCTAAGAGAGGTTTCGTCTTAATCTGTCTTGAGCGTGCAGCAGACAAAATGTTTGTTTTTCACATCTCATGAAGCAGCTAAAAAATAGAGACAAATGAGAAGGGAAAAGGGCTGGGTGCTGCTGGCTGAGAAAGCTTCTGCTTTGTGCCTTCAGATCTCCAGCTCAAAGCCCCTCTCCAGGGGCTGGTGTCCCTCTCTGTCACCAGGTAGCTCACAGGTGTCTCTGTGTCCCACTGATCATGGAATCATAGAATCACAGAACCATAGAATGGTTTAGGTTGGAAGGAACCTCAAGGATCATCCAGCTCCAACCCCCTGCCATAGGCAGGGACACCTCCCACTAGAGCAGGCTGCTCAAGGCCTCATCCAGCCTGGCCTTGAACACCTCCCTGGGCAACCTGTGCCAGTCTCTCCCCACCCTCACCCTGTGCCAGTCTTTCCCCACCCTTACTGCAAACAACTTCTTCCTCACATCCAGTTTCAATCTCCCCTCTGCCACTTCAAACCCATTCCTCCTCCTCCTGCCATTCCCAGACCTTCTCAATAGTCCCTTTCCAGCCCTTCTGGAGCCCTCTTCAGATCCTGCAAGGCCACTCCAAGGTCTCCTGGAAGCCTTCTCCTCTCCAGGCTGCAGAGCCCCAACTCTCTCAGCCTGTGCTCAGAGCAGAGCTGCTGCAGCCCTCTCAGCATCTTGGTGGCCTCCTCTGGACTGGCTCCAACATTTCCATGTCCTGCTTGTGCTGGGGGCTGCAGAACTGCTCACAGTAAAGCTAGGAGGGAGCTGATCTCTTCTTCCAAGGAACAAGAGATAAGACAGGAGGAAAGAACTTCAGGTTGTGCCAGGGGAGGTTTAGGTTGGGTATGAGAACAAAATTCTTCCCTGAAAAGTTTCCCAGACACTGGCACAGGCTGCCCTGGGAGGTGGTTGAATGCCCATCCCTGGAGGGGTTTCAGAGCTGTGGTGCTGAGGGCCATGGCTTAGCCCCAGCCTTGGCAGAGGACGGCTGCACTGCCTCATCTTGAAGATCTTCTCTAACCATGATGTGTCTGAGCTCATGGAGTGACTCCTGCTCAAGTAGGACTTCATAGAATCATAGAACCAGTCAGGGCTGGAAGGGACCACAAGGAGCAGCCACCTCCAACCCCCTGCCATGCCCAGGGACACCCTACCCTAGAGCAGGCTGCACACAGCCTCAGCCAGCCTGGCCTGAAACACCTCCAGCCATGGGGCCTCAACCACCTCCCTGGGCAACCCATTCCAGCCTCTCACCACTCTCCTGCTCAACAACTTCCTCCTCACCTCCAGCCTCACTCTCCCCACCTCCAGCTTTGCTCCGTTCCCCCCACTCCTGCCACTCCCTCACAGCCTCAAAAGTCCCTCCCCAGCTCTTTTGTAGCCCCCTTCAGATCCTGGCAGGCCACAAGAAGGTCACCTGGGAGCCTCCTCTGCTCCAGCCTGCACAGCCCCAACTCTTTCAGTCTTCTCTTTCAGCTGCTCCAGAACAGTTATCTTCAAGCTCTGGGTTTTAAGCATCCTTCTGCCCTAAGAACTCAGCTGGTTTGGGTCAGGGATGGCTTAAGGTCTCCTGTAAGCTTTGACTCCTTGGTGTGAGGTTGGAGGTGGCATTAAAACCTTCACCCCTGAGACCACCTCAGCTTGTTCCCCCCAGGACTTGCTGTGTCCCCAGGGGCTGTGGCTGGGAGCAGGATCTCAGCTCCCTGAAAAATGGATGTCCTTGCACTCTGTTGGCCTTGGTAGCTGCCAGCTCAGCAGGCAGTTTGGATGTCACCAAGATAAAATGCCCCACTAAATGCAGCTCCATGCCACTGTGGAGCTTCTCTGCCAGATGCAGATCCATCACCTGAGAGACAGATGATTGGGAAGAAGAATGAATGGGCCTGGTCCTGACAGAGGGCAGGACTGAAAAATCAGTGTCATTAGGGAAAGGGAAGAGGAGACCTGGAGAGCTCCAGGGGCTGGCAGGATTAGAACTGAATATATGTACCAAGGTGAGGACAGAGACTGCTTGAAATGTGCCCATGTGGGCAAGAAGGCATCTTGGAGTGGATTAGAAGATTTGAGTAGGTCCAGAGAGGTTCTCCTGCCCCTCTGCTCTGCCTGCTGAGGCCACAGCTGCAATCCTGTGTCCAGCTCTGGGCCCCTCAGCTGCAGAAGCAGCTCAGGGAAGTGCTGCAGAGAGCCCAGCCCAGAGCCCCCAAGCTGCTGCAGGCAGTGAGCATCTCCTGTGGTGCCAGGCTGAGGGAGCTGGGGCTGGCAGCTGGCAGCAGAGCAGCCTGAGGGCTGCCCTCAGTGCTGTGCTGAAGATGTGCAGGGCAGTGTGGGGAGGACACAGCCAGGCTCTGGCCAGGGGTGGCACAAGGGGCACTGGGGGCAAGCTGGGCCAGAGGAGGTGCCAGGGGAAGAGGAGGGCAAACTTTGTCCCTGTGAGGGTGCTGGAGCCTGGAGCAGGCTGCCCAGAGAGGTTGTGGAGTCTCCTGCTCTGGAGCCTTCCCAGCTCCCCCTGGATGTGTTCTGGGTGCCCTGCCCTGGGTGCCCCTGCCCTGGCAGAGGCTTGGCCTGGGTGACCTCTGCAGGTCCCTTCCATCTCCTACCATTCTGGGATTATTTTGCCTGCCTTCCTCCTCATCCCTCTTGGGTTGTCATCCTCTTGTCCAGGGCTTGGCCTGGGTGACCTCTGCAGGTCCCTTCCAAGCTGTAACCTTCTGTGATTGTGTGAAACAGGATGGGATTGTTTGCAGAGCCTGTTCCAAACACCTGAAGCAGGGAGAGAGGCAGTGTGGTTATTTTCCTCCTCTTGTGTGTTTCATACCCAGGAGGCACTGAAATGCTGCAGCCACAGCTCCAGCTGTTGGGTTCTGAGTGCACATCTGTGTGGCTGTGGAGCTGCAGATCTTCTGTGCATCTTGGGGTGTGCAGGAAGGGAGTGTGAGGTGGTTTAGGAATCAGAGGATTGTTTAGGTTGGAAAAGACCTCAGAGATCCTCCAGTCCAACCCTTCTCTAACTCTATCAAGCCTGGAGCTAAGCCATGCCCCTCAGCACCACATCTCTGCCTCTTTGACACACCTCCAGGGGTAGGGGATTCAGACACCTCCCTGGGCAGATAAACCTTCCAGGGCAGGAATGTTTCTTCTGACGTTTAATCTGAACCTGCCTTGGTGCAACTTGAGGCCATTTCATCTCCTCTCTATCACTTGTTACTAGGGAGAAGAGCTCAACCCCCACCTGGCTTCAATCTCCTTGAAGGAGTTGCAGAGAGTAATGAGGTCTCCTCTCAGCCTCCTCTGCTCCAGCCTCAACACCCCCAGCTCCCTCAGCTGCCCCTCCCCAGCTCTATTCTCCAGACCCTTCTCCACCTTTGCTGCCCTTCTCTGGACTTGCTCCAGCTCCTCAATGTCCTTCCTGCAGTCAGGAGCCCAGACCTGAACCCAGCACTCAGGAGGTGCCTTTCTTGCCCTTTTGATTCTCATGAAGTGCTCAGGTTTGAGTCACTGACTGCAGTAAAGACATTGGGATGCTGGAGAGGGCTCAGATTAGGGCTGTCTGCAGCTCCCTGGAAGGAGATTGAAGCTAGAATCATAGAATAGAATCATAGAATGCTTTAGGTTGGAAGGGACCTCAAAACTCAGCCAGTTCCAACCCTCCTGTGCCATAGGCAGGGACACCTCCCAGTAGAACAGCTCAAGGTCTCATCCAACCTGATCCTGAACACCTCCAGGGAGGTTGTGGAGCAACCTTTGTGATCTTTGATCACATTGGGTGCTTCTGTGCTCCACAACCTCCCTGAACAACCTGTGCCAGTGTCTCACCACCCTCAACCTGTGCCAGTGTCTCACCTCCCTGAGCAACCTGTGCCAGTGTCTCAACACCCCCAGCTCCCTCAGCTGCTCCTCCTCAGCCCTCTTCTCCAGCCCCTGCAGTCCAGGCCATTTCCATAGCAGTCTATTTTGGGGTTAGATTTTGCACTGGCCTCCAAATTCTCCTTTGCTGTCCAATTTGCTTGCTCACAAATCAGTCTTGAGAGCTGCTTTGTATCCCTCTCAGGCAGTCCCAGTCCAAGAAGGTCAATCTGAGCCATCCTGGTGCTCCTTTGCACTGTCACTGTGATATTCATCAGTGTGCCCAGGTGGGCAGCAGAGCCAATGGCATCCTGGGCTGGCTCAGGAGCAGTGTGGGCAGCAGGACAAGGGAGGTTCTTCTGCCCCTGTGCTCAGCACTGCTCAGGCCAGCCCTGGAGTGCTGTGTCCAG
>WAAF01001528.1:37439-52627 GCA_013400475.1 Tricholaema leucomelas
GGCTCAGGAGCAGTGTGGGCAGCAGGACAAGGGAGGTTCTTGTGCCCCTGTGCTCAGCACTGCTCAGGCCAGCCCTGGAGTGCTGTGTCCAGTTGTGGGCTCCTCCATTGCAGAGAGATGTTGAGGTGCTGGAAGGTGTTGAGAGAAGGGCAGCAAGGCTGGGGAGGGGCCTGGAGCACAGCCCTGTGAGGAGAGGCTGAGGGAGCCACTGCTGAGCCAGGCCAGGCTGCTGATCTCCTTCTTGCCCACCTGGGCACCCCCTGGCTCACCTTAGCTGCTGCCCATGGGCACAGCAAATGCAGCCTGGCATTAATTTTGTGCCTAGGTTGTTTGGGAGTCCTGAAGCCAGCCCAGCTCGGTGGTCAAAGCAGTGCCAGGTGCTTTCCTTGTGCTGTTTGGATCCCTCCAGCTCCCTTTCTCCCCCACCTTTTTACTGCCATTTAGCCACTCCTGTGCCGTTCTGAAGGTGAATTTATTTCTTCCCAGAGCACTTAGCCAACATTAAATGTTAGATAAATCTCCAGGACCATTCTCCCCCCAGCTGCATTGATCTGCAGTGTGGTCACAGTGTCTGCAGGTCCTGGTTTTTTTTTTTTCCCCTCCACTCTCCTTTAAAATTTTCAATCCATTTAGAAAGGACAAAAAAAAAAGAAACCCAAACACCAAACCCCAACCCCCAAGCCTCAGCTCTTTACACAAACCCAAAGTGTTAGAGAAGCAGAAAAAAATAGAGTGTTACAGAAAGCAATCGATGGGAAGGGAAATGAGGCCAATCTGCTGTCAGGTGTAGCTTCTTCTCCCAAAAGAAAAGGACCTGTTGGAACAGCTCCAGAGGAGGCTACAAAGGTGAGCAGAGGGATGGAGAACCTCCACTAGGAGGGCAGGCTGCTGGGGCTGTGTAGGAGCTCCTCTGGGAGGTCTTTGGAATGATCCCATACATGGATCAGGGCAATTCCAAGCATAAGTCCAGGCTGGGCAAGGAGTGGTTTGAAAGCAACCTTGAGGAGAAGGGTTTGGGGGTGTCAGTTGGTGCCAAAGTGCCCAGCAGCCAGCACTGGTCCCTGGCAGCCCAGGGCCAGCTGTGTGCTGGCTGCAGGCAGAGCAGGGAGAGCAGCAGCACAGGGAGGGGATTCTGCCCCTCTGCTCTGCTCAGCCCCCACCTGCAGCACTGCCTCCAGCTCTGGGAACCCAGCACAAGGAGCTGGAGCTGCTGGAGAGAGTCCAGAGGAGGCCACAAAGATGCTTAGAGTGCTGGAGAAGCTCTGCTGTGGAGATAGGCTGGGAGAGTTGGGGCTGCTCAGCCTGGAGAAGACTGCAGGGAGACCTCAGAGCAGCCTCCTAGTGCCTGAAAGGGCTGCAGGAGAGCTGGGGAGGGACTTTGGACAACAGCTGGGAGTGACAGGAGGAGGGAGAATGGCTTTGAGCTGGGAGAGGGGAGAGGGAGAGTGGAGAGAGGAAAGAAATTGTTGGCAGTGAGGGTGGGGAGAGACTGGCACAGGTTGAGGGTGGTGAGACCCTGGCACAGGTTTCCCAGGGAGGTTGTGGAGCACAGAAGCACCCAATGTGGTCTTTGATGTGATCTTTGATCACATTGGGTGCTTCTGTGCTCCACAACCGCCCTGGAGGTGTTCAGGACCAGGCTGAAGGAGCCCTTAAGCAACCTGTGCTGCTGAGAGGTGTCCCTGCCCCTGGATGATGTTGAGGTCACAGAGTCCCCACCCCTGGAAACAGATGGTGATGACACTTGGGGAGGTGGTTTAGTGGCCATGGAGGTGTTGGGTTGAAGGTTGGACTGGATGATCTTAGAAGCCTTTTCCAGCAGAAGCAATCCTTAGATTCCATGGCTCTGAGGGGATGGGGAGAGATTGTTGCTTCCCAGCAAGCCAGAAATCAAATGGGGAGGGAGTTCCATGTTTGCTGCTGGGTGAGCTTCACCTTTGCAGCAGTGCAGGAGGCTTTTGCTTCTCCTCCAGCAACCAGACCTGAAAGCCGAAGGTGCTCTTGGAGCAAACTTCCCCTAAACAAGGAGGAAGGCAACGAAGCTGGGGAAGGGCCTGGAGAATAAACCTTATGAGGAGTGGCTGAGGGAGCTGGGGATGTTTAGTGTGAGGAAGAGGAGGCTGAGGGCAGACCTCAGGGCTGTCTACAGCTACATTGTGGAGAGGCTGCTGCTGGGCTCTGCTCACAGGTAGTTGGAGGCAGAACAAGGGGGAATGGCCTCAAGCTGAGGCTGGGGAGGTTTAGATTGGACGTTGGGAAGAAGTTTTTGGTGCAGAGAGTGGTCAGGGCCTGGAATGAGCTGCCCAGGGAGGTGCTGGAGTCACCCAGCCTGGCTGTGTTTCAGGCTGGTTTGGATGTGGTGTTTGGTGCTAAGGTTTAAGGTGAATCTTGCAGAGTAGAGTTAGAGGTTGGGCTTGGTGCTCCTGAGGGGCTGTGCCAGCCTGCATGTGGCTGTGCCTCTGTGATTCTGCTCACCTCTGGCTGCCAGCAGGAGAGGACTCATCACTCCCAGCCTGCATGCATCTGGGAGTCACCACAGATAGAAGCAGCAGCTGCAGTTGGGTACCAGGCCAGAGGAGCCCAGGGGACACCGCAGAGAATGGATCTTGTGAGGAGAGCTGAGGGACTTGGGGTGTCTGAGCCAGAGCAGGGCCAGAGAAGGGCAGCAAAGGTGGGGAAGGGTCTGGAGAAGAGGGCTGGGGAGGAGCAGCTGATGGAGCTGGGGGTGTTGAGGCTGGAGCAGAGGAGGCTGAGAGGAGACCTCATTGCTCTCTGCAGCTCCCTGCCAGCAGGTTGCAGTGAGGTAGGGGATGGGCTCAGGTGATAGGAGGAGAAGAAATGGCCTGAAATTGTGCCAGGGCAGGGTTAGGTTGGAGATGAGGAACAATTTCTTTGCTGCAGCAGTGGTCAGGGCTTGGCACAGGCTGCCCAGGGAGCCAGCAGGACAAACTCACTCTGCCTTCAGGATGTGTAGGCAACAAGTGTGCAGTGGCCTCTACTCAGCACTGGTGAGGGTGCACCTTGAGTAGGGTCCAGTTTGGGGCTCCTCACTCCCAGAGAGACATTGAGGAGCTGGAGTAGGTCCAGAGCAGGGCAAGGAAGCTGGGGAAGGGTCTGGAGAAGAGGGCTGGGGAGGAGCAGCTGAGGGAGCTGGGGACGGGGTGGGGGTTAAGGTGACTCTTGTAGAGTTAAGGTTATAGGTTGGGCTTGGTGATCCTGAGGGTCCTTGCCAAAGCCTGGATGTGTCTGTGGTCTCTGTTGTGATGGTTTGGGTGTTTCCTGCATCCCCCACTTGTGAAAGTCACCCAGACAAGACTCAGCAGCTCTGGCAGACTGAAGCTCTACACTTAGAGCTTAGCACAAGGTGCAGGCAGAGCTTTACAACACAGACAGAAACACACAAGTTCAAAAGGTAATACAGAACCCTGAGTTCCCAGGAGGGGCTCCCAACCACCTTTCCTGCTTCTCCCCAGCCCTCTCCCTTACCCCAGACTGTGCCTTACGCTCAGGGTAGCTTGGAGGGTCGGGCAGGGGGGGTAGGAAGCATCTGGATTAGGCACACAGAGGGCAGGGTAGGTTAGAGAGAAGCTGATGCAGTCCCAAGAGACAGAGAGTGACTCCCTTATCTATGTTCCTGTTCCTGTTCTTATCCATCTCAACAAGGCTACTGATACACAGAAAACCAAGGAGTGCTGGGAAGGAGGTCTCACAGAGCAGATGCTCCTTTGGAGGGTGTCTGTGACAAAGCAGAGAACACCAAACTCTGTAGAGATGCTTCTTTGGAGCAATCAGTTGATAATCTGCAACCCTAAACAAGGGCTACTGGAGAAGTGTCTGCAGCTACTGGGTGGAGATCTGTGATAAGCAATCCTGTGCAGCCCCAGGCCTGCAGTGACTAAGGAGAGCAGGAAGGAGATAAAGGAGAAGCAGAGATCTCCTGACAGCAGCATCAAAGAAGGGTCTGCTGACCAGGATGAGAAAGACCCCGCGGGAGGAAGGCTGTGTGGGGTGTTCATGGCAGATAACCATTCCAGACCACCAGGGTTGGAATTGGGGTGGAGAATGGGAAAACAGCTCTGTTAATGAACTCCAAGCAGTAATTGTAGTAGCCCTACCTCTTCTTATCAATATGCCTGCTCTTGGGGCATGAGCTGTGGCTTCTGCAGCATGAGGTGTGCAGGACTGACGGAGCCATCCTGCTGCACCCAGCGCTGGCGTCAGACAGACCTACTGCAGAGCTCTGCAGCAGGTTTGGGGTTCATTTTGCAGGTCCCCCTGAGTGCAGCAGAACAATCATAGAATCACAGAACCAGGCAGGTTGGAAGAGAGCTCCAAGCTCCTGCAGCCCAACCTAGCCCCCAGCCCTGCCCAACCAACCAGACCATGGCACTAAGTGCCCCAGCCAGGCTTGGCTTCAACACCTCCAGCCACGGCCACTCCACCACCTCCCTGGGCAGCCCATTCCAGTGCCAATCACTCTCTCTGCCAACAACTTCCTCCTNTTCCTTTTCACAGCCCTACCATCTGATTCTTCTCACCAAAATATCCCAGCTAGGCTCAAACCAGCACATCTGTGCTGCTGCAAAGCCAACTCAAGCTGCCAGGCTTCAAGCCTGCTCCTCTTGGCCTCTCTGCCCTTCAGAGGAGAGGTCCTTGGCGCGGCAGTGGATTACAGCGCTCCGCCGGTGCCGCTGAATGGGATCTGCTCTCCTGCAGCAGAGCCTTTCCCTTGGCCCCCACCACGGGTTTGGTATTTGCCATAAGCTCTGGCACTTGCCTGCAAAGGGAGGGGGGAAAAAAAACCATTTGCAAGATAAGTGGAAGGAAAATGTAATCCCCGAGTGGGATGAAGGGGGCTTTGAAATGAACGGGGATAATCCTTTTGTTGTCGCTTACAAATGCACTTTATTGCTGCATTATCTGAGCAGGAGAACAGAGAACTCTTCCCTCAGCCAACAAATCCACTGCAGCACCCTCTTGTGTGCCCCTCTCCCCCCCCCAAAATGCGTCAAACCCAAGTGGCAGGCGACAAAGCAGCCTCTGAACCTCCTTAGGCAGGCGAAAAGGTTCAGCCTGAGGTTCAGAAGCCTGCTGGAGTCACTCTGACCCTTGTCAAAGGAGAGAGTCTTGGCTTAAGCCCAGCTGAAAAGAGGTCGGTTGGGATTCATGAGGTGGTCTGAGGGATTGTAGCTGTCTGCCTGCCCTTGATTCTCCATCAAGATGGGCAGGGAAATCTGCCTGAAGTGCTTTGCAACTCAGCAAGCCCAAATCTCTGCCCTGGGGAGCTTTTGGTCGGGGCTAGAGGAGTTTTCTTGCTTCTGCTTTCAGGGTGGGATTGGTTTTTTTTCCCTTTCTGTTGCTGGCAGATTCAAACCCATTGATGAGTGGGGAATGGGTTTAAACTGGCAGAGGGGAGATTGAAATGGGATGGTAGGAAGCAGTTCTTTACAGAGAGGGTGGGGAGAGACTGGCACAGGTTGAGGGAGGTGAGACTGGCACAGGTTGCCCAGGGAGGTTGTGGAGCACAGAGAGGGAGGGTGAGGAGACACTGGCAGAGGTTGAGGGAGGTGAGACACTGGCACAGGTTGAGGGTGGTGAGACACTGGCACAGGTTGCCCAGGGAGGTTGTGGAGCACAGAAGCACCCAATGTGATCAAAGATCACATTGGGTGCTTCTGTGCTCCACAACCTCCCTGGAGATGTTCAGGACCAGGCTGGATGAAACCATTCTGTGACTTAATGCAAGGAGATGCTTCCAGCTTAGGCAGTGTAGAATTCCTGAGCCATGTAGCCAGCAGCCAGGTGTGCCCACGCTGGTAGAAAGCAAAGCTCAGAGCTTAAACACCAAAGTCTTGAGCAGCTCTTTTCAGCTGATGTCAAAGTCCCTGAGTTACTGCAGGCGTTGGCTCTTGGGGGGGCTCTGAGATGAGTCACTGTGTGGCTTCTCCTTGGGTTTTCCAGTGAGCAACCCAAGTTCAGCAGATCTGTCCTCACATCTCCTTGTTCTCCCTGCTTTGGCTGCCTGCAGTTCCCAGCCTGCAGGCAGCAGTGCAAGACTTCCATAGGTTCTCCTTCCCTCCTCGTCTGAGGCAGTTTCCCATCCTGTTGCCATGGGTTGCCACAGCCAGGATGTTCTTCCCAATCCCTGGGTCTAAGCCTGGAGCTTCCAGCAGCCCCAGACCCTGGTGGGAATGGGAAAGGACCTCTGGAGTCCTCCAGTCCAACCTGCACTGCTCAAGGAGAGCACAGACAGCAGCTTGCCCAGGAGCATGATGCTCATATCCATGATGGGTGAGTGTCCAACCTTTCCCTCTCTCTTTTGATGATGCACATCATTTTGGGGGCTTGAATTGCCTCAGCAAATCCAACCTCAGGGAAGATTGAAGTTCACTCTTCACATGACAAAGAGCAGCAGAGTAGGAGGGGGTTCAAACTTCACTCAAGTTCTTTTCTAACTGAAGAGTTGTATCACAGAGGCACAGCATGGCAGAGGTGAGAAGGGACATCTGGAGAGCATCCAGCCCAAGCCCTGCTCCAGCAGGGCACCCCCAGCAGCTTGCCCAGCAGCACAGTGCCCAGGGGGGTTGGAAGCTCTCCACACAAGGACACTGCACAGCCTCTCTGGGCAGCCTGCTCCAGGCCTCCAGCACCCTCACAACAAACAACTTTCTCCTCCTCTTCACAGGCAGCCTCCTGCCTGCCACTCTCTGCCCCTTGCCCCTTGGCCTGCCACTGCAGGGCACCACTGGCAAGAGCCTGGCCCCAGCCCCTTGCCCCCCACAGCTCCTTCAGCTCTTGCTGAGCACTCAGCAGATGCCCTCTGGGGCTGCTCTCCTGCAGGCTCTCAGCCCCAGGGCTCTCAGCCTTTGCTCCTCACACAGCTGCTCCAGGCCCCTCAGCAGCTTCCCAGCCCCCACTGCACTCTCTCCAGCACTTCCCTGCCTCTGCCCCTGGGCAGCACACAGCTGGAGCCAGCACTGCACAGGTGGCCTCAGCAGGGCACAGCAGAGGGGCAGGAGAACTTCCCTTGACCCTGGCTCTTCTTCATGGCCCTCAGGACACCACTTACTTTCTTTGCCCCCCAGGCCACACTGCTGGCCCCTGGGCCACTTGTCCCCCTCCAACACTGCCAGCTCCTGCTCCTTGGAGCCGTTTCCTAGCAGGTGAGCCCCACACCTGTCCTGGTGCAGGGGGTTGAGCCTCCCCAAGGGCAGGACCCTACCCTTGAAGTCCTGCAGCCCTTCCGTGCATGGTACCAACTCTTCAGTTGCTTGTAATGAAAGGAATTGTCGGTGGTGAAATTTCTCTGCCAGGCATTGTCATTAGAAGGGAATAAGAAATGAATTTAAAGCTCATTATGAAGCCCAGGAAGGTTATTTTCCTATCTCTAAGTGAATTTAGGTTGGCTGAGTGCTGCTCCTCCTGGCTGGTTCAGCTCTGGTTGGTGGCAGTAGGTGGGGAAACTGAGGGAGACAAAACCTCATCTGTTGCCGTGGCCTGGTGCTGCCTCCTAAGGAGATTATGCCATGTATGATGGAAAGGACACAAGAACAGCACTAAGCTGCCTCTAAGCCTGTTGTCTTCCAGCTTTTCCCATTAGGAAACACAAAGGAAATCCAAGTTTGCTGCCTCCTGCAGCCTGCTGCTGTTCTAATCTAAAGCTAATCCCCTCCGCCGAGCCACGCAGGCTGCCCTCGCAGCGCCTCTGCCATGGGGTCCTGCTTCCCTGGGAGCCACACAATTAATCCGGGGGCTGAGGTGGCTCCTTCCAGGCCACGTGGAGCTCGGCAGCAATTTCAACCGAGTGTCCACTGCTAAGTGGTAAGAAGCACCCAGGGAAAACGTTTGGCGTTGCCATGCATAGCAAATGTCTTCATTAGCATCCAAGCTGCTCCGCGGAATGCCAGGCTGACCTTGCAGTCATTAGAGGCAGAGGTGTGCTACGACTTGAGTTTGGAGGGACTTGCATTACAAGGTACAATCTAATTAGTGCTACCTCTGCTAATTGCTACATATTGCTGAGGACCATAAAAATAAACGAGTGATTGATACCAGCTACTGTCAGGGCTGAGCCTGAGCCCTGCTTTTCAAGTGGGAAGAGAAGTTTCCTGCCCTGATCAGCAGCAGTCATCTCCTTCCCTTCCTTGGTGCCTTGGTCACCTGCACCTCTTGTCCACCCGGGTGTAGAGAAGGTGGTTGGATGGGGGCTGTGACCACAGGGTTCATCAATGCCCTTAGTAAGGCTGGATCAAGCTGGAGTCTGTGGTAGAATCCTGGAGTTGTAGAGTGGGATCGGTTGGAGAAGACCTTGAAGCTGATCGAGTCCAACCATTCCCCTGGGGGAACTGAGGGCCAACTCTAAACCATGGCCCTCAGCACCACATCTCTGCATCTAGAAACATCTCCAGGGATGGGATTCAACCACCTGCCTGGGCAGCCTGGGCCAGGCTCTCAGAACACTTTCAGTGAGGAAATTTCTTCCTATGTCCAACTTAAACCTCCCCTGCTGCACCTTGAAGCCTTTCCCTCTCATCCTGTCATTGGGAGAAGAGACCAACTCCAACCTGGCTCCAGCTCTCCTTGTAGAGAGCACTGAGGTCTCCTCTCAGCCTCCCTCTCTGGGCCTTTCAACTGGAACAATCCTTTGACTCTATGATTTTATCCCCATGTGCCTTTGTGTCCTCTCCCCACAGCTAAAACCTGCATTCTTGGGGCTGAAGGACTTAGTATGAAGCCTCTGAGTAAGCTAAGAGTGAGGGCTGGGTGGACCAAGGAATGGTTTCTGCAGGAGGCTGTGCTCCAGGTGGGTGATGTTTGGGTGTTCATGTGCACAGGTGATGGGGTACAGATCATAGAGAAGAGTTTTGTCCTCAGCCTACCTTGCTGGTGAACACTGAAGTAGTCTGGAGCTGAGTGAACAGACCCAACGGTAAAGGTGGCAGAGCTGATGTGACCAACTGGAGCTGAGCCCTGGGATCCCCAGCTGCAGAGAGAGAGGGAAGTGCTGGAGAGAGTGCAGTGGGGGCTGGGAAGCTGCTGAGGGGCCTGGAGCAGCTGTGTGAGGAGCAAAGGCTGAGAGCCCTGGGGCTGAGAGCCTGCAGGAGAGCAGCCCCAGAGGGCATCTGCTGAGTGCTCAGCAAGAGCTGAAGGAGCTGTGGGGGGCAAGGGGCTGGGGCCAGGCTCTTGCCAGTGGTGCCCTGCAGTGGCAGGCCAAGGGGCAAGGGGCAGAGAGTGGCAGGCAGGAGGCTGCCTGTGAAGAGGAGGAGAAAGTTGTTTGCTGTGAGGGTGCTGGAGGCCTGGAGCAGGCTGCCCAGAGAGGCTGTGCAGTGTCCTTGTGTGGAGAGCTTCCAACCCCCCTGGGCACTGTGCTGCTGGGCAAGCTGCTGGGGGTGCCCTGCTGGAGCAGGGGGGGCTTGGAGTGGATGCTCTCCAGATGTCCCTCCCCAACGCCCCCACCATGCTGGGACCCTGTGACCATGGCAGTGCCTCTCTATGCACCAGCCAGGTTGCTTCTACCACGACTGCAAGCGAAGGAAGGAGTGGGTGAGGGTCTGGGTGGGAGGGAAGCAAACGCAGGCAGCTGTGGGTGAGAAACAAAGCAGCAACCAAGCGCAGGAGCAGGAGCAGGAACTTGCCGGTGGAAGCAGCTCCGCAGCTGCAAGTTGCTGACTCCTCAACACTTCAGCTTCTCAGCTTGGCAGCACAGCTCCTCGCTGGGCTGCTTTAGGTTATTTTGTTCCTGGTTGTTTGGTTGGGTTTGGGAGTCTGGGGGCTGTGTGTGTGTGTGCAGTAATGGGGTTAGCAGCATCTGAGCCGCTCTTAATTAAAACAAAACCTTTGTTCCGTGTGGTCTCTAGTCCTGGGAAGTCATCATCAGAGCCAGACAGGCAGAGTTTGATATTCCAGACTTTTCTCCCTCTGTTTTTTTTCTCGGTGTTGTTTTGATATCTGGAGGGAAGTTACAAAGCAGGGGGAGGACGGCAGGGCCAGCAGCTTTATAATTGCTCTTTCTAACGTGCGCTATCATGGGACGCCTCTCAGATGTCTCCGCGGTGGCTTTCTTGCCTGCTTCAAACACGTGTGCTGTTAAACGCAGAAGCCAGCTCCTGAATTAATGAAAACCTCTTCAAAGGCCTCCCCCTGCCCCCTTTCCAGAGCTGGAGATCTGAAGGCGATCTGCAAGTGGGTGACAGCCTTTGAAAGGCAGCGCAGCGCAAACAATGGAGCTCATTAAAGGCAGGAGGGGAAGCGGCGCCGAAACCCGGCCCGGAGAACGGACCCGGGGGAGACCGATCTGGGCCTCCCGAACCGGCTCCGAGGTTGGTGGGAACAAAAAACCCCTGGGAGCAGAGCTGGTCTGGGTGTCAGTTTGCTCTGAGGGGGTGGAAGTCAAGCAGGAGGAGGATGAGTGTGGTGGTAGCAAGCCTGGTGCTGCAAGCTGCCTTGGGGAGGGTGATGGAGAGTTGGAGCAGGCTGCTTGAGAAGGGTGATGGAGTGTTGGAGCAGGCTGCTTGGGGAGGGTGATGGAGAGATGGAGCAGGCTGCGTGGGGAGGGCGATGNGATGGAGAGTTGGAGCAGGCTGCTTGGGGAGGGTGATGGAGAGTTGGAGCAGGCTGCTTGGGGAGGGTGATGGAGTGTTGGAGCAGGCTGTTTGGGAAGGGTGATGGAGTGTTGGAGCAGGCTGCTTGGGGAGGGTGATGGAGTGTTGGAGCAGGCTGCTCAGACAAGTTACAGAATGAACCAGTTTGGAAAAGACCTTTGAGAGCATCGAGTCCAACCTATCACCTTCTAATGAACAAAGTGCCTCATCCAGCCTCCTTTTAAACACCTCCACCACCTCCCCAGGCAGTCCATTCCAGTGCCAATCTCTCTTGCTGTGAAGAACTTCTTCCTAACACCCAGCCCGAACCTGCCCTGGCACACAGCTTATAGACTCAATCATCCAGGTTGGAAGAGACCTCCAAGCTCATCCAGTCCAACACATCACCCAGCCCTATCCAATCAACTAGACCTTGAGGCTGTGTCCCCTTCTTCTGTCCCTGGCTGCCTGGCAGCAGAGCCCAACCCCAGCTGGCTACAGCCTCCCTGCAGGCAGCTGCAGGCAGCAATGAGCTCTGCCCTGAGCCTCCTCTGCTGCAGGCTGCATACCCCCAGCTCCCTCAGCCTCTCCTCGTAGCACAAGCCTTAGCTGTGGGGTCTCTTTCTCTGGACACATTCAAACCCCACCTCTAAGTGTCTCTGTGTGACCTGATGTAGGCAAACCTGCTTTAGCAGGAGGATTGGACTAAGTGACCTCTGGAGGTCCCATCCAACTCCTACCATTCTGTGATTCTGGCTCCAGCAGTGCCTTGGCAGCTCTGCCAGTGGTGGGTTTGGATGGGTTTGTTGTTTCCTCTCTACTCAGATGAGTTGGGCAGTGCAAAGCGGAGTTGCTTACCTCTTCCTCAGAGCCATAGAATTGTCTTGGTTGGAAAAGCCCTTCAAGATCACCCAGTCCAACCATTCTCTAACTCTACCAATGCTGGGGCTAGACCATGACCCTCAGCATCACACCTCCAAGGATAGGGATTCAACCACCTCCCTGGGCAGCCTAGGTCGCATTTCAGAATCCTTTCAGTGCAGAAGTTTCTTCCCCTGTCCAACCTAAACCTCCCTGATGCACCTTGAGGCCATTTCCTCTTTTCCTATCCCTTGGGAGAAGAGACCAACCCCATCCTGGCTCCAACCTCCTTGCAGGGAGTTGTGGAGAGCGACAAGAGGTGGAAGGTTCTTCACGTTGGTTTTGGTGTGTGGATGGAGTCAGTGCCATGGCAGGCTGCAGTCACATTCATACCTGAATGTCTATTAAATGCTGACCTCCATCTGCTGTGAAGGTCTCTGAGGGTCACCACCACCTGCAAAGAGAACCCTTCCAGTGGGCATGGAGCCAGCTTGGCCAACTTGATGCTTTGCCCATGGGGCCAGCTTGGCCTCCTTGATGCTTTGCCCACAGAGCCAGCTTGGCCTCCTTGATGCTTTTGCCATGGGGCCAGCTTGGCCTCCTTGATGCTTTTGCCATGGGGCCAGCTTGGCCTCCTTGATGCTTTGCCCACAGAGCCAGCTTGGCCTCCTTGATGCTTTTGCCATGGGGCCAGCTTGGCCTCCTTGATGCTTTGCCCACAGAGCCAGCTTGGCCTCCTTGATGCTTTCCCCATGGGGCCAGCTTGGCCTCCTTGATGCTTTCCCCATGGGGCCAGCTTGGCCTCCTTGATGCTTTGCCCATGAGGCCAGCTTGGCCTCTTTGCTGCTTTGCCCACAGAGCCAGCTTGGCTTCCTTGATGCTTTGCTCATGGGGCCAGCTTGGCTGCCTTGAAGCTTTGCCCACAGAGCCAGCTTGGCCTCCTTGATGCTTTCCCCATGGGGCCAGCTTGGCCTCCTTGATGCTTTGCTCATGGGGCCAGCTTGGCTGCCTTGAAGCTTTGCCCACAGAGCCAGCTTGGCCTCCTTGATGCTTTCCTCATGGGGCCAGCTTGGCCTCCTTGATTCTTTGGCAGTGGGTCCAGCGTGACTGCATTGATGCTTTGCCCATGGGACCAGCTTGGCCATATTGATGCTTTGCCCATGGGACCAGCTTGGCTGCCTTGATGCTTCCCCCTTCCTGAAATGATGATCAGTGAGTTCTTCCACCTGATACCTGTTGGAGCTTTGCCATTTGGGTTCATTTGAAGCTCATTTCCCTCTCGGTGTTGCAGGCAATTTCTGCAGCCAGTGCAGTGATTGGAGCCCAAAGGCTGCCACAGCTGAGGGCTATGAGTGCCAGTTGCTCAGATGCACGAGGAGCAGAGAGCTGGGGAACTGGGGAGGAGAAGGGAGGGAAAAAAGAATATTGGAGGGATAATTTTCCCCCCCCAGCCTCTCAGAGCTGCTTTGCACACCTTCATAAAAAAGTAATTGAATCTTCCCCGAGCAGATGAAGAAGGAGCTCTAATTACCCTCTCCTAAATTGCTTCCTTAATTTTTCCAAACATGGCCTTTTTTTTGTTGATGCCTTTCCCTGAGCCCTGCTTAGAAGCTGCTGTGGAGCTCACCTCCATCTAGAGGTCAGCAATAAAGCCAACTGAAAATGTCTTTCACAAGTGTTGGCAGGTGCTGGAGCTCCTTGTGCACCAGGTGGAGCTGCCATGGAATCGTTTTGGCTGGAAAAGGCCTCTAAGATGATTGGGTCCAACCAGTCTCTAACTGTACCAAGGCTGGTGCTAAGTCATGGCACTCAGCACCACATCTTGTAAACACTTCCAGGGATGGGGATTCAACCACCTGCCTGGGCAGCCTGGGACAGTGTCTCAGGACTCTTTCAGTCCAGAAGTTCCTTCTCATGTCCAACCTAAACCTCCCCTGGGGCAACTTGAGAACATTTCCTCTTTTCTTGCCCTGATGTCCTGGCAGGGAGCTGCAGAGAGCAATGAGGTCTCCTCTCAGCCTCCTCTGCTCCAGCCTCAACACCCCCAGCTCCTTCAGCTGCTTCTCCCCAGCCCTCTTCTCCAGACCCTTCCCCACCTTTGCTGCCCTTCTCTGGACCTGTCCCAGCTTCTCCATGTCCTTCTAGCACTCAAGCTGTAGCCTCACCAGTGTTGAGTCCAGCCCAGGTTGTGCCAAATTCTGCTAGAGGTTGGCACCTCCCCACAGTCAGATGGGAGACATTGGCAGGAGAATGTGGGTGCAAGAGCTGCCTGCAAGTGGAGATGCTGTGGGGACAAGGGGCTGAAGGACCCCATGGTTCACAGTCACCTGTGCCAAGCAGAGAGGGACAAGTCCTGTCCTGCTCTTGCTGGTCACACCAATGCTGATCCATGCCAGGATGCTGGTGACCTTCCTGGCCCCTGGGCACAGCCTGGCTGATGCTGAGATGGGCAGTTTGCTGCACACCACAGTGCAGAGGTGAGGTTGGCAGGAGAATGTGGGTCCAAGAGCTGCCCCCATAGGCCATGGGGGCCTGGGCCTGCAGGACCTCAGGGTTCACATTTAACTGTGCCAGGTACAGAGGCACAATCCCTTACAGAGCCAGAAGGTCTCCCCTCAGCCTTCTCCTCCTCAGACTAAACACCCCCAGCTCCCTCAGCTGCTTCTCCAGACCCTTCCCCAGTTTGTTTGCCTTTCTCCAGACCTGCTCCAGCTCCTCAATGTCCTTCTTGGAGTCAGGGTCCAAAACTGACCCCAGCACCTCAGCAGTGCTCAGTCCAGGAGGACAATCCCTGCCCTGCTCCTGCTGCCCACACCATTGCTGATCCAGGCCAGGCTGCTGGTGGCCTTCTTGGCCACCTGGGCTCTCCCTGGCTCACTGTGAGCTGGGCAGCTTCCTCCACAGGATAGTGCAAAAGGCACAACCATGTAGGGCATTTGGGAAGCAGCCCTGGAGCTTGGCTGGGGACTCTGTCTTGGGGGGGAGGTTGCTGCCTCAGAGCTGGTTCCTGCACCCATGAGTGGCATTTGGCCATGCCTGTGATCTGTTCTGCATCCCTATCAAGGAGCCTAATCCTCTGCAATGAAATTCCTGGGGTCTCTTTGGGATCCCTTCAGGCACTGCCTTTTAGGCTGTTTATTTCCCTTCTACCTGGACAATACTTTCCCAGCAGGTCCCCAAAGGGGGAAGCTTCTGCAGGCAGCTGTTGTAAAAGCCATCAGCTGGTGCTGAAGCAGAGAGAAGCTCCNCCAGCTAGGCTCAAACTAGCACAAGCTCCTGTAAAGAGGGAAAAAAAAAACCCACCCAAAACAACACTAAAAACTACCCAAACAACTAAGCCTTCGGTTTTGATCCTGCTCCTCTCCACACTTCATGTGTTCTTCACATGGGTTCCCTTAAAGCTCAGCTGACAGCTTTGTCTCCTGAATTTCCCATGATCTACACACACCTGCTCTAATATTCATGGGATAAAACCTGGAGCTCTGCTTTAGTGATTAGCAGCAGCTTCTGAAAGCCACATTTCAGATGTTGGAGATGACTTGACACCTTCAATTATTTACAGGTATCTGTTTGGGAACTGCTGGCTCCAATTTGTCAGCCTTAAGGTATTCAGAAGCTTGCAAAAGAGGTGGGCTCTGCCTTGGCCAAGGCTGCAGCTTCCACTGGCAAGTGATAGAATGACAGCAAATGGCCTCAAATTGCACCAGGGGAGGGTCAGGTTGGAGCTGAGGAACAATTCCTTTGCTG
>WAAF01001529.1:0-12363 GCA_013400475.1 Tricholaema leucomelas
AGGCTGATGCAGGAAGGCTGGATGCAGAAAGATGCAGTTTTCTAAATCGTCCCCCTTTAAATACTTGATCTTGAAATCAAAGTGGCCAACAGGCACCAGCACCATTGTTCTGGCCAATGAATTCAAGCCTTCGTGCCTCCTTTGACCATGCAGGCACAGTGAGGACAACACAAGACTCCTGACACATGGTGCTAAGCCCCCTAGCCCTGAAGGCTCTGCTGGGGCCAAATCCTTATTGTTTGCTCATCTAACTCAATCCTGGACCCCACAACAGGAGAAGGAGAGCAAGGGTTAAACCTGACTGGAAGGATTTACGCCCTACCAGGACAGCTCAGTCCAAGAACAACTTAGCAGCAGTGATCTCAGTCTCCCTAGAGGGTTCACATCTCCCCACAGCTAAGCATTTGGATTACCTCCCAGGGAGGTGGTGGAGTCACCGTCCCTGGGGGTGTTCAGGAAAAGACTGGATGAGGCACTTAGTGCCATGGTCCAGTTGACTGGCTAGGGCTGGGTGTTAGGTTGGACTGGATGATCTTGGAGGTCTCTTCCAACCTGGTTGATTCTATTCTATTCTACATAGAACTCTCTGGCTGTTTCTGAACACCAAGTGGTCCCCCACAAGCAGAACACTATTGAGCTAGGGTACAACAAGTGTTACACAGTAAGACACATTCTAGTTCAACTGGGTCTTTTTGAATTGGTACAGAGTTACTCACTAAATTTATGGCCATCATCTGCAGCAGCCCAGACAATCCTCCAAACAGCTGTTAAATCTACCATTGCATGAGACCAAACACATGGGTTAGAGCAGGGCCCATAGTGTAACACAAGTAGACGGTCTCCATTTCCACTGACACTATCTAAAACCATCCTGGTTTCACATTGCTGTGCTCATGGGGTTTAGCTTCCATTATTTTTCATATTATCTCAAGTGGAATCTGGGGGCAGCCTACACAAAGTGGCCATACCCCAAAGCTGGGACTCTTGGATAAACATTTAAGCTATGGGAAGGCCTGAAGCGTTAATGCTGTCCCTAAAAAGGGAAGAATGTCTGGGTCACTGGGCCCCAACTCCTGTGGAAGGATTGGCAGATATGCCAGATGATAAAATATGCTGCAGATATATAGACCTAAAGAAGCTTAAATCACATAGATAAGATTACTTTTGTGTTGAGAACACCAACACATAAAAGCTGAGGAGGGACCTTTTAGGTTATCAGGGAGTGACAGGACTAGGGGGGAATGGAGTGAAGCTGGAGATGGGTAGGTTCAGGCTGGACGTGAGAAGGAAGTTCTTCAGCATGAGAGTGGTGAGAGCCCGGAATGGGTTGCCCAGGGAGGTGACTGAGGCCCCTTAAGGGCAGGCTGGATGAGGCTGTGTCCATCCTGATCGAGGGAGGGTGTCCCTGCCCATGGCAGGGGGGTTGGAACTAGATGATCCTTGTGGTCCCTTCCAACCCTGACTGATTCTATGATTCTATGAAATAGCATCCAGCCAAAGACTGTGGTAGTTTTGCCAGAAGCACTGTTTTATTGGGTCTATTGTAACTACACATGGACAGATGCAAATAAAAGTACACAAGATGAGAAAATTGGTTTCTGTCCTTCAGCTAAAGCAACTCAGCAGATCAGCAGTATCCAAATGTAATATTAATAAACTCAATACATTTCATGCTCTTTTCTGTTTTCCTTTTATGACCATGGGAAAGCAGTCTCTCCTGCATGCCCTTTAGGTCAATAGATTTGTTGAACCAAAGACAGAAAATGCCAACAAATGCCCTCTAGAAGCTTTATGTGCTTCTCAGTCCACTGTATTTTAGCTTTACTCCTTTGAAGTTCATAGAATCATAGAATCAACCAGGTTGGAAGAGACCAGGCTGGAGTCGGAGTGGCTGGAGAGCAGCCAGACAGAGAGGGATCTGGGGGTGCTGATCGATACCCACCTGAACATGAGCCAGCAGTGTGCCCAGGTGGCCAAGAGAGCCAATGGCATCCTGGCCTGCATCAGGAATGGTGTGGCCAGCAGGAGCAGGGAGGTCATTCTGCCCCTGTACTCTGCACTGGTTAGACCACACCTNTGAGGTGAGGAGAAAGTTCTTCACTGAGAGAGTCATTGGCTACTGGAATGGGCTGCCCAGGGAGGTGGTGGAGTCGCCGTCCCTGGAGCTGTTCAAGGCAAGGTTGGACGTGGCACTTGGTGCCATGGTCTAGCCTTGAGCTCTGTGGTGAAGGGTTGGACTTGATGATCTGTGAGGTCTCTTCCAACCCTGATGATACTACGATACTATGATACTATGATGACCTCCAAGATTACCCAGTCCAACCTAGCACCCAGCCCTATACAGTGATCTAGACCATGGCACTAAATACCTCATCCAGTCTTTTCTTGAACATCTCCAGGGATGGTGACTCCAGCACCTCCCTGGGCAGCCCATTCCAGTGGCAAGCCTGAAGTACCAAAGACTAAACATAAAAATAACCAGGCTTTGGCAAACTTTCATCACCACACACAAAATGTAGGTGAAGGCAATTTCAGAACTGAAGGCTGTCAGGGAGCATACTGTAAGAGGAGAGGATTTTATTCATTTCTATACCTGGTTTCAAGTGACACTGGCCTTTGAGATTAGCCATAGCCACTATTCCTCTGAAGCAGCTGCAGCATTTCTCTCTATCACCTCCCTTTCCCTGCAGACGCTTTAGGGTCAAAGCAGCTGAGTCCAGAAGCATGAAGGCTGAGATATCATGAGAATGGCTGCTCTTGCATCAGTAGAAAGGAAATGCATTCAGAAGCCACAAGGGATGTGGCAGCCACACAAAATGTCTTTTTTGATTTAAAAAGCTCATTGCTTTTGAATGTGGCTGTTCCAAACTTCTGGGAGCTTACTTGAACTAAATGTTTTAGTGTTAGAAAAAGCAGTGATATCAGCCAGAAAAAAAAGAGAATCTCTTGATATACTTTCTTTTTTCTTTTAACACTAGCATCATCTCGATGAAATGAATTTATAAAGCAGCTCTCTTCATGAAATGATGGCTGTTTGCTCACTGAAGTGACTGAGGAAACCCAACTGCTTCAATGAGCATTGACTGTGGCCTCCAACAGCAGATTCTATCATCCTTAAAGACCTGACCTTGCACCACTAAACATTACTGGGAATTATGCCATGGGCTTCAAAGGGAGTAGGAACAGGCCCTAAATAAGCAAAACTCCTAGTTATTACTCCAACAGGAGTAATCCTGTCAGCCCACAGAATGTGCCTGTATAAGCTGAAAACTCAACAGTGCTTATTCAGTTCTCTCCCTGCCATAGGAGGAAGGGCTGAGAGAACTGGGTTTGTTCAGCCTCAAGAAGAGAAGGCTTAGAGGGAACCTTATTGCCCTATACCAGTACATAAAGGGTGGCTACCAGAATGATGGAGTCTCCCTTTTCATGAGGAGTCACATGGAAAAGACAGGAATCATAGAATTAATCAGGTTGGAAGAGACCTCCAAGCTCATCCAGTCCAACCTAGCACCAGCCCTGTCCAGTCAACCAGACCATGGCACTAAGTGCTTCATCCAGGCTTTGCTTCAACACCTCCAGGGACAGCAACTCCACCACCTCCCTGGGCAGTCCATTCCAATGCCAATCACTCTCTCTGGCAACAACTTCCCCCTAACATCCAGCCTAGACCTCCCCTGCCACAACTTGAGACTGTGTCCCCTTGTCCTATTGCTGTTTGCCTGGGAGAAGAGACAAACCTCACCTGGCTACAACCTCCCTTCGGGAGGCTCTCCTGAGCCTCCTCTTCTGCAGGCTGCACACCCCCAGCTCCCACAGCCTCTCCTCAGAGGGTTTGTGCTCCAGGCCCCTCACCACCTTCTCTGGACACATTCCAGCACTTCAATATCTCTCTTGAGAGGCCCAGAACTGGACACAGCACTCAAGGTGTGGCCTGGCCACTGTTGAGCACAGAGGAAGAATAACCTCCCTCGTTCTACCAGCCACCTTATTCCTGATACTGTTGACCTAAAGGGCATGCAGGAGAGACTGTTTTCCCACGGTTGTAATCTCCTGGGGAGATTCCAGTTGGAATCCAGAAGGAATTTTTACACAACAAGAAAAATTAAGATACTGGAATAATCTCCCAAAAGCAGTGGATTCCCCTACACTAAGATGGCTTTAAGACTCAGTTTGACAGGATGCTGGGCCATCTCATTTAAACAACCTTGGGACTGTTTAAATCCTTGGGGTCCCTTCCAGCCTGGTATTTTGTGATTCTGTGTGATTCCCTCTGCTGTATGAGAGTGTTGTGGATTTATATATGCATGAACCACTCCAATGTGTGCTTTGGCAAGTGCACAGAGTAAGGGCACAAAGGACTCCTGAGAGCTGGTATGTAAACCCCAGCCTGTGTGCCTGATGGGTGCAGAGCCCTTCCCTAGTATTACCCTCCAAAATAACACATGTCCAAGCAGTGACCAATTTGTCACAGCATGTCACAGGGGTTTCACAATTAAGATCTCCCCATCTTCTGCCTGCCCTGATATCAAATCAGTTGAAAAGGGGTTAGAACTGGGTGAGGTTTATCCTTAGCACTATTGTGCTAACAATTGATACAGACTCTGAGCAGAAAAAGGCAGGAGAACAAACCCCAGACACACACACTTCAGTTGTCTTTGTAGGGTGGAGCCTGCACTAGTGCTAACTGCCCACACAGCCACATGTGGTAGAACACCAGAAGGGAGATGGGGCAATAGCTGTAAGGTTAATCTGTGGGGGTCTATGATTATAGGTACCTGAAATGGAGGTTTGAACTCACACACTTGGCAAGCAGTTATCAGTACTCTAGAAGAGGTACTAAAGAGGTCCCCAAGCCACACCAAGATCAGAAATCTTAACTGAACTGATATCTAAACTGCATTTAAACACAGTTTCCAGAACCTATGCTTCTGAAACAATCTGGTTTTGAAAAGTCAAGCACTGCAGTTTGTTTTTCTAAATCAAGTTAACATTTCCCCCACCAACCGTGGAGGATTAGGAATTGGATTAGTTGGATTAGGAACTAACTGGTTGCAAGACAGAGTTCAGAGGGTGGTGATCAATGGTGCCACGTACAGCTGGAGAGCTGTGACTAGTGGTGTCCCCAGGGATCAGTGCTGGGGCCAATCCTGTTCAACATCTTCATCAATGACATTGGTGAGGGCACAGAGTATCTGCTCAGCAAGTTTGCTGACAACACCAAGCTGGGAGGCTTGGCTGATCCAGCTGAAGGCTGTGTGGCCATCCAGAGAGACCTGGGCAGACTGAGAGCTGGGCACAGAGGAACCAGATGAAGCTCAACAAGGACAAGTGCAGAGTGCTGCACCTGGGGAGGAATAATAAACTGCACCAGTACAGGCTGGGAGGTGATCTGCTGGAGAGCANCTGCTCACTGCTGCCTGGGATAGGACAAGGAGCAATGGGTGTAAATTGCATCAAAAGAGGTTCAACACAAGGGGGAACTTCTTTCCTGTAAGGGTCCCAGAGCACTGGAACAGGCTCCCCAGAGAGGTTGTGGAGTCTCCTTCTCTGGAGACTTTCAAGTCCTGTCTGGATGTGTTCCTCTGTGATCTGTATTAGATAGTATTGTCCTGCTCTGCAGGGTGGTTGGACTGGATGATCCCCTTGGGTCCCTTCCAACCCCTAACATCCTGTGAGCCTGGGATCCTGTGAATTTCCCTAAAGGTTAAGACAGCTCCAGAATTTTGAGCATTCAGCTGTCTTTTGGATTTCCCATTTCACTACAAATATAGTCTTATCTTTTACAGCAAAGGAGTTGAGAATGGACATAGGCCACAATAAACGTTCATTGTGGGTTTTTCCTCCTCACTTCAGAATTCAGGACTGTGTTTGAAAACCACAGATATGCCAAAGGATAACTCTTCTTGGTATGAAACAGCATATTTGGATTCGGCATTTAAAGGTATTCAAACCTGGTGCAAAGTTTTGGTACGAGGGTTGGCGATATCTAAGATACTCAATGAGGAAAGGGAAATTTCAGCAATGCAGGAGACAGGTAGACAAGAAGCTTAGAGATTTCTGAGTTGTTACAGACCTCTCTTAGCAGGAAACAGGCTAACTCATTAGGGACAGAGAGGAAACACAAGAGGCTTGAATTCAGATTCTTGGGAGTTAAGCTTTAACTAACGGAGATGATGCTAGAGGCTACTAAATCTTGAGACACTTACCACACCAAAGCCCAGTCCTGTGCCAGAGATTCCTGTTAGGTTACTGATTCAGGGAGAGGGCAATTTTTAAAGGAAATTAAATTGGAGAAGGACAGTTCCAAAATTAGTAGATAAGGATGATTCTAAGGGGAATTAGACTTTGGAAAGGGAACATGTATCCACCCTACACAAAGGGGATAGCACATAGCTGCCTGGAAGACAAAGGGGGGGAAAGTAAAGCTCTTGTTTGATTCTATCTGAGACATGATGAAAGAAGTGTGCTGTCTGGGAGGTTCTGAAAACAAAGAACATGATGGACATGTGCATATACTGCTCAAAGGGGAGCTCCTTCTCTCCCTTAACAGACCACGAGGTCTCCACCCACACCAGTTTTATTAACTGAGATCTTGGTGGCTGACACAAGGAATCTGCCAGCTCAGATGCCTCCCAGCCCTGGATAGATTTGCTCTGCTGGTAAGATGGAGGGTGAGGATTTCCCCCAGCAACTCTGCTGTTGAGCTAGCTGGAGGCCTCCCATGGCAAGGAGTCAATTTATAGAGCTCTGACACACTGCAGCTGCTACAGAAAGCTCCCCATGGCTTCCGAAGCCACACTGACCAGTCTGCTACTGCAGTCTCCCTGCTTTAACAGGACCTTAAAAAAAGAGAAGCTCATGTCCAAGGGCTTAGAGACTTTCAGGACTTTCTGTTTTCTACATCAGATTGCCTGCATGGAGACTGTCACCAGAAATGCCTCTGTGAGCCTGTACTCTTGCACTCACCCCATTCCCAAGCCCTCTGTTCCGCTACCTGTTTAATACCTGTGCTTCACAGCTCAATGGCAACTGGGAGTTGAGCTGAGGGAGAAAGGAATAAAGTGCAAGCAGTGAAAGGTTTCTCTATAGGCTTGTGTAACTCCTACAAATCCAGAGAGGTTTAAACTGCTGCTTCTGAGCAGGCTGATAGCGCTGAAGGATGATAGGATGTGGTCCAGTCAATAGTTCTAGCACCAGGCCATGTTGTCTTCTACTTCAAAACAAAGCTATGCTATCAGTAAGGAAGTGTTTGTCATCTGTGTGTTTTACTAATAGCCTGCATTTTGGATTCTCCCCCACATCTGGCATTTCCACCCATACCCACTGCTTTCTGTTTTCAATAGTTGCCTGCCTGACACATTATTTCTCTCAGGAATTCCAAGAGTTGTTAAGTGCCTTTTTCAGTCCTACAAAAGTCAGAAAGATTTCATCAGCTGGCATTTTGTGTTACTCCCATCTTGAGGACCAGCTGCATCCCCCCTCTGTTGGCTTCCTGCCAGAAAGCCAAAGCCACCTGGTTAGCACCAAACTACCAATAACATATGGATTTCAACCTGATGCAGCAGTCAGAGAGGATATCATCAAATCAAGTCCTAGGAGTAGTGATGAGGAACTGGGGTTGCTACACCAGCTAAACAAACAGGAAAGTCTCCCTGAAATAATTCAATCTGTGGCAGGCTGATCACCAACAAACCATGCAGGATTCCCTATGCAAGAAGTCCCCACACGAATTCCCCACACACACAGTCCCCATCAGGGCTCCTCTTCTCTGAGTCATGTCCAATGTGCTAGTTAGATGAAAATCTATGGGTGACAAAGCTGGTGAGAGGCCTCGAGCACAGTCCTGTGAGGAGAGGATAAGGGAGCTGGGGGTGTGCAGCCTGCAGAAGAGGAGGCTCAGGGCAGACCTCATTGCTGTCTGCAGCTACCTGAAGGNCTGGTTCAAGCCCGTGGGGGAGGGAGAAGGAACTTCATGCCTACTTCTTTCCACATTCCAAACCCCTGGTGTGGGGGGAGGAAAACAGTTTGGCACTCCATTCAAACCCCCGGTGGGGCAGGGCCTTGGGTGTGCCCTGCCACACAAGTCAACCATTTCTTCCAGACTAACCTACCGTCTTCTAAACATTTAAGCATCAGAGCTGGTGGCATGCAGCATTCGACCTGATGAGGGAAATGCCCAGCTGAGATTTCCCAGCCCTGAAGCTTTCAGAGAGATCCCTACCTACTTTGGCAGGAGCAAGTGCATGGGCAGAGTAAAACTAGATTTACAGTTGTCTGCAGTGTGTTAGAAACTCATAATGCTGCAACTCAATTTCTTGCTATCCCAGAAAGACAGTAAGGTCCTTACAGAATGTTCTATGGTCTTGGTTCTCCACCAACATCTCTATTTTATCCTCCCAGCCTCTGTTTTTCTCTTTGTTATTGTTTAAAGTCAGCTAAACTCATTCTCCATCATTCCTTTTGTTCCTTTCATCCTTCACTTCCTTTAAAAGCCAATTCCTACATAAAATTGAGTTAGTCCTTTTCCTGGCTATGGTAAAAGTCTACCACTGTAAGAAAGCACTTCCCCCCTTCCCCCCCACCCCAACCTGCTTCAACTGCAGCTTCCTCATCCCTAAATATGAGCACTCACCTTCCCCACTACAGTCACATCCTTTAATACTTTTGGGTAAGACCTGTTCACAGCACTGTTACTGTAATTTATTACATCCCATCCTCCCTAAATACCATTTTCCTTGCTGCAAACCAAAGATCTCATTTTCCTGGCATCTAACAACCCTGCAGTATCTTTGTTGACATCCTGCCAAGCTCTTTGCAGGTTCTCAGCAAATCTGTTAGTCTCTGCTGGGGCCAGCTGCTGTCTACAACCCTCGCATATTCTGAGCCCTGTTCGATTAGAAACACCCCTGAATATATTATGTGCTTCTGACCTCGAGGGCAGTTGGATGGAAAGATGCTTTTGCTGACCACTGCAGAACCTTCAGCTCACAAGCCTTGCAATTCAATTTGTGTAATATCAGAATGGGTAAGAAGAGATAGGGTCAGGAGAAGAAAGGAATTTTCACTCAGGCCTTCTTAAAATTCAAGCTTGGCATCATGTCCAGAGACATTTATCCCACCCTCTCAAAGAAACAGATGAAATCTCAGGAGCTGATGAGATTTGAACTGTAACCAACTTTTAAAACACGCCTCAGAGCTGTCAGCATTCCAGTCCTGAACCATCACAGACCACGATGCCTTCACGTGATTCAGCACTGTTTTACAAGATCACAGAATCAAAGAATCAGTCAGGGTTGGAAGGGACCACAAGGATCAGGCAGTTCCAACTCCCCTGCCATGCCCAGGGACACCCTACCCTAGAGCAGGCTGAACACAGCCTCAGCCAGCCTGGCCTGAAACACTTCCAGGCATGGGGCCTCAACCACCTCCCTGGGCAACCCATTCCAGGCTCTCACCACTCTCATGCTCACTAACTTCCTCCTCATGTCCACTCTGAATCTCTCCACCTCCATCTTTGCTCCATTCCCCCTAGTCCTGTCACTCAGAGCCTAAAAAGTCCCTCTCCAGCTTTTGTGGAGGTACCCTTCAGATACTGCAAAGCCACAAGAAGGTCACCTGGGAGCCTCCTCTTCTGCAGACTGCACAGCCCCAACTCTTTCAGTCTGTCCTCATCGCAGAGGTGCTCCAGCCCTCTGAGCATCCTCATGGCCCTTCTCTGGACATAGAGATGGTTCAGCAACCTCATCCACCAGTTCTCTCAGCACCCATGGGTGTGTCCTGTTGAGTCCCATGGACTTGGACACTTTCAGGTTCTTCAGGTGATCACAAACCTGATTTTCACTTACGATGGGCAGTTCTTCCTTCCAGTCCCTGCTGTTATCTTCCATGACTCCAGGAGTGTGGCTGGAGGCCTTTACTAAATTTCATACAAATCAAGAGGGGTTTTTTTTTGTTGAACTGTGGAAAAGTTGGATTAGGGCTTCTTTATTGGCCAGCTAAGCTACTCTATCTGATGTGCACTAAGACACTCAACACAGTATGGATGCACAGACCAGTGCAAGCACCTAAAGTGACTGCTTGTGAAAGTTGAGGTGCTATGAAAACCAGTGGCTCTAGGGCCAGCTTAAGACTGAGCAGGACTTTCAAGGTCAGTACGATGGAGGTGTTCAGGACCAGGTTGGATGAGGCCTTGAGCAACCTGTTCTAGCAGGAGGTGTTCCTGCCTATGGCGGGGGGTTGGAACTGGATGAGCTTTGAGGTCCCTTCCAACCTAAACCACTCTATGATTCTATGATTGATAGGTAATGCCTCATTAGAGCTTCTTTACATAAATCAGAGAAGAACTGGACAAAGATCAAAACACTGAGGGTGTTGGTCTCTTCTGACAGGCAAGCAGCAACAGAACAAGGGGACAGAGTCTCAAGTTATGCCAGGGGAGGCATAGCCTGGATATTAGGAAGAAGTTGTTACCAGAGAGAGTGATCAGTATTGGAAAGGGCTGCCCAGGGAGGTGGTGGAGTCACCATCCCTGGAGGTGTTCAAAAGAAGTCTGGATGGGGCACTCAGTGCCATGGTCTGGTTGAATGGCTAGGGCTGGGTGCTATGTTGGACTGGATGATCTTGGAAGTGTCTTCCAACCTGGTTGATTCTATGATTTACATGCCTAACCTGGCAACCCAGTGTCTATTCTTTACAGGAACTAACCCCAGAGACCCCATTCTTTGCAAAATCATAAATGTCACAGGAATAAATGTCACCACTTAAAGCTCAAAAGATCCTAAGTAAGCTAAGAGCTACTGGGGAAAACACACAGCTACTGATCATATGCAGCAAGAAATGACTTCCAACACATAGAGAAGTGCAGCCATGCTGCTCTCTAGGCATTGCTGGGATGCTCAGGTACCACCATAGTCCCTCAGGCTTAAGTTCAAGGAAACTGCAGGTTTGTCACTGCTGCTGAGATGCAGCTTTAACTGAGCCTACTTTTTTTGCCTTTAAAGTGTGATTTGGTTTCAAGATGTCATTTGAATTCTCCTCTGAACAACTCCAGTACAAACACATGCACTGCAGTTTTTCCATTCCTGGGCTGGATCAGACCTCTGTGTGCTAGCCTTTCTAGAAAGCAGGTTCTGGCAGCTCTGCCTTACCCTCTGGTTATTGTTTTGTGAGCACATGAAAAATGAAAGAGGCCATAAATGTAGCAACTGAAGGAGAACGCAGAGGGACTGAGCTGCTGCTGGGAGGATGTGGAGATGCTTCATGTGAGAGACGTTCTTTGAATGTTCTGCTGGTCTTATGGCTCAGAGTGGGTAGGTGACACATGATAGATTGCCATTACTGCTATTATTAGGGAACAGGAGTTACTGAACACTTCTGCCTAACTTGCCAGCACAAAATGCTGTGTACAGACAGCACTCCCCTTCAGGCAAATGGTTCCAGTTTTAGTTTGATTTTTACCTTTTAAACTAAGTTGAAAAGAACTTTTCATACTAGCCATAAGGCTTCACCACACAATCCACTGTCCTCAAACTTCTCTCTGCCTCTCTTTACTACTTGTCTCCAGCTTTGTCTCTATCTTACCCCGTGCCCTGTGCTTCCCAACACCCAGACTAGACACAAGAGGAAGAGTTATGTTCTGGTTTTCTGAAGAACTGGAGAATTTTCAGGTGAGAATCTCCATGGAGGACATCACAAAACCTGCATTTCTGTCTTGAGAACACTCATTGCCTCACATACTTGGTAAATGTTGTAAACCAAAATGTAACACAGTGAGTGACAAGATGTAGATCATTACTGACACTACCAGGAACAGTGCACAAGCTTAATGCATAGCACAACAAACTAAATATCAATATGTGGTTAGCATCAGCTCAAGCCCTGCCATGGAAGTGTACCCTGTAGGTATGATGACATCATTTGTGCTAAATACCAGCTGAACTTCAGACCTCAGTTCTCAGCTGACTGAGCAACCTCACAACGTACTGAGGGGGTACAAAAGGACGTGCACAGGCGCAGTCAACTCAAACCTTTGTAACAACTTCCCCTTCAAGCCACATTAGTTCCAGACAGAGAACACTTATTTATGGGAGAAACAGATGAGGCAAGAAGATTAAGGGGAAAAGAGTGCATCTTTCTTCCCCTGTACTCAACACTGGTCAGGACACACCTTGAGTGCTGTGTCCAGTTCTGGGCTCCTCAATTCAAGAGAGATGTTGAGGTGCTGGAAGGTGTCCAGAAAAGGGCAACAAAGCTGGTGAAAGACCTGGAACAGAAACCCTATGAGGAGAGGCTGAGGGACCTGGGGTTGTTTAGCTTGGAGAAGAGGAGGCTCAGGGCAGACCTCATTGCTGTCTACAACTACCT
>WAAF01001529.1:14311-27891 GCA_013400475.1 Tricholaema leucomelas
GCCCAGCACTGATCCCTGGGGAACACCACTAGTGACAGCTGCCAGCTGGATGTGGCACCATTCACCACCACTCTCTGGGCCCTGCCCTCCAGCCAGCTCTTGACCCAGTACAGAGTGAATCTGTCCAAGCCATGAGCTGCCAGCTTGGCCAGGAGCTTGTTGTGGCAGACAGTGTCAAAGGCTTTGCTGCAGTCCAGGCAGACTCCATCCACAGCCTGCCCCACACTCACCAGGCAGAGAACCTGATCATAAAAGGAGCTCAGGTTGGTCAGGCAGGACCTGCCCTTCCCCAACCCATGCTGGCTGGGCCTGATCCCTTGGCCACCCTGTAGGTGCTTTGTGATGGCACTCAAGACGACCTGTTCCATGACCTTGCCTGGCACTGAGGTCAAGCCTTCTTCCCTGCACTCTGCTTCAATCTGCATGGAAATGCTGAAGTTTTAGATGAATTGTTCCAAGGATTTTTAAGCGTGTTAGGAGGATGTCAGTCACATAATTTAAGCCACCCTGCTGTGCAAAGAAAACTGCTCAGAAAAAAATAAAAGCTCTCTTCCCTCTCAATCACAAAGTGCTGTAAAGTAATCTAGCATGACCAATGCAGAAAATATCAGACCCCTAACTATACAGTGTGAAATGTACTGTTGATAAGATGGGTTTTAATTAGAACTCAAAGCTCGTTTTGCCGTTGCTTTATGAGACCCATTTTCATCTTTAGCCACCAAGTACTGAAATTTTGCTGTATGGATTAATCTGTACAACACAGTGGAATTCCAATTGGAGATGGCAGGGCAAAGCCCTTAGTGAAAAAAAAAAACAAAACCACCAAACAAACACATCAGATCTTGAAAAGACTACACACAGAGTAGAAGTGGTTGGAAAGCTTCCATTACATTAAACAGGTGGTTCTGCCCCGTCCTCCTGCTTGACCTTCTGCCAACCTGTAGTGGTAGGCTTGATGGAGCAAACATGGGCTTATCCATGTTGGCTTGCTCAGACATGTTCCCCTGCTCCTTCTGTGCTGGGGGAGGCAATCGTGGGAGAGGAGGGCGAAAAGGGCTTCATCTACTTTGGTCAGGCCTGGCAAAGTGCCATTCTGATTGGCTAATCTATGTCAAATGCCTCACTATTCATGGGCTGGAGATTGATAAAAGGGATAAGCAGGTAGCATAGGGGCTGCTGTTGCCTCGAATAGAACAGAATCAAGCAGGTTGGAAGAGACCTCCAAGATCATCCAGTCCAACCTAGCACCCAGCCCTATCCAGTCAACCAGACCATGGCACTAAGTGCCTCATCCAGGCTTTTCTTGAACACCTCCAGGGACAGTGACTCCACCACCTCCATGGGCACATGTCCACAGCCTCATCCAGCCTGGCCTTAAACACCTCCAGCCATGGGGCCTCAACCACCTCCCTGGGCAACCCATTCCAGTCTCTCAACACTCTCATGGTCAACAACTTCCTCCTCACGTCCACTCTGAATCTCGCCACCTCCAGCTTTACTCCATCACCCTCTCTAGACAATAAGAACTCTTTACCCGCTCCTTCCAGATTTCCATCCTGCAAGTGAGGGAGTTTTAGGCACGTTCATTCCATTACTTAGACCTAACCAGACCTTACCACATCAGGAAGTAGAATAGGGTGATGTCTGTCCTCTTAAATGCAGGCCACTCAGAAACAAAAGTGGTCTGCACATTTCATATGTCTGTGTTCAAACTCCCTTTTGAACTGGAGGTTTACACCGACCCTGATATTGACACACTTTAATCCTTTTTCTAGTCAAAATAAAATTACACTGAGAAGATGCTTTCTGAAAACCATCAACATCCTGGGTTGGAGAAAAGAAGATTTGGAGTTGAATCTTAATATAGTGAAGATCAAACCCAAGTTTCACAACATCAGAAAGAGGAACTCAAAAAATGGTCATTGATGAGCTTGCTGTGACTTGGAATGAGGCAGGCACACAGAAACTCCTTTGAGGAGATGTGATAGCTGGGGCCTGGATAAAGCAGCTGAAGAAACTCACATGACAAATAACATCCAAGACATGAAAGAAAATATCTACCTTCTGGCATCCTGGCCTGGCTCAGGAACAGTGCGGCCAGCAGGAAAAGAAAGGTTATTCTGCCCCTGTGCTCAGCACTGCTCAGGCCACACCTTGAGTGCTGTGTCCAGTTCTGGGCTCCTCAATTCAAGAGAGATGTTGAGGTACTGGAAGGTGTCCAGAGAAGGGCAACGAAGCTGGTGAGGGGCCTGGAGCACAGCCCTGTGAGGAGAGGCTGAGGGAGCTGGGGGTGTGCAGCCTGCAGAAGAGGAGGCTCAGGGCAACAGGTGTAAGTTGCAGCAAAAGAGGTTCCACCTCAACACAAGGGGAAACTTCATCACTGTAAGGGTCCCAGAGCACTGGAACAGGCTCCCCAGAGAGGTTGTGGATTTCCCTTCTCTGGAGACTTTCAAGGCCTGTCTGGATGTGTTCCTCTGTGATCTGTGTTAGATAAGATTGTCCTTCTCTGGCAGGGGGGTTGGACTGGATGATCTCTTTGAGTCCCTTCCAACCCCTAACATCCTGTGATCCTATGACTCTGAGCATTGACTCATCTTTCCAGTTTTCTTCCTTTTCGGAGCTTCAAATGCCTGTGAGGGGATTTTTGTCAAAGTGTGTTGGTGGCAAAATCAGGGCACCAGCTTGTTTAATAAACAATCAGCCCCTAAGCTGTTCCAGAAAAAGGATGAGATGTCTCATACTTACATCTTTTGTGAGCTAAGCTTTATGTAGGTTTCTAATCCCTCAAGGCAAGCACGCAATGTGTAAAGCAAAAGCCCTGTGAGAGAAACGTTTTACCTATACTGCTTGCTGAGAAAGAGCAAGGCTTTTAAAACAGACCACAACACCACACTTCAATAAACAACATTAACCCTCCTTGGCTAATAAACTTTCCCTGTATTTTTCAGTTGCATTCATCTGTATCAGTTCTTGTAAAGGTAGTTTAACTTCCATATAAACAAGATAGTGGAGACCAATAAGTTCTCATGTTTACACTGTAAGAAGAACATCCAAATGGAAGGGAATTTCACTCCCCTTTTTGAGTCCAGGAGTGGATGGGTTTATTAAAGTATAGCCCAGGTTGTGCTGATACGAGTGCTCTGGAAGAGATCACAGAATCAACCAGGTTGGAAGAGACCTCCAAGCTCATCCAGTCCAACCTAGCACCCAGCCCTATCCAGTCATCATGACTATTTACTCAGTTAATTTCCTTGGAGTTGAGCTGACTTTAATTAAAAGCAGAATTTGGGCTGCACACTTAAATGCATGTTAATAGATAGAAATAGAGAGTAGTATCAAGCTGTTTGGTATTGTATAGACTCCCACTACCCAACCCACACGACACGGCACAATCTGTCACGTCGGGAAGACTTAACAGCACAGGTCCAACCCAACCCAGTTCATAGAATCATGGAATCAACCATGTTGGAAGAGACCTCCAAGCTCATCCAGTCCAACCTAGCACCCATCTCTATCCAGTCATCATGACCATGGCACTAAATGCCTCATCCAGTCTTGTCTTGAACACCTCCAGGGCTGGTGACTCCACCACCTCCATGGGCAGCCCGTTCCAAGAATTAACAGAGGGGATTAACACTCTGTTGAAACAGGTAGGATCTCACCAATTAAAGGCTGGTGTCATCCATACCCAGATATACACAAACATATGAACCATGTTAATTTTTCACAGGAATGCAAAGGTTGACAGAAGGATGCAACAAAACCTGACATCAGAAACACTGCTGTGCTCAAGGCCTGACATTCACGTTAATGGAACGGCTGGCTTAAGTTTACAAAGCTTGAAAACAACTCCAGACCTGTTTTCAAACACTCACAGCTTCTCATTGGTGTTGCAGGTGGATCTGAAGGTGCTTCAGGTTGGAAGGTGTCCAGGGACAGAATGGAATGATAAGAGGGAAGCAAAGACAGGCTACGGTTTTGGACTCGAACACCACTGAGCACAAAAGCACTTGGCTCCTAGCTGTGTGCAAGAGCTTCTCTCAATAAAGGAAAGATAAGAAAGGTTACTGAAATGCCAAGCTACTTGAAATCCATATATGAGGTGAGTTGAATTTAAATCTTCCTTATTTGCTTACAGGGGTAAAATTCTCCAAGGGAAAACGCAGGGTTCCATTGTGATCTTCAGCAGAAGAGCTGCATCTCTTACCATGTTCCATGGAAGTTAACAGTGACCCACCACAACCAGAGCAGCAGTATGTTACCCCATGATCAGGAACATCAACTACACTTTGTTCATTTGGCAGTAAATAAAAGAAATTGTAACCTCTGCAGATCAATTCTGCTTACAGAGGAGCAGGGAACACAAGCAGTTCTGCAGGAAAGGAACGTTACATATTCCGTTTCACAGGTCACAGGCTCAGAGGATGTTAGGGGTTGGAAGGGACCCAAGGAGATCCTCCAGTCCAACCCCCCTGCCAGAGCAGGACAGTATTATCTAACACAGATTACAGAGGAACACATCCAGACAGACCCTGGAAGTCTCCAGAGAAGGAGGCTCCACAACCTCTCTGGGGAGCCTGTTCCAGTGCTCTGGGACCCTTACAGGAAAGAAGTTCCCTCTTCTGTTGAGGTGGAACCTCCTGTGCTGCAACTTACACCCATTGCTCCTTGTCCTATCCCAGGCAGCAGTGAGCAGAGCCTGTCCCCCCTCTCCTGGCAGCCCTCAGATACTTATAAACATTTATCAAATCCCCTCTCAGTCTTCTCTTCTCCAGACTAAAAAGTCCCAAGTCCCTCAGCCTCTCCTCATCAGCCATGCCCTCCAGTCCCCTCATCATTTTCCTAGCCCTCTGCTGGACCCTCTCCAGCAGACTCTCGTCCCTCTTCAACTGGAGAGCCCAAAACTGAACACTGTATTCAAGATGGGGTCTCACCAGGGCAAGGTAGAGGGGAAGGAGAACCTCCCTTGATCTGCTGGACACACTCCTCCTAACACACCCCAGGATCCCATTGGCCTTCTTGGCCACAAGGGCACATTGCTGTGCCATGGGTAACTTGTTAGCCACCAGCACCCCCAGGTCCCTCTCCACAGGACTGCTCCCCAGCAGATCACCTCCCAGCCTGTACTGGTGCAGTTTATTATTCCTCCCCAGATGCAGGACTCTGCACTTGTTCTTTTGAACTGCATCTGTCTCCTCTGTGCCCAGCTCTCCTTCTAATTAAGGAGCATCAAGCTTTCCAAGAAGCCTCTCTTCCCAGTGCCTCTTGTGACCAGACTCACTCTGTACCACGTCGCTTTGTGAAAAACAGAACGAAACTTTTCATAAAGTTCACCACAATTTGTTGCCACTCAGCAGGAACATAATCTGGACTTCTTACAGTGCTGTAACCCCATCTAATTCCCCTGTCAGACTGCTTGATGGATGTGTCTGCAGAGTTCTCAAATGGGAGATAAAACTTTTTACTGCTGAAGGCAGACAGTGCTTTCCTTTTCATTTGCTATCCAGGGGTCCAACCTCAACAAGGCTTCGCTAATTCACCTCACTGTGTCTTGAAGACTGTATTGCAGCTTTGTTCATTTCAAATGAAAGCACAGAAATTAACTTGCATAGATGAAAGTCTCGAAATCACAGGATGTCAGGATGTCATTCCTTGGGTTCTACTCCCAGCATTACTGACCTCAAATGCCAGCCAAAAAAATGACTCTTTTGCCAGGCTACATTAAGGCTTCATGTATGAGAAAAGAGGGGCTGGGCTCAGACACAAGCAAATGAGAAACCTTGCAGAAGGGGCTAGAAACTTGGACAGAATGCTTTTTCTGAGGAAGTAAATCTATGAGTGGTGTCACAGATTAATGTAGAATCACAGAATGCACTAGGTTAGAAGAGAGTTCTAAAAATCATCCAGTCCAACTGCCCTGCAATAGGCAGGGATGTCCCAACTAGATAGGCTGCTCAGAGCCCCATCAAGGCTGACCTCAAATGTTGCCAGAGATGGAGCCTCCACTACCTCTCCAGGCAAACCTGTTTCAGTGTTTCATGATCCAAACAGTAATCACAGAAACAAGCAGGCTGGAAGATACCTCTAAGGTCATTCAGTCCAACCTAGAACCCTGCCCTATCCAGTCAACTGGACCATGGCACTAAGTGTCCCATCCAGGTTTCCTTGAACACCCCTAGGGAAAGCGACTCCACCACCTCCCTGGGCAGCCCATTCCAATGCCAATCACTCTCTCTGCCAACAACTTCCTCCTCACATCCAGCCTAGACCTCCCCTGCCACAACTTGAGACTGTGTCCCCTTGTTCTATTGCTGCTTCCCTGGGAGAAGAGACCAAGCCCCTCCTGGCCACAGCCTCCCTTCAGGTAGTTGTAGACAGCAATGAGGTCACCCCTGAGCCTTCTCTTCTCCAGGCTGCACACCCTCAGCTGAAGATGAGGCAGCAGTGTGCCCAGGTGGGCAGCAGAGCCAATGGCATCCTGGGCTGGATCAGGAGCAGTGTGGCCAGCAGGACAAGGGAGGTTATTCTGCCCCTGTACTCAGCACTGCTCAGGCCACACCTTGAGTGCTGTGTCCAGTTCTGGGCTCCTCAATTCAAGAGAGATGTTGAGGTGCTGGAAGGTGTCCAGAGAAGGGCAGCAAAGCTGGGGAGGGGCCTGGAGCACAGCCCTGTGAGGAGAGGCTGAGGGAGCTGGGGGTGTGCAGCCTGCAGAAGAGGAGGCTCAGGGCAGACCTCATTGCTGTCTACAACTACCTGAAGGGAGGCTGTAGCCAGGTGGGGTTGGTCTCTTCTGCCAGGCAACCAGCAACAGAACAAGGGGACACAGTCTCAAGTTGTGCCAGGGGAGGTCTAGGCTGGATGTTAGGAGGAAGTTGTTGGCAGAGAGAGTGATTGGCATTGGAATGGGCTGCCCAGGGAGGTGGTGGAGTCACCGTCCCTGGAGGTGCTCAGAAAGGGACTGGATGAGGCACTTTGTGCCATGGTCTACAACTACCTGAGGGGTGGTTGTAGCCAGGGGGAGGTTGCTCTCTTCTCTCAGGTGGCCAGTGCCAGAAAGAGAGGACACAGCCTCAGGCTGCACCAGGGGAAGTTTAGGCTCAAGGTGAGGAGAAATTTCTTCAGTGAGAGAGTCATTGGCCACTGGAATGGGCTGCCCAGGGAGGTGGTGGAGTCGCCGTCCCTGGAGCTGTTCAAGGCAGGATTGGACGTGGCACTTGGTGCCATGGTCTAGCCTTGAGCTCTGTGGTGAAGGGTTGGACTTGGTGATCTGTGAGGTCTCTTCCAACCCTGATGATACTATGATACTATGACTGGACAGGGCTGGGTGCTAGGTTGGACTGGATGATCATGGAGGTCTCTTCCAACCTGGCTGAGTCTATGATTATTCTTCCCATCTGTGCCCAATAGCTGCCTTCCTAACCTTAAATGCAGGTAATCACACTTTGTGTAATGGCACTGTGCTATTTAAAACTGAGGATTTCCAAACTGTGTCACAATTTATCCTTTTCAATCTGTAAATCTGAAGCCTTTAGCTAGAAATACTTACTAAAACCACTAATGTTTACTCAAATCCTAAGGAACAACAAAAAAAAAGTTCTGCTTTGGGCAGAGTACAGCCTGGAAAATGTGTGATAGATGCTCTGATTTTCATACCAAAGCCAAATCTTTCCAGAAGCTGAGCTCCTGCTGTGCAAGCAAATTATTTTCAGCCTTCATAGTGACATTCTAGCATCTCCAGCAGTATATCTCAGTATGCAAGGTGCTCCTTTTGGTCTCAGAAAAAAAGTTCAGTGCTTTTCATATTGGATTTGCTTCTTCACAAAAAATGTTGCTAATATAGAATCTATCATATCAACAGCTGGATAATGTTCCAAACTTCCCTTCTTCAGACACAAATGGCCCTGAAGAAGTGGTCAGGTCACTGGATTCATTGCATTAGAGATGATGTTGCAAAATTGGGAGAACCTTAATCAATTTAAGTGGCTCAATAAAGTTTGACCAGCCGTCAAGCCTGGAGAGATTGTGAAAGGAGTGGAGTTGCACAAAAGGAGACAGCATTGATTAAGGCATTAAAAGTGGTGATTTCTGTCTCATGATACCCAAGGGCAAAACTTCAGTAAAACTAAAGGCAAACAGGCAGGATGAGATGGCAATTTTTCAGTCTCCTAGTGCAAACTCAATTAGGTATCCAAAACTTTTCTATCTGCCCAGGACACCTACTCCTGGCCCTTTGCAGACCGCTTTTCTTTTTGTCACTTCTGAAGTACTTTGTCCTCCACAGCTACTGAAGGTTCCTATTCCAGGAGGCCACACTTGCTCTTTGACACTGTCCAGCACCACATCCTGGTCTCCAAGCTGCTGACACATGGGTTTGATGGGTGGACCACGAGATGGATGAAGAATTGGCTTGAAGGCTGCAACCAAAGAGTGGCTGTCAATGGGTCCATGGCAAAGTGGAAGCCAGTGACAGGTGGAGTCCCTCAGGGATCAGCTCTAGGATCAGTCTTGTTCAACATCTTGGTGGGTGCCATGGACAGAGGCACTGAGTGCAGACTCAGCAAGTTTGCTGACCACACCAAGCTGTGTGGTACAACAGCCAGGCTGGAGGGCAGGGATCCATCCAGAGGGAGCTGGACAGGCTGGAGAGGTGGGCACAAGCCAACCTCAGGAGGTTCAACAAGACCAAGTGCAAGGTCCTGCAGCTGGGTCGAGGCAATGCCAAGCACTAGTCCAGGCTGGGCAGTGAGTGGCTGGAGAGCAACCCTGAGGAGAGGGATTTGGGGGTGCTGTTGGATGAGAAGCTCAACAGGAGCCAGCAGTGTGCATTTGCAGCCCAGAAAGCCAACCAGAGCCTGCTGGGCTGCATCAGGAGAAGTGTGGCCAGCAGGGCAAGGGAGGTGATTCTCTCCCTCTAAAGTGCTCTGCTGAGACCCCACCTGGAGTACTGCATCCAGTTCTGGAGCCCCTGGGATAAGAGGGATGTGGAGATGCTGGAGTGTGTCCAGAGAAGGGCCACGAGGATGCTCAGAGGGCTGCAGCAGCTCTGCTGTGAGGACAGACTGAAAGAGTTGGGGCTGTGCAGTGTGGAGAAGAGGAGGCTCCCAGGTGACCTTCTTGTGGCCTTCCAGGATCTGAAGGGGCCTCTAAAAAAGCTGGGGAAGGACTTTTTAGGCTGTCAGGGAGTGACAAGACTGGGGGGAATGGAGCAAAGGTGGAGGTGGGGAGATTCTGAGTGGACATGAGGAGGAAGTTGTTGAGCATGAGAGTGGTGAGAGGCTGGAATGGGTTGCCCAGGGAGGTGGTTGAGGCCCCATGGCTGGAGGTGTGTAAGGCCAGGCTGGCTGAGGCTGCGGTCAGCCTGCTCTAGGGTAGGGTGTCCCTGCCCATGGCAGGGGGGTTGGAACTGGATGCTTCTTGTGGTCCCTTCCAACACTGGCTGATTATGTGATTCTATGATACTATGATTCTGAGTTCTTTTAATCCTTCTCCAAAACATACTTAGAATCATAGAATCAACCAGGTTGGAAGAGACCTCCAAGCTCATCCAGTCCAACCTAGCACCCAGCCCTGTCCAATCAACTAGACCATGGCACTAAGTGCCCCATCCAGGCTTTTTCTGAACACAGTTCCCTAAGGAAATCACCTCACAGCAGAAATTGAACCTTGCTAATTCTCCTCCTTATTAAATATCTGCCTTAATCCTGGAACTGTTTAGTTTTTCTCTGTTAAAGGAGAGCAAATTCAGTACAAAGTCTACGGCCTACATGCAGCAGGACTACAAAGCAGCTCTTTGTTCAGTTTGTGCTATTTCAGTACAAGCTGATACTCCACTTCTGTGTAAGAGTGACCCACAAAATACACTTTAACTGACAAGAGCTCTTGCTAATTAGGACAACCTGTAATAGGAATGGTCACACAGCTCCAAAACATGGAGGGCTAAGTTAAATCAGACTTCATTATTTTAGTCAAAATGTTGACAAATACTCACTTTGTAACACCATTATGAACATTCACAGTGCTATGAAAACAGTACTTGCCACAAATCAAATTGTAAGTTCCTCAGAAGTGAAGTTTCATGTTGATAAGGATCTCTGCAGTTGCACTCAAACATATACAAAGTATTTCCCACATTTTTTCACAAGCCAAGAATTATCATCATGTACTTTGAGCCTGGATGTACTGAATCCATCCTTCGAATAACAGAATCAACCAGGGTGGAAGAGACCTCCAACTAGCACACCATATCAATTAGAAAAATGGTTCCTTAACATCCTTTAGCTCTCATGAACACCACATAAATCATTCAGATACAGAATGAGATTCTTTTCCAGACAGTTCAATATCTTTATAGATGATCTGGACCAGGGGATTTGGTCCAGCATCGGTAAGTTCGCAGATGACACCAAGCTAGGATCAGGTGTTCATCTGTTGGAAGGTAGGAGAGCCCTGAAGAAGGGAGCTTGCCAGGCTGGATGAGTGGGCAGAGGCCAGTGGGATGAGATTGAACAAGACCAAGTGCAGGGTTCTGCACTTTGGCCACAACAACCTCAAGCAGCACTACAGGCTGGGGACAGAGTGGCTGAGAGCAGCCAGGAGGAAAGGGACCTGGGGGGCTGGTAGAGAGTAGCTGAAGGTGAGGCAGCAGTGCCCAGGTGGGCAGGAGAGCCAATGGCATCCTGGGCTGGCTTAGGAGCAGTGTGGCCAGCAGGACAAGGGAGGATATTCTGCCCCTGTACTCAGCACTGCTCAGGCCACACCTTGAGTGCTGTGTCCAGTTCTGGGCTCCTCAATTCAAGAGAGATGTTGAGGGACTGGAAGGTGTCCAGAGAAGGGCAGCAAAGGTGTTGAGGGGCCTGGAGCACAGCCCTGTGAGGAGAGGCTGAGGGAGCTGGGGGTGTGCAGCCTGCAGAAGAGGAGGTTCAGGGCAGACCTCATTGCTGTCTACAACTACCTGAAGGGAGGCTGTAGCCAGGTGGGGTTGGGCTCTTCTGCCAGGCAATCAGCAATAGAACAAGGGGACACAGTCTCAAGATGTGCCAGGGGAGGTCTAGGCTGGATGTTAGGAAGAAGTTTTTGGCAGAGAGTGATTGGCATTGGAATGGGCTGCCCAGGGAGGTGGTGGAGTTGCTGTCCCTGAAGGTGCTCAGAAAGGGACTGGCTGAGGCACTTAGTGCCATGGTCTGGGTGACTGGACAGGGCTGGGTGCTAGGTTGGAGTGGATGAGCTTGGAGGTCTCTTCCAACCCGCTTGATTCTACAATTCAATAAACTAGACCATGGCACTAAGTTCCTCATCCAGTCTTTTCTTGAACACCTCCAAGGACAGTGACTCAGGCTGCAAAAGCAGGTCTCTGAAGTAAATAGACCACATGCTAACTAGCTCAATATCCACCAACATACATCTACTACTTTAATCTTTTTCAGACAGCAAGTTGCAGGTTTATTAAGCTACAATAAATATTCTACAACTAACACCAAATTCTTGCTTTTGCAACACCAACAGCTATAAGGAGGACACAGAACTGATAGGGTGAGTGCAGAGAAGGGCCACCAAAATGATCGAAGGCCTGGAGCACCTCTGCTATGAGGATAGGCTGAGATAGCTGAGGTTGTTCAGCATGGAGAGGAGATGATTCCAGAGGAACCTGAGAGCTGCCTTTTAGTACCTGAAAGGAACAGGATGGAGAGGGACTTTTCCTAAGGGTGTCCAGCAGCAGGACAAGGGGGAGTGACTTTCAGGTTTAGACTGGATCTTAGGAAGAAGTTCTTTAGTACAAGGGTGGTCAGACTGAAGTGTGTTGCTGGGGAGGTTGTGGAGGTCTTCTCCCTGCAGATGCTAGGGCCAGGTTAGATGAGGCCTTGTACCGCCAGGTCTGGTTGGGAAGTGTCCCTGTCCATGGCAGGGAGGTTAGAGCAGATGATCTCTAAGGTCCTTTCCAACCTAAGCCATTCTATGATAAGGAAAAGCTACAAATGACTGCACCAACAGAATTCTACAATGGACAAACAGAGGAGTCATTTATAATGCATTTGCTGCCATTAAAAAAGAAAAGGCAAACAAACAAACCTTTACAGTCTGTGCTATTTAACTTTACTGCTGAATTAGCAGTATTGCTCACTCTTCCTAACACAAAGAAATATTCCAAGTACAGCAGTCAAAATCTCCCTCTTGTCCTCCAAAACATGAGGAGCTTTTGGCCACCTTGAGACCCAGCAGTACTAGGTTCAGCACTGATACCCTCCACTATGCATGGATGCGTGAAAGAGCCATTTAAGAAAGTCATTCTTGTGTCAGAAGTAAATTACCTTAGTTTAAGCACAGCATCTAAACACAGCAGTATAGCAGACCTGCCCCACCAACTCAGAGGATGTGATCTCTGGAGTTACCAGGTTCCCTCCTAGTATAAGTCTGAAAGTGGAAACACTTCAGTGTCAGGTCACACTGCCAGCTCATCTGGCCATGTGAGGAGAAATCCAGCTCAGCCACAACTACAGCCTTCATGTCTTGTCAAAGTCCCTGATACATTTGTATCTTGTATCAGTAAATGTTTCACCATTTGAGTTGATTTCTTACCTTGCCTTGATGCTGACAATCACAGAATTTCTTAGACTGGAAAAGCCCTCCAAGCTCATCCAGTCCAATCATTAGTTTCACACTGACAAGTCCTTGACTCAACCAAATCCCTCAGCACAACATCTCATCACTATGGTTGCAAAGGACCACCAGGAGCATCCAGTCCAACCTTCATCCCAGCAGCGTTCATCACTAGACCACAGCCCCAAGCACCACATCCACTCTCCTTTTAAACACCTCCAGGGACGGTGACTCCACCACCTCCCTGGGCAGCAGTACTCCAATCCCAGCAGAACTGTAGTAAAAGGACATGCCAAATTTGTTTCCATGAGAGAAAGTTAAAAAAGTCTAAAGCCTTACCTTTATAAAGTCCACAGTAACTTCACTGTGAAGCAGGAAACCTTCTAACAGCTGAATCCAGGGAGGACCCATTGGAAAGGTTCTTCTTCATCTTAGCAAACAGACTATTCAGAAAGGCCTGGGCTGAGCTCAGCAAGTAGAAACATTACTGTCAAATAAGAGAGAAAAACATGCTGCACTTGTCTGAGCAAACTCTGCTCACCATACCTGTTAGAAAAAAGGTTCTTAAACATCCTTTAGCTCTCATGAACACCACCTAAAACATTAAGATACAGAATGAGATTCTTTTCCAGACAGTTCAATATCTTTATAGATGATCTGAACCAGGGGATTTGGTCCAGCATCAGTAAGTTTGCAGATGACACCAAGCTAGGAGCAGGTATGGGGATGTTGGAGGACAGCAGAGCCCTGCAGAGGGACCTTGCCAGGCTGGATGGGTGGGCATAGGCTAATGGGATGAGATTGAACAAGGCCAAATGCAGGGTTCTGCACTTTGGCCACAACAGCCCCAAGCAGCTCTACAGGCTGGGGACAGAGTGGCTGAGAGCAGCCAGGAAGAAAGGGACCTGGGGGTGCTGGTAGAGAGTAGCTGAAGATGAGGCAGCAGTGCCCAGGTGGGCAGCAGAGCCAATGGCATCCTGGGCTGG